>CABPRJ010000958.1:693512-762068 GCA_902439185.1 Cinara cedri | reverse complement strand
CCCCCCGCCCAGTTATAGAGATTGTAGAAATCAAAAGTGTGTACGCAACACTCGGTTGCGCGTAATGTTATTATAGTATTATATCTTGGAGTCGAAACGATTATCGCGATTATTCAGAAGTAGAAAACAGACAGAAAAAAAAAAAATAAAAAAAAAATAATAAAAAAAAAAAAAATAAAAATAATAGTAACAAACTATGTAATATTACAATGTTACTCGCGTCTAAACACACTCGTGCGATAAATTGGTTACATTACGATTATACACGTCTACGCATTACGCACAATAATAATAATAATAATAATAATAATAATAGTTAATACGTCGGGCACGACGCTACGCGCAATATTGACAATATAATTATTGATTATACATTTTTTTTTTTTTTTTTTCCCGGTAAATTACAATATTGTTTCGTCGCGCGCGTATAAAATACATACATACGTATGCATTGTCGCTACGTGTTGTTTTTTTTTTATTTTTTATTCTTGTTTTTTGAAATCAATTAGTCGAATCCCGGCGGATAACGTATTGATCCGTTAACGGATTTAACGTATTAATAATTGTAATAATAATAATAATAATAATAATAATAATAACAATATATTACAATACAATCGGATGTTGTATTATAAACAATAGTACGTAAAAATTATAACCTATTATGAGTAATTCAGTCGTACCGGAGATTCGCGTGGTTCCCGCGGTCATACAATATACAATACAATACAATACAATACACGTATATATATATATATATTTATTTTTTTTTTCTTCGTCATCCCTACGCAAACACAACGATTCGAAATAAACATAACGTTTTATCCGGAGGACACGGTACGCGCGTAACAACTTCCTGTCCCTATCGGTTTATAGGTGCGTATTACTCGTGAAAAATACCGCCGGACCGTTGATTACCAATATCATCACCAGCCGTACGTCTTGTTATCGTTATCGTTATTCGTCCCGACGCCGTGTTTGCACGCGCGCGCGGTGTTACGCAGGGCGTAAACACGGAGATCCGCACGCCCGAAATGACTTTTGTTCCGTTCAATATTTTTATCGGTCGCAATTTTTTTTTTTCTCTCTCTCTCTCTCGATTATAACTGCCGGCGATGATTGCCTTGTGATACGGACATTAGAAACACGTGTTCCGCGTTTCGTCAGTTGCGTATAATATCGAAACAAAAAGTATCGATGTTACGAACGTTTACGCTAATGCCGGAACGGTAATTCTCTATAATGTGTCGGGGTTTTGCCGGTAGTTTAAACCGCTTTCGTTTGCACTACGCTGAATACTGTCGATCGGTTCGCCGGTGTCGGAAAATAATTTTTGTGAACAACTACAATCGGTTTTAAAAAAAAAAAAAAATCGAATCATTGGCAAACACTTGTAACGCTGAAATTTCGTCGAAAACGCGCGTGTAAAAACAGCATTGGATATTGGATTAATGTGGAAAAAACAATTTCAGAATTTTCAGTTTTTGTAGCTCCGGAAATTATTACAAGAAAAGGAAAAAAAAAAAAAAAAATCTCGAACATTTCGAACGGAACAAAAGTCATTTATTCAGGCGGCAGCGTCCTCGTGCGTCACACTACGCGCATAGGTACAACACAATAATACAATATACTCCATTGCCATACAATATGATAATACCATAAACTTTGTCCGTTTTAACAAAAAAGTGTGAAACTTTTTTCATACATATTGCGTAGATCCGACACCCACATATTCCGTGGCGCTAGTGTCGGGCAGTGCGGGTATTCCTCGCATATAAAGCGTACACCGTTTTTTTTTTTTTTTTTTTTTCCTAACGAACAGAAATAACCTACTACTTGCGTCGTTTATAATATGTAGCACGTCAAACGCGAATCGTAATGATTTGCGTTTAGCTGACATTTTCGCACGCAGAAAATATGCCCCGCCCGGCACGCGCCGACGCCGTCGTACGTTTACCAGACACCCCCGTAAACCCGGTTCACACGTTTGAGCCCGATTTACGTGCGCGCGTTCGTGGTCAACACGATAAATTAATACCTAGTTCGTAATGTTAAAGATATTACGAGGAAGTCTTTATTCGATTATTCGTAAATTAGTGTTTATTCAGTCTTTTCGATATTCCTATGCGCGTACGTAATCTGTCAATCTAGCGCTTACTGTTCTAACAGATCGCGTGAAAACAAAAATGCATTTAGACAGCCGACGGGTAAATGGTATTGGTTAGTAATTGTTCGTCCGTCGAATGTAATATGTTGGGAATGGTTCTGACGCGGATACTGCCGGTTGCCGTGAAATCGCCAAGCGCAATATTCCACTGTTATTAACCGTACCCTTTTGAAATACTGCAGGGTCTGGCGTAATATAAATGAGAGAAAAAAAAAAAAATTATATTTACCGGAAGCACATATTATAACAAAAAGGTTTTTTTTTTTCCCCGAGTTAGGTTTTGTAAATTATATCTCCCAAATGTTATCCTTGAATGGCGATGCAATATAGAGTCATTTCTGGAAATTGTCCATCACTCCGTCTCAGTCTATCGCGTTTAGCATGTGCCACGCTCATCAAAGCCAACATTTAAAACATATAACATTTGAACCCCGGCTGAAGAAAAAAACAAACGGACCATACGGGCATATGCGGGCGGCCCACTGTTGTAGATGAGAAGTCGGGAAATTTTAATCTATATCTGATAAACCATTATTGCTAATAAAAAAACGATTCTGAACGACGTTTCTACGTGTACGTAAATTTTCCCGTTTATTTTTTAAGTTTTTTCACGATTATTATGGAAACCGCCTGGAAAATCAAAAAACGACTCTCCAGAAAGCACCACCCGAATAAAATCTCTTTTCAGAAAAAGTACTACGTTTTTTTTTTTTGCACTTGGGACACTGCGGATTATCCCGGTACAGTGTATCGGGTTCGGAGGTCGGGGAGTTAAGGTCAAGTTAAATAAGTACGTCAAGTATTATGAAAACGAATATGTGACCTCGTGTGAACCGGACTTCACGTACGCACGTCAAACTCGTACATGCCATACGATTATGTTAACAATATTGTTATATATACGTAATAAAATGTATTTATATATACACACACACATATATATATATATATATATATATAGTATATAATATGTATTACTCATAATATATAGTACACCTATATTATATTCCGGTAAATAATATGTAATATTTAGTATATATATATATATATTATATATATACATATATACACATCTAATACATTACACTTAGTGCCTGGGGAACCGTGTAGATTCCGCGAACAGTCTTTGAATTCTTAATATAATTTGTTTGTTATTAAATAGTGTTATTAATAATTATTTTATTAGCATAGTTTTCGATTCCGCAGCCGCCGTCGTCGAACGTTCGTGCGTGGCCGCGAGTCGGAACTACGACGATGACGCGATGCGAAAAACGCTGCGGCGACCCGACCGTTCTGCTGTGTGACGGCCGCGGCTGCGACCACACTGCGTCAGGTTCTACGCGCGGAAGTGCGGTGGTTGCCTCCGGGTGTTCCACTTGCACTTGAGTATCCGTACGTACGTCATGCGGAACGTGGCGTTGCACAGGGCGTAACACACCGGGTTGATGGTGCTGTTGATGTAGCACAGGTAGTAGAAAAAATCCCACATGCCCTGCGTCACCCATTCCTTGTTGTCCGTTCCGCCGAAATCCGTGCCATTACCCGTGTCCGCGGTGAAAGGTTTCAGCAACACCAGTATGTTGTACGGCGTCCACGTGATGATGAACGTCAATAGTATCGCCGACAGCGTTTTCGCCGCCTTCCGTTCGCTTTTCTTCTCTTGGAATTTTTTCTTTTTCTTCTCCTTGGCCTGTAACGCCGCCCCCTGAGCCCGGGTCAGCGGCTTATTGGACTGCACGATTTTCGCTGCGTTCAAAGGAAGCCGCATGTCTTGCGACGACGGCCGCCGCGACAGCGTTCCCGTTGATGACGACGGCCCGTGCACCAGTCGTGAATCCTCGTAACACCCGTGATACTGTCTCACCGTCGGCACATCTTGTTCAATGTCGCTCGGCAACTTTATCACGATCGTGTACACCTACGCCGTAACATGAAAAAAAAAAAAAAAAAAACCTCCATTATAATATGATATACATCGTGTGTTTACCGGCCGATAAAATCGATTGCAATCGATTATTATTCATTTATTTATCAATTACATTCGGAGGAGCAATCGAATAGCCGTCGGAATTTTCCACCGTCACAATATCTCCTTGTCCCCTGTTACTACTAAAAAATGATACACTACTTATTTTCGACTATACGTACGATCGCGATGACAATAGAAACGATATTGTTATATTACGACCGCGGCACACTCACCGAATCGTTTGATAATGACCGGTTGGCCAGCCGATTGTTGTTGTTGTGGACGCCGTGATAAGTTTTCATCGGGGTCGGCGTCGTGGGCTGCTGATGTATAACGTTCAGAGACGTCCACCTGGAGACGGACGTGCCGTCGCTCGTACCGCCCGGCACGTCGCTGGGCGTCTGGTCGTCTTCCTCGTCGTAATCGTCGTCCCGACCAGAGTGCCACCAATCTACGCACCAATCGCGCAACCACGACCACGTCAGCAAGCGCCTCGCTTTCTAAAACAAGACCGCGGTGGCCGCGCAGTTTAGACGGGCGTTTCGGGCAGCGCGAACGTAATATCAAATACTGCGGATCAAGTGTGTCGGGCAATAGTCTCAGGGGGCGTGATGCTGCTGTTTACGTAAATAGTAATATCGGCGAGACGACGGCCGTTTATAATATCGCGCGGTACACTGCAATATCGTATTGTTTTTTTTTTTTTTACACACATTTGTTTCGCGAACCCTTCGTCGACACTGTACAGTGTTGGTGTACGGGAACCAACACAATATTGCGCTTGTGTTTATTCTCTGCGCGGCCCGTGTAGATTGTCCTCTGGCGAGAATACGACCTGCCGGGCCCACGCTTACGCGCCGGCATTTATCGAGCCGCACGCGGAACGCGCGGTTTCGAGTTCCCGAACTATAAGCCGGGTGAATCCGCGGGGATAATGCGCGCGTCTTGTGACGACTGTTGGAATTCGATTAGTCAACAAGAACACAAACCGTCCGCGCCCGGCCACGTAATCGGACGTTTCGCCGTACGCGGGGAATTTATAATGTGACGAACCCGACCGAAATCGAACAGTCGCGAGCGGGTTTTTCTTAAATCGTAGGGATTACGGTTCGTCGGCGATTATTCATAAAACAATGTGTCCCGTTTATGTGTCTGCGCGGTAAAACACGAGAGAAAAGATTACCTCGTTACTATTATTCATATCGTTATTATTTGTTCGTAAATGATGCGCATTTTTACCTATCGAATCGCGTTACGCGAACAACGTTTGAAACGTTCTTTATGGCCGTGTGCCGTTAAAAGTACATAAAAGGCTGATGGCGTGCCAATTTATAAATTAGCATAACGCGTATATATTTATAATTGTAACGATATTAGCAGGTACGCACTTATCGGAAAAAAAAAAAAAAAAAAACCTTAAATTTATTACTATTGTTATTATTTACGGTGATTAATAAATACCAATGAACACTGCGAGTACGCTTTGCGCAATGAACTGGTCTCGTACAGCTCCTGTCGTTCGAGAGAGTTCACTTGATTCGACTCGGACCGTATACGACCCCACGATTCATCCTGTTGTTGATCGCTGAAATCGTAGTAATTTTGTTTATATTGTTACAACACGTACGTATTTAACGGTTTTTTTTTTTTTTTTTATCTTTCACTCTCTCACTTTTGCGGTTTGTTTACGGCTTGCAGATTCGGTAAGTCTTTTTGCCGCTTCTTCGTCTCTCTATATATTCGGAAATACAGAAAACACATCACCGTCACCGGAACGTAAAAGGCGGCAATGGCCGTGCCGAAAGTAATGTACTGATTGGTCAGTATGAACTGTATATAACATTGTCTTTCGGGCACGGTTCGACGACCTTCGATGATCGGCCACAGGTAAATCCACGGCGGCCACAAACCAAGTGAAATGATCCACGCGGCCGCTGAGATGAATAATAAAAAAAAAAAATCATCGGATCGTATAAGTAGTACATTAATCGGTATTTGAAATGTCAAAAGTGGATTGAATAAAAGACAGACGTATTTCACACGACGGGTGGGCTACTGTTATAGATGAGAAGTAGGGAAGGTAGAGGGGAAATTTAATGGGCGTCTGTATGCAACGATTAATCATTGCTAATAAAAAACGATTGCGAGTGGAGTTCGGTTATACATATGTTTTGAAAGGCCGTAATATTTACGATTTGAATAAATGAATGTCGTAAATTTTCCTGTTTTTTTCCCGATTTTTAGGTTTTTCCCATTTATTATGAAAACCTCGGGAAAAAATCGAAAAATTACATCCTTAGAGTATCACCCTGGGAAAATTTTATTTTAGAAAAGATGTAACGCTTGAAAATCGAATCAAAAGTTCTGGTAGAAAAGTTTTTCACAGATAAAAATAAATAAAATCGTTGTACAACCAATACATTCCTCGTTTCCTTCACAATCTAAAATTAATATACTTGCAGGTTTATTATACCGCGGAGTATAATAATATTAATAATAATTATTAAGATTCTGTACATTATGTATATATTCTCTTCGAGATTAACTCGAAACTAATTTAACAGTTCATCAAAGTCGTAAATTAAATAAATTCTCAACATCACTTAAAGCCGCTTTGCGTCGCTCGAACTCCATCCCGTTATTATTAATGAAAAAGGATAATGTCTTTTTCATTGGAGAGAATATTAAAGAGAATATCAAGTATGCTCGTGTATACTATACATGTATAGGTAGATGGTTGAAAAATAATTATTTCGTTAATTATGTTTTACAATAATGCAAAAAATAAAATAAAATAATATAGGTATATTTTTTTAGCCTAAAGATGACGCGCAACATGATCGCAATAAAACTTTTTGTTGATAACAATGAAGTATTTAATACTTAATGTTTTGAAATATTTTTCATTTTACGCTTTAAACTTGTTTTGTACTAATAAACGTCACACTCTATATCGAATAATTAAAAAAGGCGAAATAACTGTCTGTGTTTGGAAACCGGCAAATATTTTAGATTCTGAGTGGTGCGAGGAATGTAATGGTTTTACAATGATGTTTATTTATTATTATTATTTTTAATGTGAACAACTTTTTTACCAGGAATTTTACTCCAATTTTCAAGTGTAGTACTTTTTCTGACAGGAAATCTGATTGGGGTGGTACTTTAGAGAGGTCATTTTTTGATTTTCCCAGGATTTTTCATAATAGATGGCGAAAAACGTAGGAAAATTGTGAAAATAAGTACAATATTAAACAAATATTATTAAAGAAAATATGTAATGTATACGTAATCATTTGGTTATAATATATATTATATCATATTGTTGGTAAAGCAACAATATTAACTGAACTCCACTCAGAATGGTCTTTCGTTAGCAATGATTATTCGTTGCGTACAGATATACATAATTGAGTTTTCCCTCTACCTTCCCAAATTCTCACTTACAACAGTTGCCCACCCATCGTGCGATGTATGACCGTATCTAGGTACAATTAAATAAACTATTAAAAATTGTTTTAATAAACACAGTGTAAGTATATGAGTAAATGTCTATAAGTAGGTACAATAATAAGAAACTCATATTATTTAAGGCTCATATATTTTTGATGGGTGTGCCACTGTTTTAGGTTGGAAGGGAGTATGTACAGAGTAATTTAATTTATATCTGTACGCAACGATAAATTAATATTGCTGAAAAAACGATATTGAGCAGAATATTATTAATCGTATTTGTTCCTTGCTGTCAAAGCAATCCAGAATTAACAAAAAAACTAAAAAACAAATTGCCGGTTTTTCCCATTTATTAAGAAAACTGCCCGGAAAATCGAAAAATGATCTCTTCAATGCACCATATACGTGTAAAAAGTTACAAAATTTCTGGTAGAAAGATTAATTTACAGAGACACATAAAAAAAAACACACACACATCATAGTAAAACAAATAAATTCCTCGCTTCGCTTAGAATCTAATATGGTGTACACATATACGGGTAATCGAATTTTAGCGTGAAAAAAAAAAAATCGAAATTAACTATTTAAAATTATCCTATTTTCTTTAACTCTGCGGCAGTGTCAATCACTGTTGTCCTGGACAAACTGTCCCGCGGATTTCATAGCCGAAAAATTATACTATCCATTTTACAATTTGTTTTTACTTATATAGTTTACTACAACAGTATAATATAATATAACGGGTAATATTGTGCATTAATAACGCTTACATGGTTTATTCGTATTGTGTGTTTACGGTCGCCTGTCAATTAATCCGTTCATTAATCAATTTAATAACGACATTTTCATCACGGTCCGTAAATATTTGACTATTTAAGACAACAATAATCTACCGCGGATATACACTTGAATATAATTTCCAACTCGAATGCAAGAAACAATACAGAAATACGAAAGTTCTGCAATATTTCAACAACACCATATAATAATATAAATACGCGGCGAAACGAGAGTACAACAATTAATTATTCGCATTGGGGGTATTTTTTTTAAAATTTGTTTTTGACGTCCAGATAATCGTTATAATAAATTGTACTATAATATAATATAATATTATACAACAGTTTAAGTGGGGGAACGGAACCGTCTTTCTTATTTAAGGTAAAATTATCAGTCCCCTTTAGTTTAAGCTTTCGAAGTCCTGGGGCACGCTTTAGTTATTTTAACTGGGACATTTTTAACTCAAATTAGTTATATTGAAACCAGGTGAGTTGCGGTAAATTTTTAAACCCTATTAGTAAAATATTTATATAAACAAATGTGTACGACAGAAAAACATTTTGGAAGTCTTGTCTCCATGATGTATTTCCGAAAGTTTGGGTAGGTTTAGTTAGTTCTCGGAAACGCCTCTTAATTTTCGGTAAATGTAGTTCCACTATTCCCCGCTTTAACCACTGAGTATAAAAACGACAATTTAATATACATATTTAAAAAAAAAAAAACATCTGTGAGCAGCAGAGTTCCATCAACAGAATTTTCCTCCGTTAATTTTGTATAATACAATATTCTTTGCAAAACAATAAATAACCGGATATTTAAATAATACATTAGATACCTACTAAATTACACCAAACAATATTATACTAGGTACTTCAAGAAAAAAAAATGGTTACTGAATTTCACCCACTTGGCTTCATTTGGGGAATCTTTACAGATGCAGAAAGTTTAAAAAAAAAAAACACTTTACACTCATATCAACACGATTAAATATTTCTAATAAAACCCAACCCAACTTTTATCACTTAAATCTAAACAATTTTACTTCCCCAGATTAAGCTCATTCGATCCAGACGGAGCCACTAGAAGTTGCCTATAAATATAATAAACATTCCTAAATAACAGAAACACAATACAGTGCGATCAATTTTATAATAATTTTGTACCTACCGCAAATTACCATAATTTAAATAATGCTCGTAAAAACATACTATATATTATAATATTTTGTTCCGAAACAGATATAGTATGTTGTACATATTTGAAATAAAGTCATTTTTTTTAACGGATCTCTTGAATTTACGTAGCCTTTATGATTACACTTTTATAGTAGTTGCAGTTGTCCTATATAAATGATCTATTCATAATAATAAATCACTAGTAATTATACAATACGAAGTAATGGGTTAGTTTGAAAAAGAAGAAAAATAAATGTTATCCAGTATTCAATAATGCAATAACAAGATTACACGTACAAATCAAATAATTTTAAATTTTTTTTTTTCCATTAGGGACCTATGTATTTTATTAATTTAATTGGCTTATTTTGCGCCGGAGAAAAAAACGTTGTCTGTTGTTTGAAAGTTTATAACACGCAGAAAGAAGACAAATTATCCAAGGTAATTTAATATACTGTAACATACCAACAATACTAAAATGCACTCAAACCATTAAAACCTATCTCTTTTATTGAATCACGTAGTAGATTTTCGAAATATCACAAGATTTCGCGCGTCGGAAACGTCAAAAATAATGAGTTTATACGCACTGCCGGATTCGTACCTGTATAATGTGTGAGTAATAATATAATAATTTATACTCTCTAGGTACATTACGGTATAAAGCTACGTCCAATTTATCTAAATACAGCAGATTTCTTCTTTTTGTCCCTTGGCACTTTACGTGAAACCTCCGCCGTGTACCTATATACGAGCTCATGGATGTTAGTATAAAGCTGTAATATACGGACATACATAATTTTTGATATACAGAGGGACCTAGATCCTAGAAAGTCTTGACGAAACTTTTTACTACCTACCAACTAATGCGATTTGAAATACGTACCTGCAGTGCGTCGGTTAGATATTAATGGTATGATAGGTTCAGCTATTAGAGTTATTAAGCTAAAAAAATCATAAGCCCAGAGAGACGAATTCCAAAGAGGATTACAAATCACATTATTAAGAATCTATACACAATTTATGTGTTGCTATTATTATAGGTACCTAGGCATATACGGTAAGTAGAGTGAGTATATATTTACATATGAACAGTAGCGCTTTGTTCTTGGTCCGCTTGGCCCGGTAAGTTAGCGGACGGGTGACGGAAAGGTACCGGTCGAAGCTGATCAACAACAGGTTGAGCACGGACGCATTGCTGGCTAGATAATCGAGCGCAAGCCATCCGTCGCACACGTGCTTGCCGAAAGGCCAGTAGCCGAGTATGGTGTACACGGTGAACAGCGGCATGGATATGAGCCCGATCAAAAAATCAGCCAGCGCCAGACTGAAAAGGAAGTAGTTGCTGATATTCTGCAGCTGCTTGTCGATTTTGAACGACACCATGACCATAATGTTGCCCGTAACGGTGACAAAAGCGAGCACGCACGACATGAACCCAATGAACAAGCTCTGGGTGAACGTGAACCTGGGCTCGGTGTCATTATCGATGATCATGGTCGTCCCCGCCGTTGCCACCATAACGGTAGCGTTGCCGAACGCCACCGCTGTTGCAAACACATGGTGTTTGCCCGTCAACAGCTGCACCTGAGCCACGAACGAGAACATTACGTAGCCATTATTCGCGTCTCCATCGTCGTCGTCGTCAACACTATAAACGCTGGCCGCCACTAGCAGCAGTGTGCTGAGAATCCGTTGCTGTCCATACCGCGGCCGTCTTCCATCGTCGTCATGGTGGCCGCTGTTGTCGCCGCCGCCGCCACCGCCGTTGCCGTCGTCGTGATGGTCACCGTCGTCGTGATCAACGCGTCGCCACCACCGCCGCCGGCTGCGTGATTTCTTTTTTGTCTGAAAAATAATACACAATAATAGATCAGCAGTTCTCAACCGGTAGTACTAGTGTACCGCTTTAGTGGTACGTGAAAATACTTGATTTGAGGAAAAAGAAATTGGTACTATTATAAATATTTAATTGATTTCAGGGAACTTAGAGCTCAAGTCAAAATTTTGGCATATTTTCATAATTTTTTCTAGCGTAATTTTTTGGTCTAAATACACTGAAAATTAATATACCTTAAGTCACTATGACGTACATTATATTGGTCATATAAGTCATATGATTTATGCCATTTAGCAATAATGACATTATGTTATTTAACAATTTTAGAAATTTAATTTGCTTGTAGGCATTTAAAACTACACGAAATTGACTTAAACCCTTCTTAGGAACCAAATATTTGCAATATTGTGCACACACATCACGTCCTATAAATGCTTTACCGCGTACGAAAAGGAATAAAAAAAATATTAATCAAATACTTCAACAACTAAATGTACTTAGGTACCGCTCATCATGCTGTTGTAGTAAAAGGAATTTAACGGGATGTTTTTAATTATGATACGCGAATTTGTTGTCGAGGGGGAATACGCGCGTCTTGGTACTAGAAGGCTACTTCGGTACTTTGGTACTTTCGCGTTTTAAAATAATTTTAAGCGAATAAAATAATAATGGTCAACAGTTAATTTTATCGAGTGTTATTTTATTTACGTACGACCGGGTGTTAAAACAGAGTGTTTTCCGACTACCTGGCATTAGACTTAATGACATTTTCACTACCTACGGGTATAGTATCTACTACATACTACCTTGGGGAAAATATACGAAGACGTTTATAAACTGTATAGATCGCGTGTCCTTCCCGTTCGCCGATCGGAAAAACTAATAAAAACCCCGGTGGCTTGATCAATCTTGATACCTACATTACTAAACGGAAAGATTCTAAATTGAGTTTGTGTCGGAATATACTTTTTTACACGAATATGAATTCAATTAAAATTAGTATTTTTGTACAAGCTTGTATCTTTATAGGTGCAATCAGCTCTCATTTCCTATTATAACTAATAGATATATATTTTTAACTTTTAAGTTATATTGAGAAGCAATAAGGATATTATTACACGATGTGTTTCCGACAGGAAAAAAACAAATTATACAAAAATGTTAGTGATCAAATAACACAATAATAAACACACAATCAAATACAATAGATTAATTTTTTATAAAAAAGAAAATCCAATTTGTCAGTTAAACTCTATAGTTTAACTGACAATAGGTTTAACACTAGGCAATCTTTTTATATTTGATCATGAATGTAGAATCCATTAATTTTGAATCGATGATTTTACTAAGATATGTATATTTTTTTGGTTTGTAAAATTGTTTCGATTTTTTTAAGCAATACCTTAAAAATTCATTTTTTTTTTATAAAAAATGTCTAGATTCTTGATTTTTGGATTGTTAGGGGAAAAAAACATCTTAAAAATATTATTATAACCATTAGTTTAACGAAGTCCGTTCAGAATTTATTCATTGCAATGTAATTATTGATCGTTGCTTTCATTATACCTAATATTCGTAAATAAACTGAATGACTCTACTGTATTCTAAAAATAATTTTTTTTTTGCTATGATAACTATCTAATGCAGCGGTTCCCAAACTTTTATTTCGACAGTGACCTTCTTCGAACTAACTTCAGCCACGGTGCCTTGCCGTGCCGTAAGGAATATACCTATATACAAATTCAATACTTATTTTCATTGGTTATTAGTTTTTATTATTTTACTGAACATAATATAATGTAAGCATTCTAATAATACGGCCGACTTAATTTATTTTTTTCATAAAATTCAATTTGAAATTGACAAAAATTTAAAAAAATTTTACTATACCTAAATTATAAATAATTTTTAATGAGTCACGGTGCCCTCAAAAAGTGTTCACGGTGCCGTCAGGTCACCGCGGTGCACAGTTTGGGAACCGCTGCTCTAATGATTTATAAAAATGAAAACAAATAAACGATCGTTTAAAACGACATAATATATTAGTATAATATTACACAATAATTATTATATCACTCTTTCTCCGTCATATAATATTATATGTACAGATTCACAACGTTCACATAATACGAGTCTATTCGAAACGACCCAGGCCGAATAATAAAATAAGCGGAAAATTCGTCGAGCGATACTGCAGCCCCTAACCCCCTCCCTCCTACGCTTTAGACCTGATGTATAAAATTCAACAATCGTCACTGGCGTTTTCAAATCACGTGACTCAATATAATACGTAATAAAAAGACTCCCTTGACTGCGACGTACATAAATTTCGTGTTAAAACCGAAGTGTATGGGCGTATGGCCGAAATCCGACGTGTCGTCGCCCAGTTTTTAATATCTATCAGAGCTTTTGATTTTAAACACGGTGGGTCCGCTGATTGTCATTCCGAATCGAATTGCATGACGCTTTATTTCGATAAGAATTTACCTGTTTATTTAGTGCACGCATAAATGGGTCGTGCAGTATAAACAAACAGTTTAGGACTAAAAGTTCTTAAATATACTTAAATATTGTTTAGTTAATTATTTTCAGTCAAAATTGATTTCGTACATAATTTAACTAAAAATCAACTCGTGAGCAGCAAAATTGATTCACTATAAAGTCGAATTTCCCAGAATTTATTTTAGATTCTGGGTGTAGCGAGGTTTTACAATAATGTTTATTATTTAAACTTTTTTTTTATAGACAATTTTTTTATTAAATATTTTGCTTTTTAGAAGTGTAGCATCTTTTCTGAAAAGAAAATTTCGTGAAGTGGTACTTTAAGGATGTCATTTTTTGATTTCCTAGGGGTTTTCATAGTATATGGGAAAACCTAGGAAAAACAGAAAAAATTACGGAATGTATTATTTTCAAATCAAAAATATTACTGTCATTCAAACCATGAATTCCGTTCAGAATTGTTAAAGTCGTGTAAAATGTTGTAATAGGGGAACCAAGGGAAAAATATTTTTATTTTAATATTATTTTCTGTGATACTTAACTTGCGGTTATCATTCACTTCATCAAACCATTTTTTTGCAAGTCGTTGTCTAGTTTGCAAACTATTAAATGGTATGTTCCATTTTGTACATAATTCTTTTGCTTATTTCACTATATTAATGTAGTCTTTTCTGAGATTTTGTACTGATGAAAATAATTTAGCTAATCTATCACGTAATAATTAATAAGAATAGTCAGACTCAGAATTTAGTTACTCGAAATCAAAAGTCGTAAACGGAAATACAATCAAATTTCGAGTAGGATGACTTTATGCTCGGGCCATCATCACTTTATCTATTGACCTCAACAATGTTGAATACTTTAACCATGGTTATAAAACATTATAAAAAAATCACTAATATCAATGTAAGGGGACATATCGATTTTCGGAGAAATCAAAAATTGACTATAAAACTGATAAAAGAAAAACGTATCGATATTATTATAAAATAGATAAGTAATTGTTGACAAATAGATAAACATTTTATATTTTTTAATTTTCATAATTGTTAATATTCTTGAATATAGACTAAGACAGAAGGTATTCAAGCTTGAAATTTTGCCGCAAATTAATCTCATAGTGCCCTTCTAGCAGGGCGCCGCTTTGTCCTCCCTCCCCCCTCGGTAATTGCGACACTGGCAAGCCCATTCATCATGTGAAGTATATCCGTTTGATTTTATAGTAGATATATTATTTGTAAAACAAAAAATAGGCTGAATTCTTTAATAATACAATGAAATACTATATTAAACTGTATTATACTACACTTCTAAAAAAATGGTGAGATTTGACCATTACAAATAAAGGGTTGGGGGTTTAAATTTGAAGCCTTCCAAAAAGCAAATTCTCGGCTATGAGTATATAAAATTTCATTCCCCTGATTTAATTTAAGGGATATGTAGGGGTGTTCATAGTTAAATAAACACTTTTCTCTCTGAACAATGTATGGTGAAATTTAACTCAACTTTTATTACTTTAATCTGTCCATAAAAAAAACTCTGATTCCCGAGTTTGAGCTCGTTTGATCCGGAAGACGTAGCTGATTTAAAAGTATCTATGTTTAGATAACAGACATAATATAGTAAAATGGTCTGTTTCCTCTGAGATAATTCGACATACTCGTAAGACAACACAGGAACTGATAAACAAAATTGTAAAAATTGAAAACGTATAAATGTTTAACCAACCTTACCGGAATATTTGAAATTTAACTAAACTAGAACTAAAGCACGAAACGATTTTAACACACGAAATCTGTATACACAAAACAAAATCAATCGACGAAAGATACACGACGGTTAATAAAAATAAATGGCTCAAGAATGGCAAAAAAAAACTCCCGTTGTTTAACAATTGCGCATACGTTCCGGCAATATATATATATATATATATATATATATAATAAGTTTATACAATATGTAGTCAAATACTACCCCGTAAGTGTATAATATCTGCAGGGGCAGTGGTCGGGGGAGAGTTTATAATAGCGCGGAAGACGGCAGCAGCTGGCTCCACGGTTGCGCGTCGGTTGGCTCCGTTTCCTCAATATAATAATTTCTCCGTGATGTATAGCTGGTGGAAATAATATTAATTACCGTATAATTCATTTCAAACGAAAAGACGACGGCAATGTGAAAATTTGCGATACGCCCCATTTGGTCGCAGTCGTATATTATATGCTAATAATAATTTTCAAGTCTACAATATATATATAGTGCGCCTATCACTACTGAATTTTCAAACGATGTAGATAGGAATAAAATAACAATTAAAAAAACCGTGATGTGTAAGAGTGAAGACGGAAAAAAAGATAATAATGCTTACGGGTAGAGTATAATAATATAATATGCTCTACCTAGTATAGATCTAAGTCAAACATGAAAAACATATTTTGTTAATGCATTAAAACAAAGAAGATTACAAATAATCTACTAAAATAAATGTTCTTGGGACAAATCATAGAAGTCAGCGGTACAAATCCTACTGCTCTTCTACTTGCTCTGTATCGGCACGCAATTCAAACAGTCCAGGAAATTTATGTTTACGTTTCGTATGGGTACGTCACGGGGATTGGAAAACAAGCTCGGTGGCGAGTTGGTCGGAAAGATCACAGAAAAAAGTGCGGATTTGTATGGGGGAAAAATTGTTTCGTTATCAATACAATAAAATCACTAATGTAGTAATTTATATGCGTAAATGTGATGTATATATTACAGCCGTAAACTGACACGTATTCACGACACACCCGGGTAAATATTCCATCGTGATATTGTATTTCACTGTAGTAAATCGCGCGTTTCCGTCATGATATTATGACGGATATTATTGATGATATACAATATCATACGGTGGTATTATTTGTTTAGCCTTTTTTAAACGTGGTCAAATTACAAAAAATATTTTGATGACTTTTCAGCGGCTTATAGACATTTGACGTTTTCGTGGTTTTTATTTGATTTTAAGTGGATATAATTGTTTTGGCCGAGCAGAAACGCTTGCAGATTTTACACAAGATTCATTACGAATTGTGTTTAGTGGTAAAAACAAAAATAAATGTTTCACGTAATGTGGTACACGCGCTTAAAGTCAATTTTAATGGAAATCATAAGTAGGTAGATACTATTTTTCGATTTATGTGAATATAAGTTTGTAACCAATTTTTAAGACGAGGTTCGTCATAAGTTGTGTTTGATGGTGAAAAAAAAGTTGAGCGTAATATAGTAGTTTCTATAAGTTTTTAAAAGTTAAAATTTTATTTAGTTTTATTTGGTTTTATGTGAAAAAAATTATTTTGGCCCAGCAGAAATACTTGAAAATTTCATCATAAGATGCACTCAGTGTTTATCCTTTATTTTACATCACGTTGAAACGGAACATTTTTTTTCACTGTATCTATACATTTAATATCAAACATTCAAAATAATTATATACAATATATAGTGTATACGTAAATATTAAGTACCTATCTATTTAATGACTATAAAAATAAGTTCAATGTGATACTTTACAAGGTATTATAATTTTAAAAACTCTCTTATCTATAAACTTATTAATATTCAATTATCACGCACATTTTCGATAGCAATATTTTTCAGAAAAAATATTACAATGTATGATGAAATCCAAAATACGGCTTGTCATCGAAAAACATAACTATAACGCTAAAATCTTGAAGAGATTAATAATGACAAAAAAAAAAATGTATAAATACCTACTTAAAAAAAAAAAAAATGTAATCTCATCATTACTAGTAAAAATAAAACCACACACTTAAATTAAGTATATTATATTTAAATTGTTTTGTTTTCATAAAATTATGTACATTTAGTTTTTTTTCTCAATCGCACGCACGACTAAAAAAAATAATCTCTGTACAATATATTATAGGTTAGGTTATAGGTGCTGTGCTATAATTTACTTGCTATTTTATCAAGCACCCGTTACAGATCACCCTGCTCCCACCGTTACTTTTTATACTATTTTATAGTCGTCAATCATGCAATACAAATATTTGAAATATGTAAAAAAAAAAAACAGCAAAATGCAACAAAACAACAAGCCACGGAAAATGTAGAACAATTATTTTAATGTACCAACACGTTTAAAATAGTATGTTATCTATAGTTTATCAGGTTTGCAATCCAAAAATGTCAATAATTCAGATTGTCACGATTTTTTACAGTTTACAAAATCCTAATTTCGTTCCCTATACAATAAATGATAACATTTTCACAGAAAAAAAAAATTCTAACCAAACGGTATCAGATACATAGGTTATTCATTCGAATTATATATTAAATAAATAAATTGAAAAAGAAACAATAATATCAACCGAGAAAATAATAAAATAGGTGAAACATCTTGTACCTACACGATGTGTATAATATAATATACAACTCATATACAATTTAGTAGCACTCGAAAGAAACATCGATTCGATTAAAATATACACGTTGATTTTTCTCTCTTCGTATTATACCTAATATATTATAATATGAGTATCAGAATATGTACTCTTCGAGTTGTTCGTCACTTGCAGACGTGCTAGTGTATACAGAGCGTTTGATCAATTTTTTTCTTTACTAGTTTTTTTTTTTTACAACAATATGTAATCAAAAATCTCGAAGCAGCATTCAAATAACTCCATTTTTTGAAACTGGTTCGGGATTATAATAAAATGTTTTCATTTTTTTGAATTTCTTTGATTGTTGCGTCGAAATTGATTCAGGAGTACAATATATCTTTGGTTCCAGAGAAGAAGGGTTTAAGTCAAATTTTGACGTTTTTTTTATAATTTTGTCTAATGTGATTTTTCCCCTTTTATTTTTTGATCTAAGATACATAAGTGTATGTATTTTCAAAATTAGTGTATTTAGAGAATTAGTGTTCATGCATTTCCAAATTTAATTTATTTGTATTGAAAATTACACTTATAGAAATATATATTATACATAATATGTATTATATTGTCGCATATAACATGACGATTTTCTTTCTTATATACGAAAAAAGTGGCGGCGTTATCCAACGTTGTCACACCTAGGTCTACAATAATTAATACTATTATTTAGCAGTACACACGGCACAATGGCGGGCACTCAAACGTCTCAAACTGACCCCACAAAGCTCATGTTATTGTTATTACACAGGCTGTTACTACGCACACTACGTATACATAATATTATTTAGGTACACGGGGATGCAAATTTCCCGGATAAATATCCTATTGTTATATTATTATTACTACCTACTATTATTATGAACTGTTGTCCGTCGGCGACATTAAAAGTTATATACGACGACACAATGGCCGTATAATAATACGTGTAATGTAATATTATAAAAACCGAGCCGCGTTAAAACTCGCATAAATATATCGAAAATAAAACGCCGTCGTTTCTGCCGAGTATTTTAATCACCGCTAGAGAGCGTACACGTCGCGTGATTTAGGGCCGCTTTCACCAAAGTAAACGAAGGCGTTTATCTGATTTTCCAACTGAATTTATGACCGCGATTGGTCGCTAATCTTATTAGCTCCATTATAAAAATCAACGTTTACGTTGTTGAGAACGGCCCCGAGTATAGGCAGGTACCTTTAGTATAGCGAAATAAAACGACGATAAAAATCAATATACGAGAGCCGTTACGGTAATAATAATAATAATAATAAGACGTATACAGACTCCCTTATTGTCCATTTCTGTTATATATTATAAACGAGCTGCCGATGCTTATTTCCGGTCGAAAACCCACCAATCAATCATATATACATTTTCGATTTTGTGAAGATTATGTCGAATAATATTAACTGGCATATATTACCAGTGCACGAGACTGAGGAATATACTTTATTTTATTTTTATTTATTTATTTATTTTTTTGGGAGGGGGGGAGAGTGATATTCGATAGTCTGGATTAAAGTACGCTCACACTGCTGTGATAAATGGTGCTGTAAAGTAACGATAGAATTTGCTCACATTCGTAGTTGGTAAGATTTGTATCGTAATAATAATATTGATAGACATAATATAATATAATGTTGTAGTACCTACATTTCTTTTCTGTTGAAAATACTAGATACAACTTTAAATAGGTAGTTCATAGTTTAAAGTAATTTATATTAAATTAGTACACTAATTAGAAAGTCATGGCTCAGGAGAGGTGATCACCCACATTCTCTCTTTAATACGTCATTGACTCGAGTTTGAAATAACGTCAATGTGATGGGGTACACTTACGACTTGTAGCAATAAATAATACACATATAATAACGTATAATTTGATATTCTCGTTTTTACCAACAGCTAATCATATAGTGATTAGTGTTTCACTATATTGATATCGTACTGCAGCTTTCTATTGAAACTCGTTCACCAGTTCTAAGTTATTTCATGAATGGTAGGTCTGCCACCAAAATTACAATTTAAATAAATAATTTTGTTAGGTTTATTTATTATTAAAATGTGTATTACCGTGCAGGTAAAATAGGTACATTTAATAAGTAAATAAGTACATTTAATTATATTCTAATAATAAGTCATTAAACATTAGTCAATAATCTGTACTGAAAATTATTATCAATACTTACATTTAATTTTAAAATGTCGTCTTCTTGGGAAAAGGGATGAATATGATTATACTTCGTTTCAACCACATCCGAAATGGAAATAAAATAATGACGTTATTACTGTTATATTGTATTAAAATATTAAATGAAAGCAAAACATTGAAATAAAGGGAAGAAGAGAGAGAAAAATAATTAAACTACATGGAAATGGGTTACGAATTGCGTATAGGAAATGTAAATGAGACGGAACAGCTAATAAAATAATATTGCCTATATATTATATCATTAAAGTGTACCGTACGTATAGATATACTTAATTTTAATCTACCGGAAAATACTAAAATTAAACGCAATTTTAATATATCTTAAAAAATCTTATAGATGTAATAATCATAACTTTTTTGTTAATAATTCACGGTATAAATTCATTAAACTACATAATATTAAATAATATTATACCTATGGGCGTAAATAACCAAATATTTTAGACACCCCGTTATACTTATATACTTGTATGCATAGTATAAGAACTTCATTTGAAGAGGGGCTTGGCTGAGTTTTGGGAAGCTGTGCTCCTCAAGCCCCCATCCCCTAAATATCTTAAAACAACTTTGATTGATTAAAATAGTCATTTTTTTTTAATCATTTTAAGTACGCATTTAAATACATTTAATGACAGAATTTAAAAATATGTTTAAGAAAATTTCGCTTAGAATAATATTTTATTAGCAATTAACTAATGAAGTGTACAGACATAAATTAAAAATAAAATTAGGTACATTTATCTTAACATCCCAATTTTCAACCTAAATTTATGCACTAGTAGTATCAACTCTATTTATTAAATTGATTTATAAAAAAATATTTATATTATATTATTTGTCAAAACATACACGCTATAATATACTGTATTGTGATCCCCAAAAGGAATCAGGAAGACGAAATTTTGTATATACATGGCGTACGAATTTTCGGGGGTTTCTAATTTCAATCCTTCTGTACGCAAACTTTTTTATACTCAAATTTCATGTTTTATAGTTAGGAAATACTGGGTTTTAAATACCACTACAAATTAATATGTAATACAACTCTGGCATCCTTAACCTATTTTAGATTGATTATAAAAAAAAAAGGTGGTACACAAAAAGTTATTTAATTTATATCTGTAAGCAACGATAAACCGTTACTAACGAAAGGCGATTTTGAGTGAAGTTCGGTTATACATGTTTTTCAATAGCGTAATTTTAATGATTTACATCAAAATTAGATCTAAAAACAATTAAAAAGAAAGTATTACATTACATAAACTTTTTTTTTAAACCACTAATTACAACTTATAATGAACTTCGTGTTATATTTTAAAGAATTCCTGTTCAGTTAAAACAATTGTATTAACATAACAAAACAAAACTAAAAAAAAACTCAAAAATATCAAATGTCCATAACTATAATCAATAATCGTCAGAATGTTTCGAACATTTTACGAAGCCTAGAAATAGTTAATATAGGTTTGTGTAAAAAGAGAAAACATTTAAATAAATTGAACGTTAAAAATAATCAAAATTTAAAATAATTAAAAATTAGAAGTTGAAAAAAATAACTATTTTTCTTAAAATTTCAAAACTCTAACTTAAAACTAAAATTCATAATTATTAAAATATAGATTTATTTTTTATAATGCCCTTTTTGCACCAAGCGATAGAAGTATTTTATAAACAGTATGACTATTTCAAGTCTTTACAAATTTTAAACTAAAATAACAATAATAAAACAAAAAATAACCTAATTCATGGGTTTTTCCAATTATTATATATCTAGGAAAGAAAACAACAAAAAAAATCAAAAAAATTACCTCTTAATGCACCAACTAGATTCAAAATGGTACAGAAGTCTTCTTATCACTTTTTTATTGAATTGAGATTTCTGATAGAAAATTAGTTTAGATAGAAAAATAATAATCACACACATCATAGTAGAACCAATATATTCCTTGCTATACTTATCAGTGCCTAATATCAAACTAATATATTAACATAATAAATTATATCAGAATTCTCAAAATAAATTTCTTGTAAAAATCGAACAAATTAATATAATCAAAAATCGATATTTTTATTATAAGAAAAGATTTAAAATTCATAACACAACAATAGAAAACATATACGTTAAATAGACATGCTAAATTATGAATTATTTTCAGATTTAACTAGTTTGAAAAGCTATCTTTAAATCTTTTTAAATTGTATTTTTACTATTGTTATTTTTATAGTAAATATATATTTAATTATTTATTTACTTATTTAAAACGAATTTTGAATACTAAATTTTTGACCATTATTCAATTTAAACATAATATGCAAACTTTATTATATACTTGATCCTATTGAAAAAATAAAAATAAAAAATAGAGGAAAAAGGTAGAAAGTAAAATCGTTTACTTACTACGTTATATATAAGTATGTTGTAACAAAAATGTAAAATATAAATTCGATTTAAAAGCAGCTTTATTTCTCCTCCTTGATAATTTTCTCGACGCAATGTTATACTCTATATACAAGCAATATAGTTACCCCGTAAGAGGGTTGCCTCGAAAATACGCTTCAGCCGATTACTTTTCCATTATGCGCGTGTATTTTACTCCGGCGTCTCTCTGCATCAATTTATATTCACGAGAAAAAAAAATAACAAAAAAATTCAAAATATTTGATAAAATACACTCGTCCGCGAAAAAAGAGAGAGCGTCCAATTTATTTTAATGAAAAATATGTTAAATCTTAATTCGTTTTAATTTAAACGGGTTTTTTTTTTTTATCAAGTATTATATTTTTATTACCTACAGTAAATTTTCAACGATTTTACACCACCACCGCGGTAGATAGTTTTGAAACTATTTGTCTGCTGAATTATTGTAGTATTTACAACTACGCTTTTATTATTAAGATAAACTCATATTATCAACGTATGAACAACGTAAAAAACTTGTATAATTTCAAATTTGATATGAAATCTATTACCGAATATAAAAAAATCGAATTATAAATTGTAATCAAACAATATTTAATTTTTTTTTTTTTAAATACACGATGTTTCTTTTTAAATCTTTTTACATATAAGTAGAACAAAAAAAAAAAAAAACCAAATCACCGAGGGAATTATTGATGATAGTGTGTGCCAGGTTTTACAGTAGTATAGCTATTTTACTTAGTAGTTGTATTACTCTGTGCCGGTGGAAGTAACATTTTATCAAAAAAACTGCAATAATTACGGTGAAGATGATTAATTACGCATCTTTATACTACATTAATACGTGGTAATAACTAAACTTAAGTATTTGTAACACAGTTTTAACTTAATACCTATTGATGATTGATAAATGTCACATAATATTAAATACCTATGCATAATACAGATTGATTAATTTGTAAATCTCATGCCATGTAAAAAGCTAGGTATGCGTATGCATATTTTTTAAAGAAAATTTTAAGGTTTTCGATCATCGTTTATGACCGTTTTAGTGCGTATTTGTATAAAATATACGCAAAGTTGTCAAATGGTAAATGGGTATACGCCATGTACCCTCCAAAACACCATTGAGTAATATTATTTTGTTTACAATATTATGCATAATATTGTGAACAATACACTATGTATATGTGTCATTACGTTCTGAATAAAGTAAGTTTTGTGTGATATAAATTGACAATTATTCTATTCACTCAATTTTGATTCACATTTTCTTGCCTATTAACAGAGTACCTAATTAAATGTTTAAAAAATCATATTAAGTTGAAGTGTTTCGAGGATATACGTAATTATATTAGTTTAAATATGTGTCATAAATAGAGAAAAAAAACCGTACACTTTTTAATAAACCAACTGTTGCGAGTCAATTAGTTTAACAAACACGGTTTATTGGTTTTATTAAGTGAACTTGCAATAAATACGTTACTATAATATATATACGTTACTATATAATATAATATATATATATAAACATACAATACACTTTTATACATTTTAATACGTTGTAAAAAAGAGTTTTAATGTTTCAATATTCAAAAAAATTATTTCTATTATTACACCCGAATATTAATAGCAATAATTTGTACATTCAATTTCGTTTAATAAACACAGCTGTGGATTTAAAACGGTTCATATACACGTACGTTTCACCAGCCCCCTCGTTGGAAAATCTTTGTTTTTTTTTTTTACCATTAATTAGTGGGGAATTTGTGTGATAATGGTTTTTGGATATATTCAAATAAACTTTGGATGGCTGGAGAAATGTTCCCTGCCTCTCGCTAAGTGTAAAAATAGACTACTCTGCATTTTATTTTTTACCAAAATTTAGTGCTCGATTTGTGTGAATTTGTGTGACTCAAATGGACATTTTTGCGCCACTCCTTCACCCTCAATTAAAATTTTCCAACTAGTGGGGTTGGTGAAATGTACGTTACATATACACAATGTTAGAACAATGTTGGAGAAACAATAAAATTGCATTTTCCCGGTTTTACAATTATCAGGAAAACGAAAAGGAAAATAAAAGAAGACTGTCATAAGATAAATGCACCGATAAGACAACATTTTTTTTACAGAAAAGATGCTAGGTACTCTTGAAATTTAAAACAAGATTCCTTATTTATCACTATTTTGTTTGTTTCTAGAAGACGGACTTTCATTATTGTCGCATGTCATTATATAGAATTTATTGATTAACTCAAAACTATAAAAAAAAAAAACATTTTGGACTTGCCTGATTTTGTATTGACCCCAAGAATTTTCGGGTACAGGGGCAATTTAATGTGCGGTCCTTCGACCATCATAATACTAGGAGTACCTATTAAATAATTTAAACGGTTTTCTTTTGTGGTTGAACGTAAATAACTTCTAGATTCGGAGCGTACTGATGCATCTATTGGTTTTACTATGATGTGTATTTTTTTTCTCTCTGTAAACAAATTTACACCGGATTAGTCTAACCTAATCTAACCAGATGCATACCAATTTCTCTAATTGGTGCAACAGAGAGAAGTCAGTTTGAAAACCACTTGGAAAACCAAAAAGAAAATTATACATTAAACGGAAAACATTTACGGCAAACCGTGGCGTTACCAATTTCATTGTTTTGATTTTTGCAAACTATATTTTCTACTAGAAATATTGTGCCAATCAAAAAATGACAAGAGGTCAATTTTGTTCCTTTTAATATATAGCCACTGTAAAAGAAAATGGTTTGATATGTATCTACTGTCCACATTTTAAGCGATTCAACGGTTCATGTCCTTCTTGAGTAGATATTAATTTTCAGTAGCTTGTATTCACTGCTTGTCTGGTGTGTCACGTTATAACGAATTCCTGCGAAGACATTTTGGTATTTTTATTCTTCTCTGACACCAGTGCACCACGACAATATTTAATCATAATTATTAGCATTTAGAATAATTTAAAATGTCACCTGTCTATATATAATTACAATAGACTAGTCTACGAAGAAGAAGTAAAATTGTATTATAAATACTTCATAAAGACAGAATGTTTAGAAACTATATGGGTTAGAATGAGTTATAGTTAACATCAAGTAATCCTAAATCCTAACACATGGCGTGTTATTATCTTATGCATCATGACTTTAAAATAGATTGTAAAAATGGGGCCTGGGGAAAAGTGGTGCCGTTTTTTCTCCTCTGAAAGGTCCTGCACTGAACCATATAGTTTGGGTTATATTGATGTATTTTATCATACTAACAGAACTGCGGGTCGACTCTGTCGTGAACCTACTACGTTGCCTATTTAAGTCTTTGTCCTAAGAGCATGTTGTCCGTTGAAGCCGTTGTTCAATAGACTACGCAAAGAATTTACGAACATAAAAGAGTACACTTCTTACGTACTGAGCTGTGTGTGCGGGGAGACGCATAAAACGGTATACGTTGTACCTACCGATTATATTACTGGTATATAAATAACACTTGCATGTAATTTGTGCATTGCGTAACATTGCTCTTCAAAAAACTTAAATTAAATCTAAAACTAGCTGTATGTGTGTGTGTGTGCGTGTGCGTGTGCGTGTGTGTAAACGAGTATGTTGGTTTGTGCGGCCGATCGGTAGATGATTATAATAATGGTGACTTTTAATGGTGACACATATTTCGCCCGTCGGCGGCGGCCATAGTGATGGTAATAAGATAATGTGTAGATTAAGTGTACACAATAATGGTGTCGTATCCGTGATGCTCGAAAATATTATTTAATACTATATAAAAGTGCATATTACAAAAAAAAAAAAATGACTATTTGGCTTTAACATAATAAATGGTAAATTTGTCGCTAAAAACAATCGATTATTAAAACCGTTATATTGATAAAAATATTGGGTATTCGAGCCATACAAAATATTATTATAAGTATTATTACAAATAGAGTTAAATTAACGTGTGACGGGTGAACGCAATTATGAAAATTTTGAATTATTACAAGGTATAACATTAGTGAGATATAGAAAGCTAAAAAACGACCTACGCGTATTTTATTCGAATACAAATATGCATCTGAAGTCCCGAACAGAGTGAAAATAAAATTTTAACGTAAGTAACAACTGACATATTCATTAAATAAATAGTAATACAATTTATATAGTTATGATCTTTCATCTAGAAAGGAAACACATCTTATGCTTTACAAAAGTTGATTTCGTCGTTTACCACGAGTGATGTAAAACCGTAAAAACGTATATGCGCTTCGGAAAAATATAAACAATGAAAATACCCAGGATAAAATACAAGAAAACATCTAAGATCGAATTTGTGTTTAATTATTATTATTGAAGGGGCTCGATGCCAACGCTTTTTTTTACTCAAAAACATGCCTTTCGGAAAAAAAACTCACGCTTCGTAGACTCATGACTCGAAATTTCCTAAAGAACATATATTGAACTCCGAATTTCAATATTTTCATTTCAAAATTTATGTAATACGTCTTGAAAAGTGTTTATACTTCTTAATGTTTAAGATTTTATCCCAAGTTTTTGATATCGTATTATTATCAAAGTACAACACGGTCCGCATAATGTAGTTTTATATTAATAAAGTGATCTTGTTATTACGCCAAATATATGGTCATTGGTCACGTGTGTTATATTATATTAAATTTAACGGATTTGTTTTTGAGTAGTGATTTTTTAGCAGTGTTGTTTGAGTAGTGTTGTAAAAAAACTTATAAAAGACGCTATTGACAAATCTTAAACGGTTTATAATTTTCAGCTCCAGAACTGTTTAGAAATTGATTTGATTGAAAATTCAATCCCTAAACATAGGCAATTGCATTTTTTTTTTGTATATTCCTGGTATCCATTAGTTACACCAAAAAAAAATAAAATTGTTTAAATTCAGAATGAGGAAAGGAATTTATTGGTTTTATTATGCTGTCTTTTTTTTTTGTGTTAATAATTTTTTTAACAGAAATTTTGCTTAAATCGAAAAACCATAACATAATTTTTTATTATATTTTCTAGTTACTGAGTAGGAAAAACGCGTTTTGATTTTTCAACTGGTATTTATAATAATTAGAGAAAACCAAAAAGAAATGTGGGAAATACAATAAAGTTTACGGAATTAATGTTTTGTTTTGAATCAGTTAAATTTATCATAGAAAGCTGAAATTTTCATAGACCACTTATATACAGTGAATCTACTGAATAGCGGACACGCTTGGTCGCCGAATTTTTGTCCGCTATTCGGAGGGGTCCGTTATTCACAGGGATACATTTTTTTAAATTCATAAAGGAAAATATGTAAAATGAAAACATTTGCGCTATGTTAAATTAAATTATAATGTTGTTACTCTTCGTTAGTCGTCGTATTCTAATCATACCGATAACAAGTTTGTTTAACGAGTTTATTATCATTAAACCTAATGCTGTCGCTGTTTTGTCATTATTTTTAATAATAATCCACTGTAATAGGTATCCGCTATTCGTAATCGTATCGTTATTACATTATTACGAGAGTAAATACTAATGCAAATGAGTTTTATTACTGCCATTTTGTCACTATTTTTAAATTAGGATTAAAACAGTGTCCGTAACTCGGAGAGTCTGCTATGCAGAGGTTTTCCCATTTAAAATTAGTGAAAATGTCCCCGTTCCTAATAAACGTCCGCTATTTGGAGTTGCTCGTTAGAAGAGGTTCCACTGTATTAGGCTTTTCTAGACATAGTACAATTTTCAAAACATTTTGGCGATTTTAAAGCTATTTTAAGCATATTATATTTGCCACTTTTTTATTCGGAGCGTAGCAAAGAATGTATTGGTTTTAAAATGGTGTTTATTTTTTTATTTTTTATCTGTGAACAATTTTTCTACCAGAAATCTAGCTCTTGTTTTTAAATGAAGTATTTTTTTTAAAAGAATAATCCCCAATAAAGAAGCAAATTTTTTTTTATTTTCCAAGTGGTTTTTATAATGAATGGAAAAAACAAGGAAAAATATAGGAGAAACGGGAAAATGTACATAAATGAGGGATATAAATTAAATTCCCCTCGATATCCTACCTTCTTTATTTCTTCCCTATAACAGTGGCTTATTTATTGTGCAAATTTGTAGGTCTTTTTTTAAGTTGTTTTTATTTGGTATTTATTCTGTGTATAAAATTATCTGACTAAACAGAAATCAAAAATTTAAAACTAGGATCATTATAAATTGTATTTAGTCGTTAAAAAAAATAATGTTTAATTTAATCTAGTAGTTTTTTTAGATTCCGAGTGGAGCGAAGAAGCTTATGGTTTTACAAAGATTTTTTTTTTCTGTGAACAACTTTTTTACCAGAAGACTTGCTCCGATTTTTGCGTGCAGCAACTTTTCTGAAAGAAAATCGGTGTGGGGAGGTACCTTAAAGCGGTAATTTTTCTAAGAGTTTTCTCATCAAATGCGAAAAATTGAAAAAAAAAAAAACGGGAAAATTTACGAAATATATTTATATAATATTACGATTTTTTTTTTGTGTAGACAACTTTTCTATCAGAAATTTTGCTTCAACTTTTAACGATAGCAACGTTTCTGAAAGGAAATTTCACTGGGAAGGTACTTTAAAGAGGTCGTATTTTCATTTTTTTCGGAATTTTTTTATCAAATGTGAAAAACTGGGAAATCCGGGAAAATCGGTACAGCATTAAACACATATTATTAAAGAAAATATACAGAGCCTATTTAATTATTTTACTGTAATATGGAATGTATATTGTTGACAAAGCACCACTATCAACTGAATTCCGCTCAGAATCATTTTTTCGTAAGCAGACCGTTTACTTTGACATATGAAATCCCGTGTATACTGTACTTAATTTCTATTTTGGAAGGGTAGGGGATGTGGAGGCGTTTCCGAAATTAATCAATCGTCGGCAACAATAAGGACGAAATAAGAAAGTGAATTATATAGACAAACCGAACTGAATAATATATACCTATATATATTTATGGAATGGTAGATATTTTCGATATAGCGATTATAACGAATTTTCAATTTACCCTCGAACCGGCATCCACCACCATATTATTATTATTAAACCGACCCGGCCGATGCGTGTTATATTTAATACACTATAGCCATACTTATTTGGCGGCTTTGCCCGCGGTTATTTATTTATCCCGTCGTTCTTATTCTATTTGACGGGAAAATAGAATAAATCGCCGTGGTTTCGGTTGTGTACATACATAGAGATTACTACGTCTGTCACACGACCCGGGCTTTATTTCATAATATACACTGCATATTATGATGACAACAAAATATATGTGTGTATACATTTTGCCCCCCCCACCCCACGTGTATCTAACCAACACAATGGAAATCATAATAAATCGTAAATATTGTCTTATAAATACGAAAATTAAAAAATTGGGGTATGATCCCTTGGCCTCTCCGGGGGTAGAATTTTCGACAAAATTCTTATACACGTTACTATAAAGTAAACTAAACGTCGCGAGTCGTTGAGATATGAAAAAACTTCCTCTGTGATACCACATTTATGATTTTTTCCTGCTATTTTTTTTTTTTTTTTAATAAGAGTTGTATAATAATAAATTGAAATTTATTGCGGTAAATCAAGTTTTAACAAACGGGATGTTGGGTTTTTCGCGTTAACGACGGTCATCTAATAATCTATCTACGTAACATTTCGAGTTTCTATACAGTTTCTTGGCGATAACGAAACGGTTAGTTAGGACACGTGTATAAAATATGATAATACAGAACAAGAGTATCAGTGTAATATTGTTATTCTGTCTATAGTATAGACTCTATACGATATCCAGATGAGCACAGAGGATCGCGGACGTGTGACCGCGGTTATGTTTATGCTAAATTATGTCGTGTGGAAAGTGTGTATTTCAATAGCACCAACGACGACTACGTTATCGCGAAAAACGCCGAAAAGCTCCGAGAGCTCCGGAATCCATATCTTGTCGCGCATACCGAGACAACAGTTTGCAGGTTCCAGTGTTCCACGCAAACGAATGCGTGTATATTATATACACAATACACATAGTCGTGTTGAGCACTCGCATTTAACTCTCAGGGGCCAAAATATAATTGTTTATACGAACATGCATAATTCGTTGATAACAGTTTTATAACAACTATACAAATTAATAATGAGCACGGGGCGCCCTAAAACTTTATCAATGTGTGACAACCCGGAGGCGTATTAGCGTTCCCTATTTGAAACGAGCCTCAGATGCTAATGGAATCATCCGATATTAGCCAGACATTACTTTGTCATTAAAACTTCACGTTCCGATAGTGTCTCAATGTCTTTAAAATCAATTTTGTCGGGTCCGAATCCGACGGCCATAGACCAAGTTATTTGCGTTTATTTCTTTCTATATTTTACCCTACCCCCGGCTTTGTCTAAGCCCGTCGTGGGTTTCCGTTATAGATTAAAGTATAGGTTTACTCGCTTAGAGCACTAACTTCTTCGGGGCAGTATTGGGTTTGGGCCGACAGTGAAATACGCCTAACAAATAATATGCCTAACGGTAACATGCGTATTGTTATCGATGACATCGTGATATCTAATAATGGACATTGTGGCGTAAGCAATTAAAGCAGGACCTGCAATCAGAGGATTCGAATTTCGTTTTTGGATTGCTCCGAGCAGTGCGCATCGCCCCGGAGTGAACTTCTACTTTGCATAATGGTTGTAGATAATTTGCGTGCTCGGTACACGGTATGCCGATTAATATCGATAAAATACGCGGCGGTTCTTCGGTCGGGATAGGATAAAAAAAAAAAAAAAAAACAACCAAAACTAAACTGTTATACGTCCGACGCGTACGTGGTACAACAGGTGCGATGTACCTACACAGTGGTTATGATTGTTGTATGCCCGTCGTACACGACGTCGGTTACTGTGGATTTTATATTCGGTCGGCACGGCAAATCAACGAAAGCACGGATCGCGGTTTTTTTTCTTTCGTGTACGGGCTAATCGTAACGTAGTGCGGTGCGGTCGAAACCCGAACAATACGCTTAATGTTCGCCAGCAAAGTCGTCTCGCGGCAGTGTCGCACATAACGTACAGGGTACCTGCGACCTTACCGTAGACATCATCATCATCGTCATCACGGTCGTCTTTTATTATAATAACGTTGTCACGTGCCGCGGCGCTCGTCGTCCCGAAACCGTCGGAAAACGTAATATATTTAATATTACCGTTATTGCGTTTGCTCTTTCCGCGCGTCTTGCGCGCGCGTACTCTTGTGCCGCACAACAATATGCGCGCGGCGGCGTGGTGCAGTTATGGCGCGAAACACGATCGCCGAATCGCGGCCGTACGTAATTATTATCGTTACGTTGTTTACGTGTGCGTACGCGGTGGCGCAGCGCAAACGGTGTCCGCGATAGACGTGGTCGTCGCGACGTGCGGCTGCGAGCTCACGGACAGACCGTACTACAGAGGCTGCGGGCGTATAATACGCCTCTAGCACGCGGACTACCGCGCCGAGGCGACGAGCCGAATCCGCACGCGTTTCGGCGGACAAAATCAAAAAAAAAAAAAAAAAAAAAAAAAACGCCTTGCGAAAATAACGACGCGTGTAACGAAAAACACGATAATACAATAGTGTCGTATCTCGCGGCAGTCGTTATCATTACACAGATAACTGACGGTTGAAAAATTGTAAAAACCCAAACAAAACAAATAAATATCCTACCCAGATATTACGCGCGACAATGCCCACACAATATTACACAGAACACGGCGCGGACGCCGTGTCAAGTGTTGTATTATTGCGCGCACGGCACAGGTACTCCAAGTGGCAAAAAATATAAAATACACGCATGCACCGAAACGTATAATGTAATAATAATAATAATGATAATTGAATAATGTTACAGTGTACCACTGCGGCACACGCGTGCCTACGGTCCGTAAACTACGTACGCGCAAAATATATTACGATTATTTATGGATACGTACATATATATATATAAGTATGTATGTATTTGTTATAATCGCATGCATCACACGTTTATAAATTATAAATTATCATACACGCGCGCGCGCGTGTATATAATATATATATATATATATATATATATATTATGGTCAGGCGCACACTGTGTATTGTTATACAGTTAATATTATTGTACACTATCAAATTAAATTAAATCAAATCGTATTGTAATAATAACGGCACGTCGTGGTGCGGTACCTGTGTTGTTTATGTTCGGTAAAAGGGCACATCGGGTTATGCGCGAGAACACTGGACTGGCGTGCGCCCGCGAATCGACGACGGAGTCGTGCTCGTGCTCGTACGGCGGCCGCTGGTCCCGGACTGTGGAAGCTGTGCGCGAGCAGTGTCCCGCCGCCGGCAGGTCAGGGGGCTCATTGATTTTCGGCGTCCGTAGTCGTCCCTCCGCGCGCGCTTGCCGCCCCGCCCCCGCCCACCCCCTCGCCATCTCCTCGCTCCACGGCCGCCACCGCCACCGCCGCCGACGCCTGGCGCGCGCGGGTCACATTGCACCGAAGCAGAACGCTTCACGCCCAACCAATCGCGAGTGCATCGATTCCGAAAAATACGCCCCGGCGGCGGCGGCGTCCCTTTCCCGCCCGCCGCCTCGGTCGGGGCGGGCGGCCGCGGCGCGGCGATGATGACGAGAGATCGGGAAAGAGAGCGTTGTAGTAATATAAAATAATTATCGTTTCGGAAGGGATCGTCGCCGCCTCGCCGGAGGAGCCGCTGTGTAATATAGATATCACCCCGTGTCTCATCTGGGAAATGAAAACAATATGGCATCACGAATATACTACGCGGCGTTATTATTAATTTTATTGTTTTCGTCGTCGGCCCCGAATTATGTCGACGAAAACGGTACTGTCGTTACGATAATATTGCGCTGTCACACCGAATACGCGATAAACAACATACGATAATATATCATATTAAACATAATTCGACTATTATTATTATTAATTTTTTTTTTACGATACTCTTACAGCGGCTAAAGCCGACAACAGATAATGATATTATCGCGTAGTTTTTCCAAACGACCGCGCGGAAATTTGAAATTTGAAATAATAACCCATTCGATTTCCGATGCGCACGTAGACCACAGTATAAACCGAATATCCGTATACCGTGTATTAAAAAACGCAAAAGCGTGTCGGTTTTTTTTTTTATTTTTTCTTTCACGTCGCCGACACGACTTTTCGCACGGGTGTTGTCAGAATAATACCGTACTCGTACACCGTACTTTGTGCCCGCAAAGTCATACCGCCTTTATACGCCTGTCTCGTACGGAACGGTTTTCGATCGGTGAAAACATCGCATTATTTCATCGTACCGACGGCGTAATAATCATAATGATTAATATTGTTATTTCGTCCGTCCCGACGCGTGGGCGTCGCGCAAAGACGCGGACGCAACACGCCGGAGTATCGAGATTGCCTGTATCGAGTGCCGTTACGGTCGACGTTTCGGTATTCGCCCCTTCCAGCGTCTCCACCGCGAATGCCGTTCCGTTATATTAATATCATTAAATTTTGTTCCGATACATTAACCGCGCGGAAATTATACGCGCAATTATTTACACGGCGGTGTGGCCCGAGCACGTTAATTCAAACGCATCCGATAAGGTCCGGAACGGTACATGCGTAATAATGCACACCCAATAATAACAATATTACTATTGTGTATCGCACTTGGTCTGGCCGACGCCTTCGAATAGGACAATCGAATACTTGTGTGGTGGATCGAGAGAAGGGAATAATAATAACGTGCTGCCAGAAACGGAGAAGAATATTTGCGATATATTTTTGTATTTTCATTATGTAGTATTATACTATACTTAATATATATTTTTGAATCAAGTAACAACAACCATTTTTTTTTTTTTTTTCAATAAACATTACAATCATAATACTAGTATAATATATTAGTACAGAATATAGAATGTTATTAATATTATCGTAGCTTAGTAAATAGGTATAGGTAGACGGTTATTGTATTTTTCATTGACAAGATTGAAAATAATATTATTACAAGAGTATACTAAATTCGTAAAAATAGACCGTAAAGTTAGTTTAGGTAACTATATACTCTGGTACATATAGGTGAATCACAAACGTGAATACCTACCTAATTTTTTTTTTTTTTTATATATTTATTAGTATTGGATGTTTCGTTATAATATTTATCACTAAGGCACGCGCGGATATAAGTATGAGTTTCCTAAATTTAACCAATCAAAATCAAACTGTTGAAAACGTTGGAAGTACGTATACTACTTTTGATTAATATCATAATATTATCACACTTATTATTATTATAACTATTTTTCAACTTCATAAACGTTGATTATTATTATTTTAATCTATTCCGACTAGTTATTATATTTATCTTATTATTATTATTCCTAAACTATATATTCAATATTATTCTAAAGCTCTCTAGATATAATATATATTATAGTTTTTTTTTTTTTTATTATTCTTTTGATTTAAATTTAAGAGGTTTATCTTCACATCCTAAAACCATGACTTGTTGAATTTTATTCTTAATCCATTTTAATGTCGTTTTATCGTCATAGTAAATACATTTTTCGTCTCCTCTGAAGAAATAACTCGATTGATGTTCGTCCTGTAAAATAAAAAAAAAACCAAACGAAAAATATAGTAAGAGTTCAAAAATAATATTATCATAATGTAATAATAAGTAATCATTATTACCAATACGAATAATAATAAAATGCACGCGTAACTCACTTGTCGGACTTTGAAAATCAATTTATTTTCTTCGATTTTCGGCTCGTCTATTATGTTATCGACGTAGATACTCCATTCGATTTCCCAAGGTCCGTTGGTGCGATATTTTTCAGCTAAAATCACTCGTCTAAAATCATGTTTTAATTAATTTCAATAAAAATCAATAAATCCGGACATACGTGTTTCTTCTCATAGGTAAGCCAGTGTTGTAGGTAGAAAGTCAGTAAGTTATAATAAATAAAAGGTAATTAATTTTTGTACTGAAAACGACAAGTCATTGCAATTGAAAAAAGATTTTATGCAGAGCTTGGAAAAACTAATAAAATAATAGTATTAGTCGCGGTTATTTTCCTTGCAGCTAATAAAATAACTCAAAAATTAGTAAAAGTAAAACCGTTGCATTTCTATTTGTAGTTAGTTTTTTATAATTTTTTAGAAAAAAACTAAGTCTAATCTAGACTTTTTTTTCAAATAAATTATTAAAGTCGAAAAATTTGCATATTTTAAGATTTATTTAATTGAAAAAAATTGGAACATTTTTACTAAACTACTTGAAATAATGTTTTTGAAAGAAAATAGCATATGTCTTAGTATAACTAATACTGTTTTACTACGCTCATAATCAGAAAATACTAAAAATTCAATAAGTGTATACGTACCTCAATGTGATGAGTAAAATTTTTTTACCCTCTGGAAGGAAACTCGCGTGAGCCCAATAACCGTCATTCGACAATGTACGACTCAGGATTCTGAATAAATGCAAACCGACTGCTTCGTACAGAGAGTAGCTTTTCATTCCCTGTAAAATGATTGTCGTTTAGTCACTTATCAGTGTAAAACAAAATAATCGTGTTTATAGGTACGAACCATCGGATTGACGTATCTCGGAATTCGCGTTCTCATAACTACGTCTTCGCCCGATTCTATTACTCTAAACATACGACACGACATTATAATATAATATAATACGTATAGGTACGTAAATGATATTATACGCAAACAATAATATTATATTACCTTTTAACACCGTCGTAAGCCATTGACACCTTATCGGATACATTTGATTTTGACAAGACAGCCAGTAAGTTCCGACCAGGACCCCTGAAGAACGATTCCGCGGCACTCTCGTCCTCTCCACCTTGACAATATATAGGTAGGTACACGTTAAATATATGCATATTATAATGTTGATACAATAATAATAATAGTAATATTTAAGCATTGTACGTGGATACTAAGAACAATATTCACCGATATGAGGTCTTTGTATTGCACCAGACATAGATAGCAACACAGACGTTTCCGTTCCTTTGTGCGCAGAAATCACTCTGTCCGGAAACGATTCTTTGAAGTTCCATTTTTCTTCACGTTCGACAGATGCAAATACGCCTTGTCCTCCGACATAACATATAGATCCTGAGAAATCCTGTAAAAATATATATAAGTCAATAAAGTTCAATATAGTCCAATATTCATCAAGTAGAATAATAATACAATATCAGGCATAATATATTATTCTATGTGTTAATACTTCAAAGTTAATTTTCTCCACTTGGACTTCGTCCATTTCGTAAATGTTTTCCAATACGTCCAAATTGAAAATCGAAGCATGGCATTGTTTTAACAACTGGCGAGCGTAATATTTCCATCCGTAACTGAACATCGAATTGAATGATTCTTTATAAAATCCTTTTCGAGTCAAGCTATTCACACTAAAATATTGACGTAGAAGATAAATAAAACGAATGGCTATTATAGGCAGAGATTGAAACCTTTTTTTGAAAAAACGTTTAACATAACATAATGAAATTATACAACAAAGAAAACTCTTTATATTTTTCAATAACATAAAATAGAAAAAACACAAACGAAATCAAAAAAACGAAATATTACAATAATTTCGTTTTATTTTGAAAACATTGAAACTAATATTTTGGAATGATTAATTTTAATTAAACTCTCGTATTTTGGACAAGTTTATTTCAAAATAAAATATGACTAAATAATTTAATATTTATTTTAGTTCTCGGGATTGTAATAGTTATCGTTTGACGAGTATTGTTGTTGCCAAAAAGTATGTCTATTAAATTCATCGTTAATCGTTTATGATTATCTGTTGAAACATGGTTTGAGCTTGAAATAAGCAACTATTTCAGTATAAATTTAACAATAGTTAGTTGTGTAAATCTAAGAAATTGAATAATTTGACATATTTTTAAAAATTACTCATTCTACAGACCCCCGAATATCCACCTATATACCCATGCCCACTAAATGTACATGGACCACGGATTAAGAACCTCCGCCAAATATAATATGTGCTATTTTATTTTAAAAAAAATTATTACACATAATTACTATAATTTGTAGGTAAAAATAATAAACGGTATTAAAAAAAACAATTTCTGAAAAATCAAAATAACGATATCAAAAACCTCAAAAATAAATTTGATAAAATAACGTTATTAAACGATGAACAAAAACGTTATTATTATTATTATTATTTTAATATCATAAACAAAAATTTAAAATTTAAAAATGGTTTTAATCTCTGATTGTATAACCTATGTACCACGAATCTTACTTAAGATTGACGGCTTTTAGATCACTCAAACGGTTCGAATGACCGTCGAGTATGTAGAGAAGAACATCAGTCGCAAAACTATTGGAGCTTTTCAATGGGCTAAGTTCGGGTACTTTGGCCGAAAAACTTAATTGCACGTTAAACGCAGAACAATGGAAATGGTCAATAAATACCTTTCCGTATTTTTTCCCCTGAAATTTAATATAATGTAACCAATTTTACAACATATTATTATGTTATAATAGATATTCATTGTCCTTACCGGCGGTATATTAGGTGCATGAAGTAAACTTATATCTTGCCTAAATCTCGCGTCTAACGGACATTCAAAGACTGCAAGCAACGGTGATAAGGTTTTATGCATACTAACTACAAATGTCCGATCTAGTTGCACAGTAAAATCTTGAATATTTATATTGAAATATCTAAACATATATTTATATAAATAAGAAATATTTTTTCTTGTTATTAAAAAATAACTAGAACAATAAAAGTCTAATGACGTACTTGTAAACGTCGTAATGGTTCGAAACTGATGTTTTAGAATATGCGATTTCCAAAAACGATTTTGAACTTCGAGGAGTTTTGCACGAAGATGTTAAGTATAACGCAGTTTTAAAAGTACAATCCGATAGCTGATTGTCCAACTAGTCATAAACAAAATAATTTCTTTTAACATTTTTATCAACATCAGTACCTAGTTTATTTTCCCTTTTAATGTAGATGGGTCCTTAAACTAAGGACCTTAATAAAATAAATATATGTGAAAATAAATATTTTATCTGATATTTATTATAGATAAATTAATAATTTTTCATTGTTACTTGTATTCTATGGATTTTGAATAACACGTTAGTATTTTTTGAATTCATTCTAAAGAGACTCCATACGGCAGGATTGTACGAACGGCGAAGCTGCCCGAAAAACGGTCTTATCATTTGCATTTTATCAAAGTCCACCTTTACAGAACATTTGTTTAAAATAAGTGTTGGAGATAGTTTGTACCTTATTTTTTCTTACGTGGATATAATCTTTTAAATGCGCTTTTTTATTGTCACTTGTCCACATATCTTCTAACCAACAAGCTAGTTCGACTGTAAAGGGTTTCCAAATATGCCCAACTTTCACCATCCATTCAGAAGCTGAATCTGTCAAGCTAAGATATGCAATTTCTTCCATGTGAACACCCCGAGAAGTACTCTAAAATATTAAATTTATAAAGAACTGTTGAACTGAAATTATATAGACTATTATATAAATACCAAAGATAATCCTAGTCCTTTTACAGATAAAATTAAGTTGACGCTAGATTTATTATTTTCTATATTTTTACGTGCTATTGATGCTATTTTTTCATCTTGTGTAAAAAGCAATACTCTTTGACCTCCAACATCCACATAACTCACCCAGTAAACTACTACCTTAGCTTTTTTCGCTTTGTTTAACTAAATCAAATTATAAAAACATTAATTTAGAAATTAGGTAAGTATTTAGGTACTTACATAAAAACAATTAAAAATACATTACTTTAATATGGGGTTCTTCAGAATCTGTATCCTCAGTACTACTGGTATCACTTGGTTCCAGAGTTTGATTTGTTATCAATTTCATTAAATTTAAATTGCTACTCGTAGTTTCTGATGGTTTTATTTGACAAAAGCTTATCCTTTCTTGTCCATATCCTTCTTTTTCATACTTGGCTACAAAACCTTTTGATTTCTTGCTATACACATTCCAGTAAAGTACACGTTCCTCAGTTGGATCATCCCAAGTATACAATACAGATTGATTAGGATTTAGTAATGTCACCTTAATATAAAAATTCAAACGTACTTACTAATTTATAATAATATATCAATATTAATATAAAAAACATTAAAAAAAAAATAAATAAATACTTGGCCCAAATTTTGTTGATGAATTTTTAAAAATATATCATCACACATATTTTCTACTCGTACTGGAGCGTCATTTTGACGAAATTTATGGAAACTTATTAAAAATGGATTTTCACCACCACCAGTTACTTTTACAACAAGTGCTCTCTGAAAAAATTAGTATTATTATTTTTTAATTTGAATGACTATAGTTATATATTATAGTTTATTACTCCTCTATCCATTCTGAGAACAGTTTGATGTTCTTTTATAATCAAAAAATGTTGAGATCCTGATTTGCTATCTCGAAATTTGACAAACATTCTCATTGATTCAGTTTCAGGCCAGAAAGGTAATGTCTTTAATAATAAAACAAATAATATTTGAAATTAATTAAATAAGATGACAATTATTTTCATGCATACTTGTCCCTGTAAAATATCTGTCCATAAATCTGCTTCTTGATTATCTTCCATGAAACGTAAACTTCTATTAGAACTATTTACCACTGAGAAATTTGGTACGAATGTCACAATTGTTGTTAAATGAGGGCACAAATGAGATAAAACTGGCTTCATTAAAATCCTATATTTTTTCTGTCGTTCTTTATCTTTACAAATCACAAGTCCAGGACAATAAACTGTGTCCATTGAAAATGCTGATGACCAATTCGAGTGGTATGCTCTAAGTTTAATATACCTCTTTTTTAAGCGTTTGTATGAAAATAAAATAGGTTCTTCTGAGTGTGATTCATACACAATATCAGATCGTGAACCCTGAAAATAATATAAAATATTAATTTATTAAAATAAGTAGCTAAATATTATATAATTTACCCTCAATTGTAATGGTAATCCAGTTTTATTGATTATCCAGTATGGCGAATGAATAAATATACGACAGGAATCTTCATTGGTAATTTTTACTGCAATTTTCAAATGTTTGTTACCTCCGTCCGTGTCATGTTCAGTACTCATATTAACAATTTTTTCATTTATATCTTTACGTAAGTTAAAGTTACCAGACCAGGATATACCAAGATATGATGGTACAATTACATCAATTTTAATAATTTTGTGCATAAGATTTAAAGTGTAAACATCAATTTTTTCTGAAGCTTCAATATGATGTTTAAAATTTGTAAAATTCAATTCTATGGCAAATGGTAGAAAATTATGAATGATTACAGGTGGAACTGCTCTTAAGGTATAATTTGGTACAGTTCTTGAAGCTCTGTTAAATACCGGTTCACCTTCTTCACAAACCACCTAAAAAATATATTAGATTTTTAAACAACACTTGATGACTAGGTGATAAATAAAATAAATTCTTACCCGAACAGAAAAAGTTGGTTGATCATCGACTTTGGATGTGACACATACTAAATCTTTTGCAGAATTTGTATCAATTGACATATCAGACCACCAAACACCAGTTTCACTAACAAGATAATTTCTAAAAAAAAAAATTATTTTCATGAAAATAAAATTCAATAAATATTAAATACCTATTATTCATTATTTAAATTGTTTTACATACTGTAAATTAGCAGGCGATAAAAATAGTTTTGAATGATATGCTAAAGCTATTGGAACATTAAAAACCGATCCTGCTTCAAGAATTGCCAAAGTACATATTGCTTCAAAAGGATTGTCTGATTCTCCTACAACTCCAGAATCCATTTCAAAAGTATCCACGGCGTCTGTACGATTGTAATGAACTGTTAAAGGATATGATGTATCATTTTTTAACTGAAATAATACATACAGATAACTATATAATCATGTTTTATAATATTATTTATTTGTTATATACCATGAGAGGTGATCGAATTGTTATTATATGATTCAATTTTTCAGATACTACAGATACCATAATCCAATATCTAGTATCGTTTTTTATCGGAGAAAGAGCATGTAATTTGTTACATGTACGTTTCGGACAGACCACAATCAAATCATCAAAACCTGTAAGTTTTTATTCATATAATATAAATGTTACCTTCAATCAAATATAAAATTAACTAACCTTCAACTTTTATGTTAAGTTGATAGTCAGTAATTTTTCTATAAACTATTTCACCAAAATTGTCATCAATATGGCCGACATTTTTATTTTTTGTTAAATTGTTAACGAAAGTGCAATCATTAGACATGCTAAAAAAAAATTGTAAGAATTTTGTTCATTATTTATATAATTATATTGTTTGTGCATTTATTACAACCAATGCACTTATTATTTAAACTTAAGAGTCTAAAGAAATATCATTTGTATATTATTTCTTTATTTATTGATACTAACCTTTGTCTAGATATTGATGACGTTCTAGATCCATCAATTGCTTCCAAGATTTGTTCTAATCCTTTCTAAAATAACATATATATGTAAAAGACATATATGAAAAATTTAAATATAGAAATAAATAGATAAAAATAGTTTAGAAATGTACATGTAGGGAAAATAATTGGTTACACAAATTATAAGCGTGTTAGGCACATATACTGTTTGTTAATCTAGTAGTAGAAAGATGGTATGTTATTAATTTGTATTTAAATGCATATTTATCATAGAATTTTAAGTATTCCCACTTAAAGTACCATTTACAATATTTATATAGTGGATATATTGTATATATAAAGACTGTGATCCATCCGTCTGTAAAGCTTTATTAATTTATTATGACAACCAAACATAAAATCCACTATAACCTGTCATGTATAGTGGGCATACAACTAATAAGTATATAATTATGTATTTTATAACTAATTATAAATAATTAAAACCAATTGAGAATTTTACCAGAAGTATTGAAAGCCCAATATCAAGTTATCATTAATTATAAGATGCAAATGTTTGAAATGGGCGGTACATGTATGAAAATCTAATGGTATAATACAAACAGTAATGAAAGATGGTACATGGCTAGAATTTAATTTATGAGGAGGGTGCATTTTCAAAATTTACAAAATATCAAAATAATAAATAAAATATTAGTTTGATTTATATATATATATATATATAAAAAAATATATGAAAATTAAGTTGTAAAAAAATAGACCACTTGATTATATTTCTGATAACAGACACAATCAATGGAACAATACTTAGAGGTAAGCACCTCTAACTGAAGTCAATAGATATAGTTAAATTTAAATCAGATCTCCAAAAATTAAAATTAAGATTGAAACTAGAAGAAAGTGAAAATAAAAAAAAATGTCATGAAATACCTTGAATGTGCTATAGAAGCTAAATAAGATGAAGGGTAAGATAACTAGTTACAATATAAATATGTATTATTTATTACCTCAGTTTTTTGATTTAATATAACAATAGATCTTACAGCAAGATCATTAACAAGAACAAAACTCTCAGTTGAATCACAATCATCAGTTCTCGGATTATACAATGATTTGATGAGCGTATCAATAGCAGATATATTAGCTGGAGTAAATGAAACTTCAAGCCTATCAGTTTCAAAAATTATGTATGTGGATGTTTCCAATTCATCAGAATCATTTTCCAACCCAGAGTCGCTAGAATCACCTTAAAAATATAGTAATGTCAAAATTACAATATTTACAATAAAATGTTTTTTAAAAATTACTGATTTTTTTTTTTAAAGTCCTATCTTGGTTAATATTCTTAGATTCGTGTTCTGCTATACTTTCATCACTAGAATCTGTATTTGTTATATCTTCATCACTAAAATCACTATAAAAATTGTATTAAAATAAAATTGAATGTAGATGAAAATATTTGATCATACTCTGAAATTAAATGTGTTACAGCTTTAGCTAATTTATTCATAACTCCAGTGTCTTGATCTGAATCTGAGTCATCAGAGTACCATTTTTCAAGTGAAGTTTCTATATAAATATTATTATTGAAAAATGAACGATTTACTGATTTTTAAATTGACTAAATATTTAAAATCTTATTGTACCTCTGGACTTCACTTTTTTCCTAATGAATTTCATTTCAGCTTCACTTTCATCATCTGATGTTTCACTCTCACCTTCAACAATCGACTGTAGAGATGTTCGAACCATTTCACCTAAATCAGCATGCTTCTCATTGAACTTTGCCAAAAAACCCTAATCCAAAAAATTACAAAAAAATGAAAAAGTGTATTGATGATTTAATATTTTATTTGTATATACTTTTAATGTTATATTCCATGGTTCAATAAATGGTTCCCAAACACTCAAATTACAATTATAATATGAAGCTTTTAAATTTAAATCACCTAGAAATAAAATACATATCGAATATATAATAATATATAGTTCTACTAATTTACTAGTACGATAATTAAAACAAACATGTATACCATTTAATTGAAACTGATCAGACCAGTCTTTTACTTGAACTTTTAATGATGATTTCAACATAATTATAGGAATATCTTCTAAATCTAATTCTTCTATTTCTAAAGCTACATTTATATCTTGTATATAGAGCTCAAGATTTTCTGATTTCACATCCATAGCATCAGAAAATTTAAATTTGAAAAATGATAACAATTTTCCATTTGGTATTAACTTATTGGGTAAATAACTAGGTACTATAGATTTTGGAGTCCACAATTCATCATTTTTAAATTCCCAATAAGATGATCTATCAATATCAAATTCATCTTCATAGTTTAGTTCTATATAATCAATAACCTTAAAGAACCATAATAATGAATATATTTTTCTTTATAAATTAATAATTATAAAAACATACATTGAGAATTATATGAACGGTACTAGTTGATAAATGTAAATTTATAGGGCTACAACGAACTAGAATTTCAATTGTATCACGGTCTCCTGACTTTATAGTTCTTGAGAACTCAATATCACACGGGTGTAAAACCTATGCAATACAAAATTATATAAATATTTATGATTTTCAATATAATATAAATGTTTCTTAAATACCATTTTTTCAGCTCTTCTTTTTTTTGATGTCGCTAAAATATGAAAATTTGATAATGAACAAACTAGTCGTTCTTCGTGCCCAGGATGACGACTATAATCTAAAAGGAACTCTGTTCGACATAAAAGTACTTGATCACGAAAATCAAATTCCTCTGTTACAGGAAGCAATACTGCTATTTCAGGGCGTCCAAACCGAACAGATATAGTTAAAGCTATGTAACAGTATTTATTTAGTAAAACACAAATATATGTATATATATATAAACATTTTCTATCTAAAAGAAATATTATACCAGACTGTTTTTCAACATTTAATGGGATTTTGTCTGCTGCTAACTTTTCATCTCTGTATTTTCTTCGACCTTCTGTACTAAACATTGGTGATACTAAGATATCATAGTTATTCACTTTTCTTTTTATTGGTAAAGAATCAAAAACAAATTGTGTTAACTCCACAACAAACGGAATAGAAACATTCAATCTAGTTTTATCCAAATGAATATGAATTGTTCTGTCACCTGAATATGTCTTTTCAAAAGACAAGTCAAATAATGGCGGAGTTGATACAGATATATGTATTTCATTAGAAGAATCTAACGGACCAATTGCTTCAAATATCCTTAAATAATTTGTATATTTTTATTAAAAATATTAATAAATTAGTTATAACTATAATACTAACATTTTTTCTGATTTATTTTGTCTTCTAGTGTCTTCTAATAAACATCTTTGTATTGTAGTATTTAAAATCAATCTATCGTCTGAAAATACATCTATCTTAATATTTATTTCATCCAAATCTAATTTGCATAACGAATGATTTATATCCCTTATAGGTGAACTTAATGTCTAGAAAAAAACATTTTTTTTAAAAAAATATTATTATTAATAGGTATTGTAATATTGTATTATGTATACTTCATCTGAATTTGCAAAAAGTGCAATTTGTACACCATCTATAGTAAATTTGAAATCAATTTCTTGAACAGAAACTTCATGGTTAAAAAATACTTGTATTTTTTTCAAATCTTGATCTTCCAAAACTTCATTACTGTGTGGTGTCATCATATAACAGATTTCATTAATACAATGACCATACTCAAAGTTGTCTGCCCAAACTTGTAAAAATGTTGCAAAATCTTTTTGTCCCAAATTAATTTGTACATTGTCAATACCTCCATTTACCCAATACAAAAGTTTATTTGTAGTATTCCTTTTAATTTCTAAACGAATTCCAAATGGTTCCACCATTGGCTCCTATATAATTATATGATACAATAAATTAAACAAATATTCTCATTAAATTATTATAATAATATGTAATTATTTACTTGAGTAATAAGTGTTCCATCCAATGTCATAATAGCTCTGGATACATTAATTGCATCCCAGTTAGCCAATATATTATCAACAATATCTATACAGTCAAAATCTTTTTTTGATTGTTCTTTGAAAAAATTTTCTACAGAAAGATCTCCAAAACTGCATAAAATAACATTTGGAGATGTACAATTTTGTGGATATAATACTACTGGTAGATGCAAAGATATTGACAAATGAATTTTATTCTTCCAACCATTTCGTAAATCTGGAGTATATGGAATGATAATTTTACGAACGTGTTGACTAAAATCAATGAGTTCTTCAGAAACAATTGGTTCCATAAAATACTAATTATGGAAAAATAGTTAAATTAAACAAGGTAATATGCTGATAGTTTTTTTTAAATATTTACTTGAAAATCTAATAGAATACTGCATAAAACAGTCATATGTACTCGTCCCACATGCACCTTAATAGTTCCATCAGATTTTACATCATCTTTTCGAGCTTCAATATTAGTTTTGTAAAGTCTGGGATTATGCCGAACATATTTAAATTCCAAAAGCTTATCCTCATCCGTATATAACAACTATTAAATATTCATATTAAAAAATCAGAATAATTTAAGTCTATATAATAAAATAAAATTATACCTTAGGATATAAAGTAATATTGGATAAATCATCAACACTCATATTCATTGCATAAAATCTAAATACCATCCGATCATTTGCTTTAAATGTACAATCACTCTCCAAACCATCAATCTGTTCATATAATTCAAACCAATAAAAATAATATAATATTTAATTATGAAAAATTAAAACAAATCTTACTTTGACATCCAAAAAATCTAATCCAGTATCACAAACTAGTGTTTTACAATTGGAAATCCTTGCAGAGTAACTAAACTTTGTTGCTCCCTGGGGTATAGGGGGATCATCATTATAAAAACAGTTATTTATATAATTCTGGATGTATTCAGTTGACAAAGTAGAACTCCAAATCCGTCTATTATAAAATCTATAAAAGTATATTTTTAAAATATGGGCAATAAAAAAAAAATATACATATTATTATAATAATATTATATTAAAATGAAAAAAAAAAAAATTACTTTTTCACGATATTTTGTAAATATTTATAAAATGTTATAAATGCAGTACGATGAAATACAAATGATACTTGATTTAAATCTAACACCAGAGACCTTTCAACACTGTGAAAATGACTTTTAAAATCGGGACAACTAGCTTTTACCTAAAATGTTACAAAACAAATGTAATACACTTAATCTATTAATTTATATATTATGTATGTTTAGTTTTTATACCTTTCTGTAAAGTAAATTAATAGAATCTTGTACTAAATAATCAGATATTATTGAAAATAGTTGAACAGAGTCACCATTTTTGCAAGTATGTTGTAAATCAGACAGAACAATTGATCCAACAGAAGTTTGTACAGCTGGTCCATACTCCATAATAGCCAGATCACAACAAAAACGTTTTAATATCAAATTTAGATAAGATTTTTCTGTTCGATCACTGAATTGACGGAAATTAATCGAAATCTAAAAAAAATATTTTTATGAAATATAAGGAAATCAATATTTTTATTAAAAACATTACTTCGCCAATAACGCATCTGAAAAGAGATGTAATACTATTATTTGGAGAAACATTGTCATCAAACCCAGGCAAATCAACTGTACGAGCCCAAAGTTCAGCAAATTCTTCATCGCTAATTTCTGATGAAACTATACTTCTGAAAAATAAAAACTTTCATATTTCTTCATAATCTATAATGTAATTTTAATAAATTTGAAATAACTTCTTTGAATTAATTATTTATATTTCAAGTATAAGTTTTCTATCTATTAGTCTATAATAATTTAAATTTCCGATCAAAATACTAAAATAATAAATTTTGTTCAAATTTCAAATTATTGAATTATTATACTTATAAAAAGCTTATTAAATAGATTCTATTAAAATATGGACATTAGAATTTTACTCAATTAATTTAATACTTAAATAATGAATAACTCACTTTTTTTCTAAATTTTTAAAAGCTATTTTAACTTCAGCTCTCTCTTCAGTTGATCTGATATTAATGCCTTTCAATTTCTGATACAGCGCCAAGGTAGATTTTAATTCTAGCAATTCTCTTTTTGTTTGATGTAAGTTAATCTAACCAATTAAATTAATTATACATTAAATTATTGGGTACTTTTAATAATCATAATATTACTAACTTTATCCAATGCGTATACTTCATCATCATCACTATAATGTCTTTTTAAAATTGCTGATGATACATGATTTGATGGTATTGGTGTATTTTCAAAAAAGTCTAAAATTGAACTTATTTTATGATCAGATAAGTTCAATTTAATATTCTGAACAGATATATTGATTTTTCTTTTAGCCAATTGTTTGTATTCTGGTCTTATACTATTTGATAAGATAATTTGAGTAACAGTCTTTGCTAAAATATGTGATGATGAATTAATTTGATTTTTTAAACTCCTCCAATCATTTCCTAAAATTCATAAGGCATAAATCAAAAATTATATATTGGTCATTGCTTTTATTACTATATACTATATACTGATAAAGTGTATAAACGAGTAATATTAACCTGAACTGCAAAATATTAATTGAAATCCGTCAATATCAATATAATATCGATCATAAAGTTTTTCCTCCATTTCCATTTGAGTTGCATCATCTAAACAGATTGTTTCTGGTTGTAAATCACTTTTAATTTTTAATCCACCGAAATCCACCACCATTAAATTTTCACCTCTATTAAATGTAATTAAAATAATTAATTAAAATTACACTTCTAAAATAAATATTACATACTTTTGAATCGAACCAAATTCTGGAATTACAACATATGGTAGTTGAAGATCAATATTTAATAGAATTTTTTTGAACTTGGACTCTGGTCTACTAGAATTGAATATTTTTTCAAATATTTTATAAATTGTTTTATAAAATTTTTCTATGACCGATTCAATATTAATTTTTTGGTTATAATAAAAGAAGCTGAGTAATGCAGATATAGCAAACTAAAAAAATAAAAACATAACATAATATAATTATAATGAATTCTAATTTGAAAAAACCTACTTCATAATAAACTACTTCCACTGCTTCTGATGTAATATTTAATCCGTATTCTGCTTCTGAATTTAGAGGATTTTTTTCAAAATCAATACTCAAAAAATATTTTGATGAATTTCCTTATGGATTATAAATATTATGTTAATAATAATTTTATATAAATGTCACTATAGAAAAATTGTTTATATTTACCTTGCATTGAGCAGGTATCAATTATTGGAACTAGACTATATTCTACAGAAGCTTCAACATTTATACTTTCAATTCTTGTAGATATTTTGTATGCTTTAGCAGATGGTCTAGTTTCAAGACTACTCATTAAATGACCAATGGTAATAACCATTAATTCATTGGAACCACTTATTAAACTAATCAAACAATTTGCTATTGTTAAATTAATCTTGTGTTCTAAAAAAGTAAAACTTCATTATTGTACAAATAATGAACAATAAGTGATATTTGTGTAGAGTAGGTATACCTATATACTGTTTTGGTTTATCGTATCTAGATATTTGTGATTCATCATTTTTACCAAGCAAATCATTAAGTCTATCTTTTTCTGATTGACTGAGTAGATTCCAAAACGTTTTACCTTTATCAGATGTTAGACATAAACGATACATAGAATTAGCATTACTTGACCACCATTTTGATTGGAACTCTTGAATAGTAACACTTTCTGGATTTTCTTCACAAAGCTTTAAAATACATTTGAAAAATAATTAATATTAAATATATAGGTATTTATATATATAAACAGTTCTCATATCTAACTTCAATTTTAGCATGTTCTCTTGCTAGAACTAAGTTAAAAATGTCCAACTCATCTTCAAGCATTTGTAAATCTATTTTTAATTCAGTATCATTTGGATTTACCAGAACTTTTTTGTACACATTTTTATAACTCTTATAATTCTTTCTGAAATACAGAAAATTAAAAATTTTACTTATAAATGCCATACTTATACCATTTTTAATTAATTAAAATGATTATTAACCTATGAGTTTTTATTTTTTGCCAAAGTGATGTAACTCTCTGTCGTAAAACACATTTATAAGTATATATCCACCAACTTTTAGAGTTATTTAAAACGTTACAATGAGGGCGAATATCTTGATATAATCTGAAATATAATCATAAAATAATTAGTTAAAATCCTAGTATTTTTATTATAATTAACAATGAATCATAAACTCATAACTCATAATACACAATATATATACCTACATGTTCACTGAAGTAAGTACCTATTTATAACCGTACATCATTTCTGAAAGTATTGCATTGTATTTTAATTTATATAATTATTTACTGACCTATTAATCTCTGCCAATTTCATAAAATCTGCAGTTTCTATCAAAGCAACAAATTGTTTTCTAGATATTTGTAAAGCAGCATCTTGAAGAACAAAGTCAACGAGTAATTTAGGAACTCTTACTTCATTTGATTTATTTATAATAATTTTTATTTTCAGTACAACTGGTTTCAGTACTATATAGGCACATCAAAAAAATATTAGTCTGAATATAAGTAGGTACTTTATTAAATAAAATATATACATTTATAGTTAGTTAATAATAGTTACTCACTAAATTCCAAGGGTTCTTCATTTATTTGAAAGTTGTTAAGACCTGATCGCATTTTATCCTGCCAATCTGTTACCACACTTTTATTGTTATACAATAAATTTGAACACATTGTATTACAATATAATGAAGCTGAATCAATTTTGACAATGTGATACACAGAAGTCTGTCCACGCTGTTGTGATAAAATTGGCTTCCATTTACTGTAATAAATGAATAGCAGTTGCTTAAATGGTACCTATCTAGGTACCTACTAATCTAATTTCTAAATTAATAATGTAAATAACCTGTTGGTTGTTTCCAATGAGATTGATTGTATACATAAGCCTAAAGATCTTGGTGAATCTATATTAGTCATTGAATCTTCAAATCGAATATGAACGCCTCTTATATAGATTTGTAAATTATTCATAACAGTGGTTAATAAAGTTTCAAGAAACCCACCATTATTTGTTAAGCCTAAATTAAATATAGGTATTTTTTTTTTTAATTAATTTAATTTTGCCGTTATCAAATGTATGTAATATGCATTTATACTTACCATTACCAAATATAAATACATTTTCTATACTTTCCAAAACTCTCTTCTTGGCCGCTCTCATCAAACGTTTTTCTAGTTCTGTATCCCATTCTTTTCCAATAACTTGTCCGGCGATAATGAATATTTCCTTAAATTAAATAGTATACAATTATTATTATAAATACCTAGAAAAATGTTTTGAAAAAATTTTGTTTCAATGCTAAGGTGGTACCTACTTCAATTTTTATCACTACTGGCTGACTTGAAAGTCCATTCCACGGTATATTCACATTGAATTTTCCAACCGAGCCAGCTTTCACTTCAATTGGCAGTCCGAGTTCATACTAAACTCAATAATAACAAGTTTAATACAGTTTTAGTTAGAATTTAAATAAATGCAAAACGTTACCAAAGCTTCAGTTTTTAACTTTAAATTTGACAGCAACACATTCCCTCCGAATATGCCTACATTTAAGTTTTCTAAGTCCAAATCTTCTATATACTTCCCGAGGTATCTATTGAGTAACGATGCAACAATACCCTCAAACATGGTTTAAGAATATTGCTTGCAAATAATGTAGGTACCTAGACACCTAGTTTAGATTTAATTTTGTGCAGACATTGTTTTTAAATGATTACAAGAGAAAAGTTCCGTATGGAACTATGACTGAGACAAGTGGTGTACCCTAGTGAGGAGCTTTGAAAGTTCTAACGTTATTGATCCGTTTTAACACGTGGGAACGGCAGCGTTGACGTCATTCGGAATCAATGTAGCTAATACACACAATTTATAAAACAAAATAATAAATCTGCTCGAAATACTTCCAATAGTTTCGAACATTATATAATTATTAATATTTAAATACTTGTAACTTTATGCGTTATTAAGTCAATTACCTACCTATATAGGTAATAATTATAATAGATAACTTGAAAACTTTAATCAACAAGTTGTTATAATATTTTATACAACATTATATTATTATAATATGTACCTACCTATATTTTAATTATTGATTAATTATTGTTAACTCCGGTTCCCCTTCAATCGAAAAAATCTTTCGCTTTTTACAAAAATTATTATTAACTTGTTTATTAATCAACAATAAATTAATAATTCATATAAGTGGGGTATTTGTAAATGTTAAAATTTTTAAATTTTAAATTTTTAAATACATGTGAAATAGGTAATTATAATTTCTAATTAGGATTACATAATATAGATAGTATAGGGGCCCGCAGTAATGTTTCTAGAAAGGGCCAAGATTTAATATGTCATACCTTATACAATGTACGATTCGATAAATTATTTAAATATCACAAATTTATTTCCATATTAAAAGCTGGGGTGAGCAGATGGCCCGTTTAGTCACTCCCCATATTTATACAAATATAAAATATGAAGTAATTACACGTATCTCTAGTAAATAGATACAAAAGCATAATTATTATTATTTTTTTATTACTATATTAATTTATAGTAATTACAAATAAAATATTCTATTTTTCTATAAAAAAAAAAAAAAAATAAATAAAAATTGATGTTTGAAATTATAAACAAATTGATGTTTTCCGTGCAGTTAATATTTTAATATTACAAATTTAATGTTCTTAAATTTCAAACAATATTATTCAAACGAACATCGGATATACTTTTAAGTATACATTTTAATAAACAATCATTATTATTATTTCTAATAACCCAGGATGTGCACTATTATAGTACCTTAATAACCTGCATTAATTTTACATGAGGGACATGCATTCAAATTAAACTAATACATCAATCAAAAAGGTTTAAAAAATATAATATTTTCAGTTTTTGGACAATAATGTACTTATCTATTTCGTTATTATAGGTAATAATGCATACCTACCTATATTCAAGTATACCTGTGTAGTTCATTATAACTTCCTGTTAAATACAAAAAAAAAAAAAAATAATAATTGTTTTTTTAGTCCTTGAAAAAGATTTAATAACTAGGTTATAATTATTACCATTACTTTTTTCTTTTTTTTTTGTTGGAAAACGAAGTACTTATTTATAGGTACTGAACAGGTGAAACTGTCATCAGTGTAAAAAATAACTTTTACTATTATTATTGTCAATAAAATTTAAATGTTTATAGAAAATTAAATATGGACAAAGTTATTTTTATATGTATTTTCGTAGTTATCTGTCAAACAGTATTAGTAAGTTAAATACATATTTTGTACTTATGTAATACATTTTTATTCATTTAAGGCAATAATTTTCAAATTTTTTAAACTCTCAGGTCACATTCAAAAATTAAATATGAGTGCAACCCAAAACAATGTTTTTAATTATTAGGCAGGTGTGTTAAAGTTGTATATTGTATAAGTGTGAAAATTACAACTGTCTATCTGGTAAAATGCTTACGCGGACGTGATACCGGCTTGTATTGTCTCTGTTTTACAAGCTTACAAAATAACAAATTTGTGTTCAGTATAGGGATAATATTGTGCTATTAAGTAGTCTTAATATTTAAAATGAATTGACACATTGTTGAACAATTACAGGTATGATTATGTGAAATATCTAAATTTAATAATTATGTTTATATATTGCTTTAAAATTAATAGCACAGAATTATCTCTGTTGGCATTGAATTTAATATATCTTAAGTTTGTAAGACGGTGACAGTACATGCAAGTAGGTATAACAATATCATTTAATGACTAGGTAATATGATTTTTGTTGAATATTGTTGATTATTTTTTTCAAATTTTCATAACAAAATTATTTGGGTTAGCTTAAAGCATATGATAAAGATGGTCATATTAAATATATTAACTGAAAATGACTAAGGAAGTTAAGCAAAAAAATGTTAAGTCAACTCCCTAACAGCATAGGCTATCCCGGGAATCAATAAAATTGCTTTAGTTTAATTAATATATAGGTAGGTAGGTACTCTGAATGGTTACATGTTTGAGCACTAGGTATAGTCTATATTTTATATATGTCTATGTATATGCATAGGCGGTACTACAGAGGGGGTGGACAGAGTATGCAATTGCCTCTCCTGCGAATTCATTGTTGCTCCCCTATATATTAAGATATTTACATTTCATACATATGTGTCAAAGGTCTGGTTCGGAATTTTAATCTATTTAAATCGAAATAACTTATCGGTAAATATCATGATTTAAGGTATTACAGGTTACTTAACAGAGCATAATTTTCGATGCCCTTTGTGCTTTTAGATTCTAAGCGCAGTGGGAAATGTATTGGTTTTACAGATTTTCAAGTGTAGTACTTTTTCTGGAAGGAAATATTATCTGGGTGATACTATAAAGAGGTCAATTATTGATTTTCCCAGCGGTTTTTATAATAATTGGGTAAATCAGGAAACCTATGATCCAGTATACAGTATATAGGTAGGTACTTAATAGGTTTTATTAGGAGTGGGTCGATATTTGATAATGGCCGATATCAGTGATATCGGTTTTTCAAAAAATCCGATATTTTAGAAGAAAAATTTCTATTATGTATTTGGATTATAAAAAAATCATTAATCATGTTTTCAACCAAATATCTTTTACCTTAACTTTAATAATAACCACATACGCGTCGTTGTAAATAATATAATATAGCTGTGAAATAGGATCCAGGTAGGTACTATGATAATAAATAAAATGACTTATTACAGACAATTTCCAGTTATTTATTTTTAAACTAGAAATATGCCGATCGTGTAATGGTGATCGTCCCATACCTTTCCAGGAGGGTCTATATGCTGTTAAGGTTATTTGAATACATTTTAAAGAATATCCTACTACTGTAAATCTATTATTTAACATGTGAAGCTTAACAAGCTTAACATGAACACTTTCAATATATCTAATCAATAGTTATATAGAATGTGTACATTTTAAGAAGATGCTTAATAATCTACAAATTGCATAAACTATTGAACTAAATTTTGTAATTTTAGAGAGGTCTGTACGAAATATATAAGCGGACCACTAATCTATCTAACTAAATTAAATAAATATACTACCTGTATCATAATGGGTGCAAAGGGTCAAATTAATATATCTATTCAATTCTGATATAAAATAATATATAAATTGTAGACTGTTGGGCATGAAAGGCCATGGATTTTCCGTCAAAAGCGTATGGCAAATGATGAAGATTGTCACAGTCTCATGCCAGGCCCAGGAAAGGTATATTAATACTGTAAATTAATTTTAATATAAAATTTAATTGTCTATATTGTAAGTAATATAAATAGTTTAACAATGGATACAGTACCTGCTACTATTTTGTGGTACCTACTACGGGAGTTTATAATTTGCACCGAAATAAGGGTATGCAGTTTGCACCACCGTAGATAATTAAAAATTGTTTTTGTAATTTGCATCAAAATGAGTATCTATGTATTTGATTGACCCATAGTGGTATAAAAGAAAGTGTTAGCTAGTCTATATTACTATTTTTAAAAATCTAAAAATTATTGTTTTCTTTAAGATAAGTTTATCTCTAAAATATTCTGTTTCTAAAGAATGAATTTATCAGTATACACTCGTTTTATAACGCATTATTATTACATTATTTGATTGATATTTTCAAACTTTTATACATTTGTATAGTATTTCATTTTCATTTTTGCCTAAAATGCCATTATAATAATATTATATAATATATCTGTCATATATCATTGTTATAAGGTAGCTTTTAAGTCAATACTGACTAACCGTAGAACGGTGAAAATAGGTAGATATGTGAAATAACCTCTCAAAACCGAAACGGAATATTCTGTCTTTATAGGCTTCTCAATATATTATACTCTACTATCGAAACTTGTACATAGATACTATCGAAAGAATAATCGATTTGAATTTTGGTGCAAATTACAAGCGCAGTTCAAAAATGTTTGGGCAAATTACACATGTTTTATATATTTAGCGTCAATTTTAGTGCAAATTGACAACACCTCCTACTACCAGGTCCGATGAGTGGAGGAGGGAGGTCGAGGGTGAATCACCCTGAGCCAGGGATTTTCATTAGGACTCGGTATGTGAACCGAAAAAGCACAACAAAATAAGTACCGATCTAGGTGTTTACAGAATTTTGAAAAATCCTGGCCTCTGTAAAACTTTAATGCAAAATAATTTTATTATTTGGATTTTTGAATAAAAAAAAGACTGAGACTTGTTATCTTACAGTACGTACATAAGAGATACGCTGGATGATTCGAATAAATAATAATATACAGTAGGTACCTATAGGTTATATTTATAACACGTGTGACAACTAGTGTCCGTTGTACATAATGAGTTTAACATAATTAATTTAATAATTACTAAAAATAATTATTTTTAAATAGGTATGTTGTACCTACATTCGATAATCGACATAATGCATTTTATATTTTGTCGTGAGGCGTAAATAGGTAAATAAAAATATAATTTTGTTTTAATTTTTAATTGGGACATATCGAACAAGCGTGTATGAGACAAATTTGGGCTTGTGTGTCACTATACTCCTGGCCCCTAATTTTCTCTCATCGATCCTGCCTACTACATAGTCATATTTACCTAATACATAATATCTTATTAAATTACCTATATTATTAATTATAATCTTAGTACTATAATTTATTTATAACCAAAAAAAACATTATAATAATTTTTCATGAATAAAAGTTACCCATCCCCTGTAAGCTAATGTTAGTTGTAATTTGTAAATAATTAGCAACTAATTTACTAAATGGCTAAATAGTAAATACATTTACCTATAGTATATTTAAATTACTCTCCTACCTAGTTTAAATAAATATTTCATTATTTTACAAAAAAAGAATAGAATTTTAATCATGTCTATGAGTAATTCTGACATATCTCTGATTAATTTCTATCTATTTAATAATAATCAAATAAAAAGAAAATTTAATAGAATGTAGTTATCAACATGTAGACATTATTTCTGAAATATTCTAATAATTTTCTTACAGGCAACAACTTAGTAAAGATGGGTAGGTCTTTAAATTTAATAGTTACTACCTAACTACAATTAATCATATAACAGTAACAGATTTTTACTATCTTTATAGAAATTACCTTCATGTTGTCAAATGCCAAATATATTACCCGGTTTGGACAATGCATGGGAAAAATGTTTTGAAAAATTCAAGCAAATTAAGGATAAACCTGAAACAGAAGAATACAAGGAAATGGTACACGGAAAAGGTACACTATTATAATAAAGTGTAATACTACCCATTTATGGAGTTATTTTGATTTAATGTTAAATTGAACCTCCAATATGTATAGGCACTTAAAACACTTGCAACAATTAAGGGTGATTTATTTTGCTTTTTGCACTGTAATAATTTTATTTCCATAATGACAGATCGTCTCTAATACAATTGATGTACAAATTATTATATAATTTAGTTCTATTAGACAAGGTCAATAGTTTAAACTAAGTGTTACATTTACTTTTAGTTTACTGAAAATATAATGGCCATTAATACATTTTCCAACCATTATCATTAATGCATTGTTCAATAAAGTTAATTCCTTATCATATATTTTTAGATCCACCATGTCTTTTTCAATGTATTTTTATGCAATCCGGATTGGCTGTAAGTAAACAATTTAAAATACCTCATTAAAAACATTTGATATAGGTACATATTATTCTAGACTAACGATGGAAAACTTAATGAAGAAATGATAACAAAAAAGATGAGTGAAGGAATGAACAATGACCACAAGTGGAAATCTTTATGGGAGCCAGCACTCAATAAATGTTTTGATGAAGGTAAAATTGAATATTGTATTAATTATTTTTGAATTAATTTTTAATTTTTTGTTTAGTCAAAGATGAAAATATAAAAATCATGCCAATGATGAATACCCCAGCAGGAAGATTAATGAAATGTTTCTTGAGAGATTTGTTTATGGTAAAAAGCATTACATTTTTCAAATATCTATATATACTATTAGGTAGTATATTTTTTTAGAATGTTCATATATACACAGAGTGATTCAAAATTTATAATACAGCCATTTTTATCTAGTAAATATTCAATAACAAGAAAAATATACAATACAAATTATTTTAGATATTTATAAATTGAAAATTTTTTTGCTTAGTATAGATAATTCAGGACCAGACCATTATGCCCATACAAGGTCATGCCTACATTAACCAGTGGAAAAATTAAGCAGAATCTAGTGTATATAATTTTTTTTAAATTAGAATATGAAATCCATATTTTATTATCAATGTTTCATATTTAAATATTTTATCTTTCTCTAAAGACTGATATAAATATTAAGTGTGGTTCATTTATTAATTAAAATCTTGATGCGGGGTAACTTCCTTTAATAAACTTCAAATTGTAATAAAGTAGAGTAAATAGAGTATTGTAATAAAAATGTGCACGATCTTATGTAATAAAATGTTTGTTAAAAAAAATACATTCTGATATGTGTTGTTTAAGTCAGGAACTTAAAAATGTAATACCTAAATATTAACATAATTTATACACGAGAAAATATATTTTCTATTAAGTATTAATAAGATAGATATTAATTATGTTATTTTTATATTTCAGAATTGTCCTAAAGATATATGGGTTGAAAGTAAGTAAAACTAAATAAGTTATTAATAGTATAATTAATATTATTCTAAATGTTAATAGATTCAGAATGTTCTAACACAAGGAATATTGTTAAAAAATGTTCAGAAATGCCACCTCCGGTTTTCAAAGCACCACCAAAATTGATTTAATTTTAAAATTACTATTCACACGTGATATTATTATGTCAACCAATTATTTTTTGAATGTTTGTATCAAAATAGATAAATTGTATTAACATTGAACAATAAATAACACTTCAAATTTAATAAAAAAAAAAAAACCAGGTTTTTATTTTCTTATTTTTCACTCTATTGATATACATCAGTTACAGAAATTGAAAAATAATCTTAATGTATGAATGAATTTCTATGGAACAAATACGACATTCTGAAGATGTTTAATAATAAATTAGAACGCTTTGAATACACTTAAGTTAGGTGCAAAAATTTAATATAATCAAGTTAAATATTTTGAAAATAAATACAAAATAAACCATATTAAAGATTTTGTAGTATTGTTCAGACTCATAGTAATATGCCATATCCAAATGTTCTTTTAATAGGCGTGAAGTAGTATCTATCCCAATTTTGACGAGTAACAGCTTCATCACTAAAAAAAATTTAAAAAAATGTAAATTCAAGAATTTATCAAAACCCCATAAAATAATTAAGTATTTAATGTGTATTACTATTTAGGTACTCCTACAACAGTAATTTTAACTTTTGTGTGGTCATCTTGTTGATTTATAATAACAGTAACAGTAGAGTATAACCAATCAGGCCACTGTTTGGTTCTCCAATTTTGAACAATTTTCTTTCCAGGATTCTAAGTAAATTATAATAATATCAAAAATTATATTTAAACTATAGCGTGAGTGATATGCATTTGAATTTATTGGTAAAAATTTGAGTATAATAAGTAATTCTAGGTATTTATCACAATTGTTTCAATTAATTAACATTGTATACAAATACAATAAAATTATGTATACATATAAAAATTAAGTTTTATTTAGTATAGGCATACCAATAAAAAAATGTAAAAATAAAATATATTTACATACAAATTATATATGGTTATGGAAAATGTCTAAAAACTATTTTAAATTTTACTAAAAAAAACTATAAAAGTAAATGTTCAAATATTTATTTTCAATTGCCTAGTTATAAAATATAAACACAAGTATAAAACTATATTAAATTAATAGACATTATTGAGTTAAAGAACTCAAATACATTAAAATTATTATTTGAGGTGGATCACTTTATGCTATATTTTTTTACACATATTATGTACTTACGAGTTCAATAAATTCTCCAGTAATATTGCCATCAAACAATTGAAATTTTCCACCTTTGATCGCTTGAAACTCAACAGATTGGTTAGTAAAGGCTGATACAAGCTATAAACATAAACATATATTAGTGTTTTTTTTAATTACTACGAAGGCTGGTAATATTAAACCGGATTTAAATCACAAAAATCAAGAAACGAAGTAAAATAAAATCACTCATGATCATTCCATACAACAGTATCAACAATGTATTTTTTTTTATTAAAATGCGTTCATATATGTCAACATTATGGAATACTGAAATTATAATACTTAAACATAAAATTTAAAATTAGTCATTAAATATTAATTTCTAAAAATAACTCATATATGGTTGTTATTTGTCAATATGTAAAACTGTTAGTTTAAAAATTTGGTTAAATTAAGTTATGCAAGTTTTATTTTCAAATTTAATAGTCATCAAATTGCATTATTTCAAATTCTAATTGTATTTTATATTTAAGGGATTTTATCCATGTTGTTATATTATTAAATTAATTTTAATAATATATCTTAACTTTTGTCAAAAATAAGCAACATAATAAAAACTTTTAAGTGGAGTTTACTTACTTATATCAATAAGACATATTATACATTTATATGGAGACATGGATGCAATGAGCAAATTAACAGGCAAGTTAACCCAAGTTGAAGAAACATAATAGAAGTCATAAAGATATATAGCAATAGGGTATGTTTTATGTCCCAATTAAGAATTGTTTTTCATTATAATAGAACATTGAGGGATGAAAATAAGAAATTTGTACATCTCAACTGGAAAGTTGTGCAGGAGGAATAGATATTTACACGAGATTTAATAAGCTTAGAAGGAATCTACGTCACTGACACGGTAATTTCGGCATGTGTCAAATGGACATGGTCATTTTGACGCAAACTCTAATTCGACACATTTTTATTTTATTTTACATATACATTTATTTCAAAAATAAAACAACAATAATAATTAAAAATGAAAAATGCATCGAAATGTGCCATGTGCCATGTGCTCTATTATCTCTCGTCAAAATGACGTGACACCGCTTAGAAACTTGCCAAAGATTGTAAAAATGAAATAATAATGGCAGAATAAAAAAATTAATTTATAAATTTGTTTACTAACATTGGGTGTTGTAAGCACATTGTAAATATCATCTCCACTACATTGGAACACTACATCCATTACAATAGTAGTGGTATCTATTTTAGACTTTGACTTATCTGATTTTGCACCCTATAACACAAATAAATGTACCTGTTAATAAATTAAAATTAAACTAATGTTATATATTTTTTAAAACTTACATTTTCAGGATTGTGAACGCTTTGTATTGATTCTTTGAATAGGGATGGTTTTGATGACGTAACTTTATCCTTTTTAGGCAGTATCATGCCTTTGGAAAATTCTATGAATAGGGATGAACAAGATTAAGACAATAAGTAACACAATATTATAATTTGTTTTTTAAGAAATATTACATGATATCTATATATTATTACAAGAAAAATGGAACTGGACAGTCAAATTTGCACTTAGTTTTAAAATGCTATAACTATAAAATTATAGTAATGCAATAGCTCAGTGTTAGAGAATTGTTGAATGGGAGATATTTTTAATATTCTCAAATTTTCAACTTAAATACTGTAATTTTTCATTGGGTTGAGGACTATTCAACCCTCCTCCCATATGACTGAGAGTAGTTCTAACTACTCATTTAGCAATATGTTAATAAAGATGACTATATCTTAAAATCATTTTTAATGAATAATAAAAAAATATGATTCTTAATGTAATGAAATTAATGTGTTACTTTTTATGAAATTTAAGTTTAAATGTATAAAATGATCTCTTTGTTATTCTATATAAATAATAGATATAATCAATTTAACTACTTTACAGAATTTTTTTTTTAAATTTTAGTACTAATTTATTATACATGTGTTATAATTTTGTAAAAGATAAATATTTTAGGATAATAATTAATTTAGTTGAATATATAATTACCTTCTTTTAAATCCTTAATATATTGTTCTAATTGATCTCGGATTTTACTTCGCCCTTGGTGGTAAATGAAGTCTTTGACCACAGTTGCTTCATTGGATGATTCTTTTACAGAAATATTTATCTGCAATCAAATTAATTTATTGGTTAAGATTGCTTAACTGCAAAATAAAGATTTAAATTAAAACATAATATGTAGTATTCTACCTCAATTTCAGACACGCTATTTTCTTCACTTAAATTTGGTATATTTATTGTGCCTTCTATCTCTTTAGTGGCACCAGATAAATATCCTTTCCAATTTAATGTTAAATTCCATTCATAAAAGAATATTAGTTTGCCTTTTCTATTATTTGCAACAGCTTCACCTTCACAACTTTCTATCTTTAATATTTCACATTTGGCTACATCATTTTCTAATTTCATACCAACTAATAAAGAATTAAGCTTGTCTTTTGACCATTGACAGGCATTTTTCTCAGTCCTATAACACAAGCAAAATAATTTTTAACCATTTAATCCTAAGGTATTTTTAGGATATATATAGATTATAAATTTGCATAAATAATATGGCACATATACAAATTTGAGAAATGTAATACATTTTAGATACCTATGTGAAAATGAAACATAAATTATAACAATAACATCCACACATAATTTTTCAAATTACGAAACAATACTAGAAATAGTTAAAAAAGAATATAGAAAAAGTAGCTAAATTATATCATAATCAAAAGATAAAAAAATCCCAATATATGTTTTTTGATAAATCAACTATTGATAATAAGTACTTAGGCCTACTTTACCACTAAAAACAGTCAATTTATCAGACTCTGGTAAATTTAGGTTGGAAAGTTGTTTCTTGTTCATATAATATATGTACTAAAACACCAAACACTAAAACTGATTAAAACATATTATAGAAGTACAATAAAATTAGTACACATAGTCAATTTATTGATATATATATATATTGTTGTATTGGGGATTTTTTTACTTTGCATTTTGTCTTTAATGAATTTTTATTCCAGGATTTATTCATTGAATAGTGGGTAGAAAGATATTTAAAATAAATATTTTTCATAGGTAAATTAATGTACCTAATATTTATAAAATACAGTTGTATGACTGTAGGTACTTACTCACCTAAATTGATGGGAGGAAAAAATAAAAGAAACTATAAACATACTAAGAAAAAAAAGCCCTGCTATAAATTAATAAATGTGATATTTATTTATACGTTTAAAATATTTTAATGAATCCCATAAAAAAAAAAAATATATAAGTTTAGCAAAACATATAATTTTAAGTGAAAAAAAAGAGCTATTCCTGGGGACAGTTACAGCCACTGTTGTAGGTGGAAAGTTGAAAAGATAGGATGAATAGAGGTATTTAATTTATATCAGTATACAAAAATAAACCATTGCAAAAACCAATGAAAAAATATTTGGAGTAAAGTTTGGTAAGATATATTTTGAAATGCTGTAATTTTCATAATTTTGGTCTTAAAAAGTTTAAAATATTTTCAAAATTTGACTTAGTTTATAAAAGTTCAATATACATATTTTTTAAAAACTAAAGGTCTCTCTACACTAGTTTTTACTAAAAACCTAAACACGGTATTACCTATGTTTAATCCTGGTTTTTTTTTCCATTATTAGAAAAACTACACAGAAAATCAAACAACAATTTTCTTACTCACAATGTCGATGGACAGACTTTTATATATTCTTAATTTTCACACACAATTATTATAATTTAATGTTTTATACTTTTTGCATAAACAAATTTGACAAGATAATCTGAACAAATTTTAAATAAAAGTGTAAGTTACTTCCATCTAGTGGTATAGTTAAGTAGTAGAATTTTTCATTAACTAAAAACATATTACAATCCTTAATATTAGCAACAACAAACCTTTTCTAAATTAGATAACACAAAATTATGATTGCAGACTTTCACAAACAGATTTTTCTTAATAAAATAAAAGTACCAAAAGTTTTATAAATTAAATACTTTTTCAAGATATTATATTTAAAACCAAATAGGTACACCATTAATCCACTAAAAAATAATTTTTAGAATGCAATTTTCTGGCTATAGAACTCAAAATTGAAACTCAGTACACTCACCATTCCTGATAAAAGTGATTATTTTATTAGCTACTTTTAAAGACTGTTTAATCAAATTTGGTGTATTATAATGTAAACATTTATTGTGTTTGTATAATATAATAAATACATGTTCATTTGTTGTTTTCAAATTCTAGTTAATTGCTAATTTTAAAATTATTTCAATGGTAGGTACTACAACAAGTATAAAATTGTTATTCTAATACCACAATGTTATAAATTAGATAATTAATTAAAATAAAAAAAATATAAAACCATTACTGCATATGCTCAAAATATGTCACACAGAAGTTTTTAGTATTTTATAGCATTAAGTCCAAATGTGTGACAAACATAGTTTTGGTTTATATAGTTCTATTTCTGGAATGAAAAAATGTTGAGCTTTTTTGCTAAAGATAAAGTCAAATAATTTTTTTAGAATTTTTTCATAAAACAAAGAACCCAAATCTTACCATTAAAAAAAAAAAAAAATAGAGACAGAATGATAATATTTGGACTTCTAATCATTATGTAAGATACACTAATAAAACAAACTACCTACTTAACTGAATGTTATCCATATAAAACACAATAAAAATCAAGATAGCAGATCAATTGCATAAAATCTTGGGATCACAAATAGAAGTAATAAAATAATAGATTTTTGAAAGCAAACAGACATATATAAGCCAATTTAGAAACTAAGAAATAGACATTGAATATAAATCAAAGCACAAAAAGGAAAAAATTTAAAATCCTTATATAGCTAATAATTTACCTAGTTCAATGAAAATGACATCTTGCAATCCACATACAGGTTATAATTTTGTAATAAATATTAATTAACAAAAATTTTTTTTTACATTTTTTACATATTATTTTACTAGAGCCCCAGATAAGTTTTTGGTTAGGCCTTTTTTCTCTTAATTCACTTAAATTATTTGAATATAACAACACAATACTATTAAACATACTTACAAGAATAAAGTAGATTAAATATTGTAAATTGCCTATTCAATTTCATTTAATATTACCTAGGTACCTAAGTAATATTCAATTTCATCTAATATTACCTAGGTACCTATGTAAATCTTTATCATGAAATTAGTTTAAATAAATATTTACCAATGCCAATTGTTAACATTAGTACCATCTGGGCGTTCTTCAACAATCCAACGTGGATCTCCTTCTCCCCATTTAGCCATCTAAAATTTTTAATAATAATATAGATATCAAACTTTAAATAATATCAAATACAAATTAAGTACTATTAAAATGCCCTTTTGAGGTAGTTAAGAAAAGTAATAGTTCTTACAATACAAATTAATAAATAGAAAAAAACAAAACAAAAAATACACTTTAATTTAGAAAAGTTTTTAATAAGAATTGTTATAACAAAAAATTGAAATATTAAACTCCAGTTCCCACTACTAACAAGATTTTCGGAACGTACTATTACGTACAATGATTTTCGAATAATCAAAATCGTGGTCGGTGGAAGATCATACTTGGTTTTACCTACTTGATTTTCAGAAAAAATTAAAGTTAACCCATGGAAAATTCTAGAATCTAACTACAGTGTGACCAGATAAAGTTGACAAATTAACAATTCGTAGAAATAAGGATCAAAATATTGTAAAATATTATCCTAAATATTTAGTGACTACTGGATAGTGGACACTGGTCTACAAGACTACAACTTAATTATCCAATTTCTTCATTAAACCGTTTACATTTGTTTTCTATCAATAGAAAAATCGTGAAAATATGCGAGTGATTCTGTAATTGAAAATGTGAATGATTGAATATTCTTGTGAATATTTATTTAAATTCTAATTGAATTATTGAGAAAACATTTTATTTATTTAAGACGAAATTGAGGTTGAACCTCCAAATGATAATATATTTAAGTCAAATATAACTACAGAGTTAGTGAATATTAATATTTTATTTTTTCGAATAATTTTTCTGTAAATGGGTATGAATTTAGGAAAATTAACTATGTTGATTGTTCTATAATATTCCAACAAACATAAGTAGGTACAACGAACTAGATCGTATAAGTTGGCAAGGCTGTTGTCGGTTCGGCGTCATCTCCCCACTCACGAATGTAGAACGAAACACCGCGAACACCGTAACCCCGTAATACTAAGCACCTCCACCGCCTCCGTCCATGTGTTTATGCTTTACCATGATTTGAGATCGGCCATTTTCTCGACCCCTTGCCCGTCTCGTTGTTCTTTAGCATTCTCATTTCTCATCGTTTTTGCGTTGCTGTCGTTCGTCACCAGAATCCTAAATTATTGTATTGTTTATAGTAAATTTAATATATACATTATTTAGTTGATTTTACCATGGCACAGATAAAAGACGAAAAGATCAACGATACATCAGTGAACGGACCGAACGTACATCATGGTCCTAATGCCAATCATAAACCCAAAGAAGAATTTCATGGCGGTGGCCGTGGTGGACGAGGTAATCGCTTTCAACCATATGGCGGGCCCAACAGAGACCGCAAAGGACCAAGGGATAACAGTAATAATATGGTAAATTTATATTGTCACATTTCGTAAACACCCAATTACTTAATTAATGTAGGTATGAATAAGTTTAGTTGATAAATGTATGTCGTCGATCACTCAGTGCCTTTAATTACATTATACTAGGTAGTTTTTTCTTTTTGAAATTAACTTGGGTATATAAATATATTTACTATCTGTATTTAAAATATTACTAATAATAAGGTAATGTGCTAAAAAAAGGATCACGAGGAAGGGCATCTATAAAACTGTATAATAATAATTTTTATTTAAGTTTTATAAATTAATCATGTATTATGTAGTTAAATTATTAATTGAATCAATGGTTAAGTTGATAGTGATTTGATTTCTTTACACTATGTTCTTGCTGTCCAGCATGTCATTGCTATGAAAATTTCAACGAGTATTTATATTAAAAATAAATATTTTTTCTGTGTATGTCATCTTTGAAAACCAACCAAAATTTTTTTGTTATCTGATGATAACTATATGTATGTGAGTCCCCCTAATATTAAAATGAACAGTATACGTGACTACTGAGGCAAATATTGTGTAATTTGAATGATAAGTTAATGAAATATTTTAATTTAATTACTATAGATAATAGTCCTTTAAATACATTGTTAATGGTTACAAGTTTCACAATTAAAAATGTATGCAAAATTAAATATTTGTAAATAGTTACTAATTAGTTAAATTAAGTAGGTAAGTATACTTGGATATTTTTCGAATATAACAAAATGCTAACATATTAATGTTCCCAAACTCTTTGAAATTTAAAATGTATTTAATATACTAATATGAATTAGAAAAAAATATTGAAAGAAAATTTCAATTACTATTAGTAGGTATTACAAATTTCTTTCGTGTTCAATTTGTTAGGATTTAAAAAAAATCATCTGAATCATAATTTTTAATACAATATACTGATTGTAATTTTTTGTTATTTAAGTTTTACAATCCCTTACGCCACGCTTTAATACTCTAAATTTGGATATTATTGTGCCAATTTTATTATTGATATATAAAGGGTAAAAAAATAAGTCCTATTAGGAAACACAATGAATCGTTTCATATGTGTGTCGACATTATGGACACAAATCTACTAATTTTTGCTGTTTGTATATTCTGTTCATTCATAAAGTTGGGTAAAATTAATGATTTTAATATATATTTTTTGGCATGATGATGTTTATAAATAAATACTACCAAGATCTTTGAATCCACATGATAAGACTTTTTAATCTGAGTA
>CABPRJ010000958.1:333231-693077 GCA_902439185.1 Cinara cedri | reverse complement strand
CATGATAAGACTTTTTAATCTGAGTATACAAATTATTAATATTATTTCGGTAAAATGTTCAGTTTGAATAAAGTTTCTCATTTTAAGTTTTACAATCCCTTACGCCACGCTATAGTACTCTATTTGGATACTATTGTGCCAATTTTATTATTGAATTATAAAGGGTAAAAAAATAAGTCCTATTAGGAAACACAATGAATTATTTCATATGTGTGTCGACATTATGGACACAAATCTACTAATTTTTGCTGTTTGTATATTCTGTTCATTCATAAAGTTGGGTAAAATTAATGATTTTAATATATATTTTTTGGCATGATGATGTTTATAAATAAATACTACCAAGATCTTTGAATCCACATGATAAGACTTTTTAATCTGAGTATACAAATTATTAATATTATTTCGGTAAAATGTTCAGTTTGAATAAAGTTTCTCATTTTAAGTTTTACAATCCCTTACGCCACGCTTTAATACTCTAAATTTGGATATTATTGTGCCAATTTTATTATTGATATATAAAGGGTAAAAAAATAAGTCCTATTAGGAAACACAATGAATCGTTTCATATGTGTGTCGACATTATGGACACAGTATTATGTTTTATGCCTATTTAATAATAATTTATATTATCCTCTAAGAAATATTGTTTTTGTGTTATTATGTTGTATGATGAATTTATCGCTCATATGAAAGAGTATGAAATAAGCATTAATGGAATATTTTTCCTCTCATATCTGAAACACCGACTTACAGTTATTTAAGTTTTTAAATTTCATGGGTTCTGTTATAATAATACATGAATGTTGTATATTTACTATTCATTTTTTTTTTAGTGATGAGATTTGTATCATTTGATTCTGATTATCATTGATGACAATCATATTATCACCACCCACCTCTGAAAATAAATAATAATAATTATGCTAATATCTCATGTTGTATGATGAAAACATAGTTCATTTGAAATAGTATGAAATTAGCATTAATGCAATTGTCTTTCGCTCCTATCTGAAACATGGTGTTCTGTTATTTAAGTCTTCCAATCCCTTACGCCACGCTTTAATACTCTAAATTTGGATATTATTGTGCCAATTTTATTATTGAATTATAAAGGGTAAAAAAATAAGTCCTATTAGGAAACACAATGAATCGTTTCATATGTGTGTCGACATTATGGACACAATAATGAAGTTTATCACGTTTATCATGTCTATAATAAACTCTTTTTTTTTATGTTGTGATAAATTAATATTCCTTTAAAATATTTTCTATATAGTTTTATTACTACAATTTGTATATTTTGTATCAGATAAATAATTATATATTTATACATGGTGAATTATTTTTCATTTAGTGATGAGATTGACATCAAATTATTCTGATTATCATTGATGACAATCATATTATCACCACCCACCTCTGAAAATGAAAAATATTTCATGTTATTTAATTAATACATGGTCCATTTGAAATATAATGATATAAGCATTAATTGAATTGTTCTTTGCCTATATCTGAAACATGTTCCTTTTTGAAGTTTTGCAATCGTTTCCATCACATTTTAATATTATAAATTTGGGTATTTTAGAGGCTATTTTATGAAGAAACATAAATGGTGGATAGAATCAGTACTTTTAGGAAACACAGTTAATGATTTCATATGTGTGCTAACACTATTGACACAAATTAAATACATTTTGCTATTTGTTTATTTTACTATCATAAAGTTAGGAAAAACTAAGTATATTACAATTTTTATGTTAAGTTATTGATTTAAGTCACGTGGTAATTCTTTTATAGCAGTTAACATAAAGTTTATACTTTAACATATTATGATTTATCACAACTTAAAAAATGTATTGTTGTTTTATGTTTGAACTGTACTTGTATTTTTTTACGGTTTATTTTTGCTATTTTGTGTTTTTTTATTGTGTGTTGTAATTGATTAAAGTTTTATCGAAGTAATCAATTATCACCAGCTAAATTACAATTATAATAATTTTTTTATCTTTCAGCCTAGAGGAGATTTCCGTAATGAAGGCAATCATAGTGATAATCACCAAGGAGATAATGAAATTATGAATAGAGGTGGTCGCAACCATGACAGTGGAAGAGGTGGAAGACGTGGTGGTGGTGGTGCTGGTGGGCCTGGTTTTAGAGGTGGTCTACCTAATCGTGGTGATGATCGTCTATCTCGAGCTGATGTTAGTTATTAATGTGTTTGCGTTATATATATTTAAAGATAGAGTTTTGATTTTTAATAATTCGTGCACTTATATATTTTTTAGGCAATGTGGAATGAACGCTTAATGCAAATAATGGGCCCTACTCATGAACTTCCACAAACTGACAACACTGAAAGAAAATTTCTCAGTCAATGTCGTCTTTACATTGGAAATTTAGTTGACTGCACTGAAGAAGAACTAATCGAAATGTTTAAACCTTATGGAGAGGTTTCTGAAAATTTTTTAAACAAAGAAAAAATGTTTGCTTTTATCAGACTGGTAATTTATTTAAATTTATTAATAATCTTAGTATTCATATTAAAATTAAATATTGAACATATTTAATTTTATAGGATTATCGTACTAACGCTGAAAAAGCTAAAAGAGAATTAGATGGTCAGATGCGTAAAGGACGAATGTTAAAAATTCGATTTGCTCCAATTGCTGCTGCTATTAAAGTTAAAAATCTCACTCCATTTGTTTCAAACGAACTTTTGGAGTATGCATTCTCAATATTTGGAGAAGTAAGAGATTTTATTTTTTTGTAGTGGTTTTAATTATTAAATGACAATATCTATTTTTAGATTGAGCGTTGTCAAGTTATGGTAGATGAAAGAGGCAATTCAACTGGAGAAGGAATTATTGAATTTTCTCGTAAAAATGCAGCAAGTAATGCATTAAAACGTTGTTCAGATGGTTGTTTCTTTTTGACTAGGTAAGAATTTTACAAAATTTTCGCATTGTATTTTTTAATATTGTTCATTGCTTTTATTTATTTTTTAGTTCTCTCCGTCCTTGTGTAGTTGAGCCTTATGAATTTGTCGATAGTTCAGATGGTCTTCCAGACAAATTATTGCCTAAAAAAACTATGGATTTCCAGAAACAGAGAGATGTAGGTCCAAGATTTGCCAATCCTAATTCTTTTGAGCATGAGTTTGGTACTCGCTGGAAGCAGTTGGCCGAATTGTACAAACAAAAGGAAGATGCTTTAAAACGTGAAATGAAATTGGAAGAAGAAAAATTAGAGGCACAAATGGAATTTGCTCGTTATGAACATGAAACTGAAATGCTTCGAGAACGTAAATACAAAATTTAATAGCAATCATTCTTTATTTTAATTAAGCAAATTATTAAACAAAAGTACATTTTTATAGAATTGCGCCAACGTGAAATGGATAGAGAACGTCAAAAAATGGAATGGGAAATGAAAGAACGTCAAGCAGATGAGCAAAGAATCCGGGAGGAAGATATTTTTAGAAGACAGAATGATGATTTAAGTATGCGGATGCATCATCAAGATGAAGAAATGAGAAGACGGCAACAAGATAATTCATCGTTCATGCAGGTATGCATATATGTGATGAATACGTTTAGGATAAATTTGAAAATTGTATAATACAGAGAATGCTTCTAAATTATTAACTAAAATTACTGATAAGAAAAAAGTAATAATTTTAAAGAAAACACATTTTAAATTATTCATTAGATATCCAAAGTGAATCCATTCAATAGGACGCTAGTAAGTTGTAATATGAATTATATCATACAGTTTATAATAGCGAGTTTACTAAATCTAAGTATTGTATGCTGTTTAAAAAGTATACTTGTTAATTCTTCAAGTATAGTATATTGTATTCTATTTTCTGCAGGTGTCATATTTCATACTAAAATTCTATTAAAAAATTGTATGCAATTTAATGAATTTTCAAATTTTTGTTAACAAATTTAGTGCAGCGGTTTTGGAACTTTTGGCTCATGTTACTCTAAAAATAAAATTGTGCTTTTCATAAATAAATTTACTATTTTGTATTATTTAAGTATTTAAATATTTTTATTTTTGTGAACAAATCAACCATGAATATTATTTAATTTAAATTTAAGGAGTTGTTACGGTATATTTTAATGTTTATGAAAAAAAAAAATTCAATCTTAATGCAAACTATTTGCTTGTTTTCTGTTTAAATAATTCTTCAAAATGAGGTATCAATATTGTGATAGTCACATATATTTTTTTTCAACATTAGGTTTTAACAAATACATTGATTTTAATATGGAATTTCTGCTTCACATAAACACGATATCACAAAATGTAGTTATAAACATAAAGCTTTATTGCTTCTTCAGGATATTCTCTTCAATGTTGTTTAAAAATTCTAAAAGTGAGAATGAAGAAATGAAGATTGAAAATATTATTCGTAATAAAAAATCAATGAGATATTGGTTATTTGATGATGGGTTTTCACTAAATGGGTCTTTATAATAGAATAGCTTAAAATCAATTGTATTTATCATCTGGAAAATATTTCATGAAATAATTAAAAGAGTCATCACATGATTAGGAATTATTATTAAACTCATTGGTTATTCAAGAAAACAATATTTAAAAGGTGGAAAACAAGTGACTTTAATATTTTCTTTGAAATTTACCAATTTCACCACATAATTGCAGAATATGAGTTTCTTTACTTTGTTAGGACGGGTTGAGCCAATTTAATTTTTCAAAAATGTTTAATATGCTATTTTCGTAATATATTGATAATTATGATCTTCATTCGACTAATTGTAAAGTTCTTGTCTTGTCTAAATAAAATTTATCAGTAGTATAATTTACTTTTTCATATTGTAATATGTGTATGAATCTATATAGTTTTATAACAATGAATTGTATTATTTATATAAAGCAAATTATTTTTCTTTTAGTGATGAGATTTGTATCATTTCATTCTGATTATCATTGATGANATAATTATGCTAATAATTTATGTTGTATGATGAAAACATAGTTCATTTGAAATAGTATGAAATTAGCATTAATGCAATTGTCTTTCGCTCCTATCTGAAACATGGTTTTCTGTTATTTAAGTCTTAAAATCCCTTACGCCACGCTATAGTACTCTATTTGGATACTACTGTGCCAATTTTATTATTGAAATATAAAGGGTAAATAAAATGAGTCCTATTAGGAAACACAATGAAAAGTTTCATATGTGTGTCGACATTATGGACACAGTGTTATGTTTTATGCCTCTTTTAATAAGTTATCATACTATCATCTAAAAATTATTGTTTTTGTGTTATTATGTTGTATGATGAATTTATCGCTCATATGAAAGAGTATGAAATAAGCATTAATAGAATATTTTTCCGCTCGTATCTAAAATACCGACTTACAGTTATTTAAGTTTTTAAATTTCATGGGTTCTGTTATAATACATTAATGTTGTATATTTACTATTCATTTTTCATTTAGTGATGAGATTTGTATCATTTCATTCTGATTATCATTGATGACAATCATATTATCACCACCCACCTCTGAAATGAATAATAATAATTATGCTAATATCTCATGTTGTATGATGAAAACATAGTTCATTTGAAATAGTATGAAATTAGCATTAATGCAATTGTCTTTCGCTCCTATNATTTTGTATTAGATAAATAATTATATATTTATACATGGCGAATTATTTTTCATTTAGTGATGAGATTTGTATCATTTCATTCTGATTATCATTGATGACAATCATATTATCACCACCCACCTCTGAAAATGAATAATAATAATTATGCTAATAATTCATGTTGTATGATGAAAACATAGTTCATTTGAAATAGTATGAAATTAGCATTTATGCAATTGTCTTTCGCTCCTATCTGAAACATGGTTTTCTGTTATTTAAGTCTTCCAATCCCTTACGCCACGCTTTAATACTCTAAATTTGGATATTATTGTGCCAATTTTATTATTGATATATAAAGGGTAAAAAAATAAGTCCTATTAGGAAACACAATGAATTATTTCATATGTGTGACGACATTATGAACACAAATCTACTAATTTTTGCTGTTTGTATATTCTGTTCTTTCATAAAGTTGGGTAAAATTAATGATTTTAATATATAATTTTTGCGTGATGATGTTTATAAATAAATACTACCAAGATCTTTGAATCCACTTGATAAGACTTTTTAATCTGAGTATACAAATTATTAATATTATTTCGGTAAAATGTTCAGTTTGAATAAATTTTCTCATTTTATTTTTGAAAGAAAAATTAGCTTTTAATTGTTACTCTCCAATGTTTAATGTTCCACAAGATATGTATAAATGATTTGGATCATTTTATTCTGATTATCATTGATGACAATCATTATCACCACCCACCTTTTGAAAATGAATAATAATTATTATGCTGATAATTCATGTTGTATGATGAAAACATAGTTCATTTGAATTAGTATGAAATTAGCATTAATGCAATTGTCTTTCGCTCCTATCTGAAACATGAGTTATCATTGTTATTATTCAAATAAAGAAGTTAAAAAAAAAATTAAATATTTTAATGTAATAATTTATTAATTTTTTAAATATTTATTTCATTTTTAGGATCATAGAGGAGGACCACAGGGTAAACCTCAATTTGATGTACCTCCCATGCCTGTGGAGGGAATGTCAGTACGTGAATTGGAAGCGATTACTGGTAAATAAATTTACTTTTATAGTTTTGAAAATCCAATGAAATTTTAGTTTTTGGTGAATAAATGTGTAGGAAAACTATAGATTTTCAAGTATTAGTAAATATTTAAGAATTTTAGGAGTAAAACATGGTAAGAGTGTGTTACGATGTTGTGAAGAGAAGCATGTGTGTGATACTGAGTATGGGTTATTTTACAGAAAAAGAGTGAAGTATATGAATGTTTACTAGATGAATTATTGGAGTCACTTGAGAGGAAAGATAAGGGAATAAGATCATGTTGTTACTGTCTGTGTAATGACACAGAAAACTGTTTTTGATAATTTGATTCCCCCTACAAAGAGTGTTGTAAATATCAAATTCATAAAACTAAAATGTATCGACTTGTGGTGTTGCATACAATATATGATATGCAATGATAAATTATAGGCTGTAAAAATTTAAAGCAAACATTTGAACTGATAAATGTAATAGTTTGTAAGCATATGAATGTAGCACAATGCAATGATTGATAGCCAATAAACCAGGGTTTAAAATTAGACCTGAACAAAAACTAGTATAATAAAAACTGTTAATTTAACAAACTAAAACTAAAATTTTCATTTATATTTGATAAGGTTGTACTGTGAACTCGTTACTGGTAAGTTTAGCAAGTGTAAAGCAATAAGGCAATAACCTTATTTTTATAAGTAACAGTTTTGAACCAAAAAAATTTAAAAGTGAAGTTACTTTGGTTAATAAGGTTAAGGTACCAAAAAGATATGAGAGATGCGTTAAAGTGATTATGGAAAAAGGTAGCTAATCCCAAATAGAGAGGGAAAAGAAGAATGAGACTAGAATTTTTCAACAAATTTCATTTTTTTTTTTTTTTTTTTTTATGCAGCAGCACAAGGAATGGTAATGTACCAAATTTTTTTCATTATTTTATATCTTTTAAGGTTTAACTGTTTTTATAAATTAATACTAATATTACTTATGGTACACAATAAGAAATTGTATTCCATCGGTATTAGTGTAAAATGCTGAAGTAATATCTTATTTTTTTCTCAAAAAAAATTATGAATTTATTTCAATATCAAATAGTTTAGTTTGATAAATCTAATGCTAAATTTCAATAATTATTTCATACATATAATTATCTAAAGTTCAATAATTATTTTATACTTATAATTATTTCGTGCTTATTCCCTAACAGGGTGGGGAAAGCCAAGTGGCAAATTTACAGGTTAGTCTTTTGAAGCATGAATTAATATATTTTTAATCATTTTTTATCATTTCTTAGAAGTATATATGCTTAAGATATTATTCATCTCAATTGTGAAAGCAACTATTTGATAGTTGTCTTTAATTGAGGTAATGTGTTTGGATTTGTGCGGTGTTCGTAATTTTCAGGGCTCATGGCAATGAAGTATTTTACTATATTACTTTAAAATATGACTGAAAATAAAAATCTTAATAATTTACTTTATACTTTTCTAACTGAACAAACATTGCAAATGTGGCAACCAAAATTTGCATGTAAATAATAGAACACAATATGTTTGGTATATCTATACTGTATTCTTAGTTATTCAGAAAAGTAATTGAATTATTTCAATATGCATATACAGTTTGACTTGTCAGTTTTTATACTTAAATGGTGACATATTTGATGATATACTACTAACAACCAATAATCACTGGTATTATATTATATTACATTTTGTTTATTTATGTTGGTATAATTTTACTTTGACTTGACCGTGTAAAGAAACATATTACAAAGTATTCTTACACAGTGTTTGCCTACCAAGGTTAAATATTATTACCAAGAATACGAAACTTAAATAATGTTACATTATTTAGTTAATATATTTTCAAAGTTCAGGGAAATAATTATTATCTTTATCAGATAACAGTTTATTGTAAATTAATTTGAACTAAAAGTCTTTAATTAGTGTTGGAAAATAATTTGAATACACATTTTGATGATTGAATTCTCATTTATAATAAAACTAATACACTAATCTATAAAACACTACTAATAGTTTATTTATGATTTAAAAGAGCCAAAATAATTGTCATTATTATTATTTTAATATTGGTCCTATAAATATATAATTATCTATGATTATGAATTATTGGTGTAATAAAACATAATAGTATAATCGATTAGTTAGTAAATTATATACAGTAAAAGTGGGTGAATAAAAACAGTTTTGCACCTTGATATGCTTATATCTTTGGATATAAGTTATAATTTTAAGTATACCAAATGTTGAATCTAAATTTATACAGATGTAATATTTAATTATTGCCTTAGTATAATATTGAATTTTTTTAAGTACTGTGTTTCTATTTACCTGTAATTAAAGACGAAAGAAATATATAAACAAAATAAACTAGTCAATTTACTTTATTTCAGTCTTGTATTTGAAATGTGAATTACTAATTTTGTACAGATTTTGAGATTTAAACAAAAAAATAACATTAATTAAATTTTTATTTTTATAAACTGTAACAGTTTTTGAATTTTCAACTTATACAACAAAACAGTCATTTAACATAAACAAATGTAATAAAACCTATCTTAATTTAAACAATGATTCGAAATATATTTTAAATTCATATAATCCTCTTCTATATTGTTCAGAAGCATCCATCTTACCGACTATTTTGTTGATTTTGAATTTTCATACATTTTTAATACTTGGAAAGCCAATATATTCATTAAACGTGCTCACGCTATTTGTTTGGTTAAATTTTGCATGTATTCAAATTCTGATTTTTGGAATTTTTAAATAAAGTTAAAGCTGGTATTTTTAAATATTTTGATTTTTCATAAAATTTACGCCGTGATACAAATTTTGGTTTTTCAAATAAGAACTTAAAAATTCTATAAATAAACCAAGTATTAATTGAAATTAATTTTGATATTAAAATTTTTATTTTATAAAATTGTTATTAGATTGTGATTAGATTGATTAGATATTTCATTTTTAAGTTCATTTGTGTAGCCGCGCGACATGTGACGTTTTATTAGTATTCCATTACTCTCTTCGTACCTTAACTTAAAAATAAAATCAATGAAAATACCTCCTCAACAGGTTAGCGTAAATCAAAAATGTTAACACCTAAATTCATTTAAAGTAATACTTCATCTATTTATGGAATATTTAATCTAGGTTCTCGTTTGTAAAACCAAAGTTGTTATCGCCAAAGGATATTTTTTAAATATTGTAAAAAATCTAAGTATTCGAAAATATCAGCTTCAACAACATTTAAAAATTCCAAAAATCGAAATTAGAGGATGCATGTAAAATTCAACCAAAAATAATGGGATGAGCACACTTAGTGAATCATTCTGTATGTGTTTATATATTCAAAAATAATTTCTGGAGTTAATGTTTTTTTTAAAAAAATTATCTAAAAGTTATTACAATTTACATAACATATAAGAACTTTTTCAATCGGAATATATATTTATATATATATTCTTGATATTTGAGACTTACATATATATCTGTTGTCTCAATACTGACAAATATCACTATTTAAATTGTAATATCACTAATTTCTGATAAATGAAATTCAAACAATCTGGACTATATCTTCAGCATGTTTCTTTTCACATTTCTTTTAACGCGGCGTTATGAATATGTAAATACAATAATTAACCAGGAACGATACTTGGGTTCAATGAATTAATCTATCCTTTACATTCACTCTAAATTTTGTAATAAAAATTATTATTCCATATTTATCAGATAAATTGACAATGAAAAGTTTATTGTCGACATTTTCGGCTGTTAAATTAATCAAAACCCTTTTATTATTACCAATTATTGTTTGAGATATAGATATAATACCAATCTATGGTCAGAGGTCAACAATTATCATCAAATTTTGTTTTAGATTCTGAGTGGAGCGAAAAAGCTTATGAATTTAAAAAGATGTTTTTTTTTACCAGAAGACTAGCTTGGATTTTTATGTGTAGCACCTTTTCTGAAAGTAAATCGGATCGGCTTGGAGAAGTACTTTAGAAAGGTTATTTTTCGATTTTCTTAGGAGTCATCAAATTTGAAAAATCGAAAAAAAAAATAAGAATAGTAGGTATTAGTTAAAATATATTATGGTCTTTTTTCTGTGAGCAATTTTGCTTCAACTGTTAATGAAAGCAATGTTTCTAAAAGGAAATTTTACTAAAGTGGTACTTTAAAAAGTCCTTTTTTTGATTTTCCCAAGAGTAGTTTTCTCAGCAAATGTAAAAAATTAAGATAACACCGGGAAAAATGGGAAAATTGGTACAACATTAAATTATCTATAACTGGCTGCACCTGTCCCCATTATCCTGGGGCGTCTTTTTATAGATTATAACATTTTTTAATAAAAACATAAATCAAACAACTAACAATATGTATAATATATAAAGTTATTAGCAATATTAAAAGTAATTTTCCAAAATTGTTTTTTCACCCACTTTTACAGTAAATATTTACAATGTATTATTCAAATTGTTCATTTAATTTATACATCAATGTTTCAGTAGAATATTTTTACATCGTCATTTATCAGTTCTAATAAATAACAATTTATAATTAAATTGGCTAATTTTTTTCTTTAACATATTTAATACCATTAAAATAAAATTTTTGCTATTAAATAAATTAGGAATTTTAAAATGATTATATTATACTCGGAACTTCTACAACAAAATGAAAATAGGTATTAGTTTTTTTTTTTTTTTTTAATTTGTGTGAAATATCGTAGAAATGCTTGATTATAATATTTTCAAATGTCTGATCATTTACTAAATGTATACTATATTTATATGTATGTGACTGAAATATGATTGTTTTATACTAAAAGAAGAATCATTATTACTAGTTGTCTTCCTTTTTATTTTCTAGTTAGGTTCTGTTTTTATTTTATTTAATGAATCAAAAAATGTTCTCTGAATTTAATTTTCTTATGGTATGTTTGTTCATATTTAATTGCAAATTTAAATTATAGATAAGTTTATGAAACCAAAAATGCCTTTCTATGGTGTTCAATTCCAAAATATTTCCATTAGGGCCTCTTTTTACACTGCTGTTTTTTCGTTATTATCCAATTCCTAGATTACATTGGGCAAATTTACTCTGTGTATCAGCAAAAAAAATCGCACACGAATGAATATATAGCGACTTGTCAATTATATTAAGCTATTAAATGTGCTCGGTTGCTTATTAGTCGTGCACACGCATTCATTGCGTTTTACATATTATTAGTGACTAGTTACTTGCACACTACCGATTTTGCCAGCTAGGACGATTACATTAAGCAATTTTTCTCGCCAGAGAGTAAAATAGTCAGCGAATAGTGAAAAAATTAGGTCTGTTCTCATCTTTCTTCACTGGCGAGGACTGAGTATTGAACACAAGGTGACTAAGTGACTAGATCAATTACTTGGAAAAAATTTGGTTGCAGCGAGTAAATTCTCCCAATGGTAATCAAGGCTTAACAGAAAAACCGTTCATGACCCTTCACTTGTGCTACACTGAATCGATCTTAACAGATTTTGCGCTCACAATATTTTATTAGCACCAGAATTACTGATATAGTATGAGTTATTTATGCATTTATGTTTTTCTACTTGGATAATAAACATTTCGATGTCGTTCATTGAATATAAATAATTTATAATATTAGATAGCTTTACTGAAAACTGTTAAACAAAATTGAAGTGTGGCTCTTCCTATTCAAAACATTATGCTGTGTTTCAATATGATTGATTTGAAGGCTTTTTGTTGCTAAATTGTTGCATGCAGCAGTTGGTGATGGCAACAAATGGTAAATCTGTTTGTGTGGCCCTCTAAATTTAAACATTTAAACTCTAGTGTGTTTCCCAGTGGACGTAAAAACTGTTGGAATAAAGTTATTTGGCCCTTCGGCGAAAAAACTGCAGTGTGGTTAGGCCCTTAGGAATATTTTACTGGCCATATATGAAAATAATAAAATATAACAGAATATATTACCAAATCCAAGTTTATTACACTGAAAAATTTAAAATATTTACTTTCTTTATTATCAATATTTGAATTATATAATTGTATTCCGAATTAATATATGTACAATATTGCTGAAATATTTTGATATACAAATTTGTCGTTGTTACATTCAAAAGCTTTCTTTTTCATTGCATACTTAAATATTAAAAAGAAAAAAAAACCAAAACAAAGTTAAACCAGTTTACTTCTTTGAATATTTGTATTGTTAGGTAAATTAATGTTTATATGACTAATTCCCTATGAATACCTTGATTGATTTGCTAACCGATAGGAACCAACGCCGTTTGTGGAAACTTTTGTACGTGACAATCAAGGAGTATTGCCGCCGCCAGGCCTTTTCGACGCAGGCCCTAGAGGAGACAGGGGCGGAAGGTGGGGTCAAGACAGACGTAATGGACAGGATCGTAGAAGATTTTAATCTTGCTGCAAAAAAATCCTATGAATATACACAATATAGAACAAAAATTTGAAGATGGACAAAAATGTCTCTTCAATATAAAGCAGAAATGATTTATTCGCTACAGAAACCATTATTTTATGATTCTCTACAAAAAAACAATTTTGATACCTATCTAATGAATTATTTTGTATATAATCTCATTTGTAGAATATTCATTTTCATAGGACAAAACGAATCTTCTATTTGATTAATTCATAATATTTTGAACCAAAACACAAGCCCACTTCCGGTTTCTGACTTATTTGTATGGAATTTTTTTTCTCTTCGTAACAATAATTGAAAGTTTAGTAAAATAATAGAATTATTTTTATTCATAGCCTTATTACTAGCATATTTTCTACGTTTATTTAATGTAACAAATAATAACTTTTTATACTTTATTTTAATTTTAAGTGATTTTAAATACATTTACTGTCATTGCTAATAATCTGCAGTCTCGAGAGAATTGTTGTATTTTTCATATTTCTGACTAATTTAGTCTTTTATAATCTGATAACTTCAACAAATCACAAAGAACATAAATTATTCTTTAGAAAAACACACACACGCATATAATATTGATTTCTTTTAATTATAATATTATGTACGTATATATAGATATAATATATACTAATTTTTGCAATAGGTAATCTTAATGAAATCATAAATCAAAGAATGGCAGGACAATTAGAAATGTATTTCAATTAACAAGTGTGTGTGTTTGTGCGTGCGTGTGTGCGCGCTTGAGTGACGATTAAGAAAATAATTTTTTTATCCCAATTTCGACCTTAGTAATAGATATTATTAAAGTTTTACTATAGTGTGTTTTGAAATATTCGCTTTTGTGAGGTTTTATATATTCTCCTTAATGTCCTTATGATAGCTATTGTATTTATTTTGCGTATAAAGCAATTATGGTTTATAATAATATGATTAAAAGTAGTCTAAAGTGATTAATCGTGTCTTAATTAGGTAGTTAATTTTTTTATTATTGTATTTTAAACGAAAATACTTTAGAGAATTGTCAAAAAATAATACAATTATTAATTAGTTAAGAATATTGCTTTTTCAAATGGTTAACCAATGTTGTCTATATCGCGAATGAAACTTTGTAATTTGTCTTACAAATATAATATTTAATTAACAGTAAAATATTAAACTAATTTATGAAAAAGAAATACTATATTTAAAAAAAAAAAAACTAAGAAGTTTTTTTTATAACACATAGTTGTAAGTTCATTATATATTAAAAAAAAAAAAAAGAAGAAAAAAAGAAATCGTTCTAAAATTTAATTTTAATATTATTATTTTTGTGTAGATTATATTACATTATTATTATTGCTACATTAAGTAAATTAGGTGCACGCTAAATAGATTATTGATTTTAATATGATTATACATAATATTATATATTCCTAAATATACTTCTTACTAGAATATTTACTTGGTGTTTGATATTTTAATATTAGAAAATAATTTTTAAATATAATTTATAAATAATGGAATGACTATTCATCATGTAAACTGAGATAACTTACATTTCTATAAGTGTCGAACTTTTAAAAATGAATAGGTAACATTTTTGTTCGTATTAGTCACAAAGGTAGTCATCGGTTTCAATTTATTGTTGTTTTTTTTCAATTTACATATTTACACACATGTTTTTTTTTTATACATATATACAAAATTTACATTAGAAAACTTATATTTATTTTTTAGCATTGATAGTACAAAACAATTTAAACATAAATCTTTAGAGAACTTAATTAATTTTTATGTCCGATAATAACAGTGTTTTTTTTCTCAATATTATATATTATGATTAAATAAAAATAAAAATATATTTTTTTTTTCAATTATATTTTTTCTTTTGCATTGATGACTATACGACTATCAATTTGTAATGTTTATATATAGAGTGTAAGCCAAGGGGTTTTGACACTTAAAAAAGTTGTTCAATTCAATATTTTATTTATTAATTTTTTATTTTTAATACATTTTCTGGTTAGTTAAGTTAAAATAGTATAAAATATTCTTTAGGACCTGAATTTTGAATATAAAAAAAAAAAAAATTTTACAGTAGCCATTTTGTAAAATACATTTTTAGACAATTATTGATGGTTAATACTTTTTTTTTAGGTAGGTATGTTCATTTATTTTTGAATATTCTGAAAATTTGACTATTATTTTCGTTAATTTTTAAAGATCTTCAAAGAAGTTGTTGAAAATACATTACTACACATCAAAAGAAATGTTTAAAAAAAAAAATGTCTACTGAAAATTGTTAATTTAAGAAAAAAAATTTATATTTTATGTATTCATATTTTTAATTGTACAGCTAAAACATACTAATTATTTTAATAAAGAACATCTCAAAAATATTGAATTAAACAAAAGTTGTTTCAGGAGATTTTTGTTTTTCACTCTGTGTTCACTGAAATTAATAAAAACTAATGTTCATCATATGGATGTTGTATGAATAGTTTCTCATGTCCATTTAATGAATTATTTAAAAGGTTAAAAATGTATCTATAAATTATAGTTGTTTTGTAGTTCCAAAAAAATCATAATGTCTTTCGCGGAGAAATATTTCTTGAGTAAAATTACATGTAGTGATACTAATAATATAGGTAAAATAATAATTGGCAACAAGATAACTTCTTGATAAATAGTCTTAAGACTAAGACTCTAACTTAAGACTCTTATAATTTGAATTTTGAAAATTATAGAGTGGTGTTTTTACTATATTAATAAATTATTATTTATTATAATTATGGTTTATTTTCAATTTCTTGATTTAATTTTGTACTGTTGTATTAAAATCAGTATCTCAGTATCTCAGCAATCTATGTATATAAAACATACCCAGTCTATTAAAAAAAAAAAAAAAAATTCTGGGTATTTTTTTCCCACTATATCATAGTAATTTAACAATTTATCTCTTTATATTTGATTCATATTTTGAATACCGGTGCACTTTCTCAAAAACGTGTCAGTTTTGTTATTATTTTGTGATTTCTTTAGGAAATGTGTCCCAAAACTATTTTATGTCTTATTAATTATTTATTTTTCTTAAGATATATGGTTGTCTGGCCAGAAATCAAGAGTATTATATAAATAAATAGCATTAATTATCAAAATTATATATTTATTTAACACAAAAGAGTAATAATTTATATTATATAAATTAGGTATTATAAATCACAATTTTACAACTTGGTTTTTTTTTTTTTTTTTTTTTTTTACCAAAAAAGGATTAAAAAGAACAATGTATGATGTGTATACCTGATAATACAAATCTCTTCTGTAATTTATAAATAACAATATTGATGAAGTTAAAGATTTATAGGTATTTATAGTTCAGCATATAAATACATATCTTAATACCAATGCATTGGTGTTAGTTTTCATATCTGTTTCTATGATAATACCTATTTTTCTAAGTATTCCACTTTAAAACTACTGCATTTAATATTTTTTCAGGAATAGTGTGATTCAATATTTGTAAAATAATTATGATATTATTGGGTAGCTAAACAATTTTAATATTTTTCTTATGATCTATCCGCGTTGATTCAAAAATATTTATGCATAGTGTGTATATTTACAGATATATGGTATATAATATGTCTGTCGAATGTTAAAGTTAAATAATAGATTTCCGTTGTCTGTGTACTTATTCATATTTATAATGAAATATCTTACATATTGTTGGGTTACTTGACCTAAGAAATAAAATATATTTATATATATATATATATATAATTAGTAATTTTAAAAAATGGTAATTTTTTAAATTATGTTCTGAATGTTCATCCATTCTGTCATAATTTTGGTTATGGAATTGGTTAACAAATAAACAAACGATGAGACATTGCTTTTATAGTGATATCAATAGCAAAATAAAATTTATTTTTAAAACTATAATATTATATAAGTGAAAAGTGTATTATTTCGTTCAATCAAACACGTTCATGTTCTTTGAATTTCCAATCTTTATTATGCGTTCACTTTTCCTTCCTTAATTCCAAGTTAACCTTTCGTATCTAGTTTCCTATTTGCATTTCTTGTATAGATATATTATTAAGTCTATAATATATCTATATAGAATATATTATAGACTATTATACCAGATACTGTGAATGAAGATCAATTCGAATTATATCGAATTCCGACCGATTTGACCATCGAGAGAGCAACGGCGTCGTGTGTGTATTGGTATTTATAAAATGCTCTTAAAATGACGAAGAATTATATTGTTCGTTAGTTTGAATCTGAAGGTACGTCTTAAGAAAATAATTTTTGTGATACGTATAAATATTATGTACCTATGTTTTATTAAACGTAGGTAAACAATAATTTATTTTTTATTTTAAACCCGACAATCTTCATTAAAATTACTGTTTTATATTATTATATCATGTTGCAATGTCTTGTTTATTATAATTTCAGTGTTGTAAAGTATTTGTGTAATTTTTTTAAATATTATTGAAATTTAGTGTATTTTGGTAAACCATCTTTGTATAAAATTAATAGTAGGTATATACTTTATGAAACGGTTAATAATTGTGGTTTTTTACTGATACATACATTTTGTATTTAATATATACAAATTTTTTACAATATTTTTCACTATCAATATTTATGATAATATTACTACGGACATTTTAGCTGGATAGAAGATAATATAATATTCTGTACCTATTGAAAGTCCCGTTGCACATTTCATGTATTTTGCGGTCCACACAATATTAGTTTGTTATTTTATCGTGAAAGCAATACCGTGCATTTATGATACCTAGTTAATATTATTGATGGTAACTCACTATGTGAACACATAGTATTATCGTTCTATTTTGCTGTCATGGCTGTATATTCATAGCAGTTTCTGTTAAAGTTCACTACTTATAGATACTAGTTTAAATAATACTACAGAAATACTTCTTGTTTTTAAATTGTTAAAATTCCAAAAGCTCAGATCATTTACAACACTGTAATAATATTAAGTAATTCAGACATTTTGTATTGCAGTTGTATTTTCCTTTGAAAAGTTTTATGTCGTTCTCATGGCTAAAACTTGTAATTTGTGATAAATTTATTTAATCATTTAACCAACTGAAGATTGCCTGGTTTTTTTTTTTTTTAACTTATATTTACTCTAATGTTTCAATGTATTTTACATAGTTTTTCAGCATTATCAATGTCGTGGTTTATAATATAATGCCACTACTACACGTCTTGTCAGATATTTTATAACATTATAATATAACGGACGACGCAATCTAGTCGAAATTATTATATATTATTATAAACTCGTGTGGACGCCAACGAAATGTTATAATAATTAATAATGACCCCGCCATAGAACGTTTGGTGTAATTTTTATAAAAAAAAAAAAACAAAAAATCCGCTTTATTATTAATACTAAATATTAAGTTCCGCGTTGTATTATGAATGGTCGATTTTTATATATTTATATATAAACATTGTCATTGAGGCAGGGTGATCGACATAATAATGTAGAACATTTATTATGTAGGATATTTTCACTTTTTCCTAAATTTTATTTTTTAGAAAATTTGTTAACTAAGCCGCTCTTAAATGTTCTATAAACGGGTTTTTTTTCTCTTTTTTCAGTGGGTTAAACCAATACCCATTTTTAATTTACGAAATCTCTTTAAACGAGTTATTTCAATTTTAAGTTTGGGTATATGGGGAGAGTTGATAGTGGTGAATCATTTGTGTGGCGGCTCTGCTACACACTACCCTACCTACTCCTATAAAACGGCAAACTCAAAAGTGGAATATCTCGTCAAAAGGGTCGACAGAAATTAAAAATGTCTGCATCAAAGTTTATTTATACTAAATCTTCGTCTATTTATGTAATTTGTAACATAGGTTGCTGTTTTAAAATCAAAAAATTGTAGTGGTTTCGCACCCAAAAATAACGGTAATGCCAACGTGTTTTATAGGTTCTAAAAAGAACGATTTTCTTAGATAATGAGTGTGTTATGTTATATTAATCGCCCTGTATTATACTAACTGCATTTTGATAATTTCGTTTTAAAATTATAATAAAATTATGAGAACTCGAGAGGGATCGTCTGAGGTTTTTTTTCGTGAATTCCAAACACAAATTGGAGAAATCGACTTTTTTAAGTTTTTAAGATTTCAAAAAAAAAAAACAAATGTTCCGTTTCACAATAATATTTTCAATATAATATCGATGGTTAAAGACTTAAGACCCGCATATGCTGTCATCGACTTATAAATTTGCTCGTATTAATATTGAAGTGAATGGACTTATTTTCTTTAATTTTAAGATAAGAGCATTTTCTGTGATCTGTCTTTTCTTCAATCACTTTAATCATTTAATGTGTAAGCTAGATATAAGTATTTTTATTATTTTGCAAATTCATATATCTTGCTTTAACATTATAGTGATCGTAAAAAATCACTGACGTTCAAATAACATAGATGATGTTCTTAAGTTTAAGTTTGATAATAAGTCAATTCATTATAATATTAAGAATTGACTAACTGCACATAAATGGTCCTATGTTCCTACTGAACCTACATTATTTGCTTTGTAGTGTGGTTGTAATACAGGAAAAATAGCAAATTCTACCCGAGTATCGCGTCCTCTTAAAATCGAAATGATTGTATTGAAAACGTGATATCCGTGCCTAATACACGTCATGATTTGATTTGTCGAAATGTTTTAAACGTTTCGAAAGTATTAAAAATATTCTCGGTGATATTTAAATAATCCGACGATCTCTGGGAGATTTTTTTTCATTTTAAAATACCATAAAATATGTGAACGATCAAAAAACAAAATAAAAATACGAATGAACAACGGACACAGATGCATGTCGTGTGATGGCGAGCGTGTGACCGTAAAGTTTTTCTGGGTATTATTTTATAGACGAGGCGTCACCGCCGCTATTCCTCCAATTTTTTGGGTAAGGAATATATATTTCACAATCGTAATAAAATGGTCACGTTTTTATATATGTCAACCATGTTTAAAAACATGGTCGACTACCACGCGTAGGGGGTTTCGAGAATACTATAAAATCATTACACCGCGTGTGCTTGTGTAGTGTACCCCGCGGTAGGCGCTCTCTAACATCTGCGGGAATCGACGGCGCAACAAATAACAATAATAATAATAATAATGATAATAATGATAAAAAAAAAAAAAATTGGTGGCAACGTGAAATCTTAAATAATGCGCGTGCGCGCTCATAATTTGCCGTTTATGCGTTTTCGACGTTTAAACGGATATATGTAATATATATATTATATACAGGGTGACTCAAGAAAATGGAATTTTTCAACGATTTTCAAAACGTGTGGGGTGTTTCGGGTGCAAGGCGTTCGACGACGACGACGATGGTGACGAAGATTATAGACGCGCCTTCTTTCGTCGATAATCGATTTGGAAACGTTCCGAGATTGTCGTAGTAACTTTTTTCGCGATTCTTGTTGTTTCTTGTGACCGAGAATCCACGAGTCGACCGAGGAAAACTAGAAACGATCCGAAAATACAAAATTCAAGAAATTCAAGATGCGATGTTGTTAAAGCCAACAAGCGATGTGACACCTGCGAAACGGGAAAATGCGTTCATACACGACGACGTCTTATAGGACGCGTGGTTTCCGAAGATGGGAACCAAAACTGATATTGCTGATTATAAATAATAATTTATTGTCATGTTTCGGTTTTAATAGCGGTGTTAAGAGACTCATTATGATTATTCAGGGACTATATGCCACGAGTTATATTTGTTTAAGGAGTAAAACGCGGAGTTACTATGAAAGTAACATATAAACAACTCGTCGCCAAATTGTGTTTAAAAAGTGATAGTAAATAGTAAAATGCCAATTTGATATTTTCACAGTAAACATCGATCAAATTATAATAATATTATCTATAAACTATTAAACATGTCACGGGTGTTGCAGGGTATATACAAATTAAAATTATTATCATGTACGTTTGTTAAGTCTTACAACGATTTAAGGTTTTTAAATGAATCTATCGGGGAGGGGGGTTATTTTTATAATAGATTTTTGATTGCGCTTGAACGTGGCTGATAAGTTCCTCGTAGTTTTTTAATGTTGCATAATATTATTTCTGTCGACACTGTATTATTCTTTTTTTGAAAATTAAAATCCCCAGTTTTTATGGGTCATCCTGTGCCGCCGGTTACGTATTGAACCGAGAACGGATTAAACTGCATTATTATACTTATAGTTATTAGTTAGAATGGTGGGCTCGATGTGGGTCACGCGTTTATATTATAACAAATCCCTTTCCTATTAAACTACGTCTACAATAACGACGCGGTTATTTTTCAGACGTCAACATCCTTTTTTTTGCGGCGGAGAAGGGGAGGGCAAAAACATAAATCGTTTTTCATCTTTACAATATAATATACGGTCGTATAGCTTTTAATGTAATAAATAATATTATAACGGTGTTGGCGAAAAATTATGGAAGGAGCAGTATGGTGAGGTACTATTATTTATATTATTACGAGTATTATTTTGTATACAGTTTTTATCGTTGTGAGCAAAAATTCGAGTACTTAATTTTTGAGACCGTATCATCATTATTGTTTAATAAAATGTGTTTTTCGGTCCGGAAAGAAAACAATCGCATAAAAATCCAATAATACAATTTCTCTGGTCAGCTTCGTATTAATTTGTGGACCTCCCAGAGATCCACAATTTCCATAATATTAGCGAGCTTGGTGCGATTTAGGTGGAATTAGCCATCTAAATTATGTTAAGTGTTACTAAACCATTACCATGCCTCAGAAAAAAAAAACCAACAAAACAAGTCATACATGCTGCTGTTTCTGGTGTATGTTTTAATTCTTGCTTGGTGAACGGTCGAGAAGTAAATCGATCTAATGATATTCAAACATTATGTCTTATTGTGTATGATTTTAGTTTTTAAGTACCGCCATTTTAACGCTACCGTTGGCACAACTGCCAGTGGGTCACCGAGTCCTTACCCGTCAATATTTTACATTACTAACGGTCTGATTGTCGCCGCATTAATCAGTGATGACTATATATTATTAGTTGGGGAACGCTTAAAATGTAAGAAAAGCGCCTAAATTGTATTTCAATTACTTATTTGTGCGTCATGGAAAATCGTATTAAATTTTGTATTTGCAGTCACGACGCGTGATATTACCCATTTCCCCCTACTTTATGTTTTATACCGAATGGGGGTTTTCTTAACGACGAAAGTTTCAGGTCTTCATTTAAGAGACTGTCACTTATTTGACGTTAAATATTGCTGATTTTTGACAACTATAATACTCCGATCTTGTTACTTATGTGTTTAAGTAATTACTCTAAAACCTTACATATTTGTGCCACTTGTAATTTTATTTGTAAATGTCCATCTACATGTCAATGCAAGATATGCGTCCCTAATTGCGCCAGTTGGTAGGTACCCACCTATTTAAATATGAAATTATGTTTTGGTTGTTTATTGTACTCGTAAATTACCAGAGAGGAATTATGATCTTTTCTTCTGACGCGTATTTTATAAAAGTTTGCACCTTTGGTGACGCCGTTTAAAAGTGATAATGTTATTAACGGTTACTCGCAGGATAGTTATTGCGATTGTTATTTAGGCATAGCAATGCGATGGAAATATAGCACCCTGTCAACGTAACTGATAATAATAATGAAAGCCTCAGTTGTCGTCCGCAACCCTCTCACCCTCCTATATTCCTCGACACATGGTTCTTTTAAATTCCGAAATCGTATATAACTTTGTATTGTTGTACCTACCTATCTATACTATTTCCACTGCGTGCGTTCGAATATTATCGTGTCGTAACGAATCGGTTGTAACGATAATTTATCACCTCAAAAATAAAACTTCTCCCCTCGGGCATTTACTTTTCTTATTTCGCGAGAGAGACACGCGACATACGCCCGCGTTTCTTTGTTCTGTAATACGTATGACATGTATTTTTACTAGATTTTTTGATCGCGAATAAGATAAATAGCATTTCCTCACCACCCCCCGCCGAATATGTTTTTCTTCTTTTGTTCATTTCGTAGAGATTACGGTGGTAGGGAGTTTTCTGTGTTGTATACAATACCCAAAATCGCCGGGAGAGAAAAGGTTTATATTTTCTCGTCCAATTATTTCATAAAACCCCTCCGTCGTCGTCGTGTTTTATCCGGTTTTGTCTTCTTCTTTATACTCGCGACTCCACAGCCAGTGGTTATTAATTGCAGTCTTGGCGAGAAAATCGCGCGTGTTCGGAGTATCCCAAGAAAAATGGTAGTGACCTGATATAATGTTTTTCCTGTGATTTTTTTTCTTTACATTTTCTTTGTTGGTCGGTCTTATATTGTAATAACGATAGTTGCTATACAATTTTTTAAAAAAAATAATCCTACGAGTAGTAACCTGAAACGATTTTTCAATGTTTGCCACATCGTTGCGAAAAGTGCGCGGTTAAAATGAAATGTACTACTATGTAGAAATAGGTGAAAAATAACTTGATATAATCGTACTTAGATATTATATTAATTATCGTCTTTAGCGCGTTTTCCAAGGTAATATGGTCGCCCAACGAATCTCTGTGATAAAAATAAACCTAACCTTATCAAAATCATCGAGATTAACTAATAGCATTTAATCCACACTGTAATCGGCGCTTCTCGAAATGTGAGCAAATTTCAATTATGTCTAGTAATTATTAGGCGGTGTTATTAAACTCGTCCGTATTTGTAGCGCTATTGTAGTTGAGTAAAGGCGTACACATTGCAAGTGAACGTGTGGGCCAATTCGTCTCTGATGGGGGTGGGGGGGCGACCAAATTATTATAACTAGGGAAGTTATTCCCGCACATTCCGCGAACCGTTACTCGTATAAATATCAGACACGTCTAACGCATTATGTTTTTTCTACCATAGATTTTCAGATGATAGAAGATGTAGTCCAGAGAGATGCTCAAAACGTTGGCTCGTCTCCTCGGAACCGGGAAAAAAACCACCACCGACACGGCGGATGACGAGATTATAGTATGACATTGCGGTGACAACGACTACGACGCAGCAGCAACGAGGTTGCGGGGTGCGGCAGTTTTCGCGTCGCCGCCGTACGGGGGTCGTGCGCGACCAAGCGGCGAGCGGGGCAGTATGCTGTGATATTGATTTTCGAAATATATTATACTCTTAAGCCTCTACGCCTCTACCTTGGCCCCGTCTTGTCGCCACTGCAGTGTATATACGTGTGTACGTATATATCCACGCCGTATCCAATGCACCATTTATATACAAGGTACTCACTTAATTAAACTAAAAGGATTACTAAAACCTCGAAACCGCCATCGTTTTACCGTCGTCGTCGCCACCACCACCACCACCACCACCACTTTTCAGCCCTACGTAAATAAATACTCTGTGTTATAATATACGACGTACACCTATCGTGCGCCGCGTTTTGCCCCTGTAGGATGAATGTGTCTGTAGCACGAAACCCCATATTATCGTTGACGACAGTTTATCAACTCCCCCTATTCACCCATATTCCGTATACTACTCGCCTACTACCTGCGTATAATTTTTCTCGCCGACCCTCGGTGATGATGATAATAACATGATACCTCTTCTATGGCCACCTAAGGTCGAAACGTTTTATTTTTTGGGCGTGCCGCCAAATTATATACGTTAAAAACGACAGGAAAATAAAAAAAAATTGTTCGGGTTTTAAAAAAAAACGTGTATTTTGAGAAGAACATATTTTTGATTTAATAATATAAGTAATACTTTGCGTTTTTCCGTAGTTGTTGCTGTCCCATCATACAACATTATTTTGTCTGTTTGGATCGTCCGGACTGTGGACCGCATTTCCGGAGTGAGGAGATCACGGAGATAATATACCTAGCCTGTGGCAATGAAAATAAACGAGATTATGTTGTGCATATTTTATTTTATTTTATTTCTATTTCAAGACTTTTTTAATAATAAAATAAACGTTTCTTATAATGTACAGGCCTTATATTCAATCTTATATTATTTCTATGATTCGTGCGATACTGTTCCGTCGAAAACGGTCTATTGCCTCTTGTTTTGTACGAGTTATATTATTTATGGTATTCAATAGCGGCTGGTGGTATTTCAGCTAAATTTAATCAAATTAAGTAAGTCTATGTCATTATATTTGTCATTCCATAGGTTTTTATAATTGACTAATACTGCTAATGAGTGTGTTGCGCTGAGAGAGAAGTTCAAAGGGAGCATATTGTGTGGAATAATTTAATTTACCGTATATCTGTACACTACGATAAACGTTGCTAACGGAAAACGATTCTGAACGGAGTATTATTAGTGGTTTTCCTCCGTTGCCAAAGTGTGGAAAATTAAAAGATAATCCCCCCTTAGAGCCCCAACTATATCGAAAGTGCTATAAAGTAAGTTTTTGATTGGAGCGAGATATCTGATAATAAAAATAAAACAAGGTACATAAAATAGTTGAACCAATGTAGGTACAATCTAAAAATATATTAATAAATTTAATGTATTATGCAGGTAATTATGGTTGCCTTCTATAATGTTTCTCTTTGTACGCTTCACACGGGTTGATTTTTATTTATACCCTTAAAAACGAAATAAACGAATAAATTCGTATATCTACGTTATTATAATAAAGTCGTCGGGAAAAAATATAATATTATGATGTAAAACGGTAGTACGCGAGTAGGTAGATGTTATTATAATAATAATGTATACGTAGAAACAAATATTGTTCATTGAAAAAACAATTTCCCGTCACCGGAGTGTCATCCATAATCAACTACACGGCCGCCTGTCAGGAAAATAAGGTTCAGTGAAAAAAAAATACACCCGTTTGACGGGCACAAAAACTGCTGTCCTCGTTTTATAAACTACAATATAATTTGCATAGTTTTTCCCCTCCTCAATTATTTCGACGTAATTTATATTTTTTTTTAACTATTAAGTGATGGTAGGGACACGTTTGCCTTTGTTTTTTTTTCTTCGACAAGACGGTAGTCAATTAAAATTTTCACGCCTGGGAAAAAAAAATGTAATTAATTATTAAACAGTTTTGAAAAGTATGAATGGTAGGATTCATACAATTATTTAATTTATAACTATAATTAACGATAGACCATTGCTAATGTTTATGAGCGAAATTCCTTTATACATGGTTTGAAGTGCCGTAATATTCATGATTTCGTCAAAATATAATTTTAAAACTTATTAAAAAACTACTTGACTCGACTTTTTTTTTTACTACTTCGTTGTATTGAAAGTAGAATAAAATCTACGGAAAAAAAAACTAGTAAATATAAAATGCCTAAAAATTGCTCAAAATATGTTGAACCTTTTATCATTTCTAGAAAAGGCATTATGTAATATACGTATTCTGTCTTCTACGATAATTTTTAACCAATTTACAACAAAAACCAAAATCTAACAATTAAACATTCCCGTAATTCTTATGTTTCTCCCGGTTATAAAAACTAGTTGGATAATCATAATATGAATTATCCACCAATTACATTTAAGATTAAATAAAAGATGTATTTAGTCGTTATTTGATTAGGATATGTAGTAGTAAACATAATTTTTTAAAATTAAAATAATGAGATCGGTAATGTTCATTTATTAAGGAAACTTGCTCGAAAAATCAACGACTTTTTAATCACCAACTAGATGAAAAACTAAACAAAAAAAGGTTTCTTGTTGTTTTTCATTGAAGCAATAACTTTGGTTAAAAATATAATCCGTAAATATTGAAAATATAATGCTGTAAATTTGTCAGTTTTAATTTCAGGTCGTTTCCCATTTTTCCAAATTATTATGAAAAATTCTTGAAAAATTAAAAATCCATTTTACTTATTTAACAATTAGATGCAAAATACAACTAAAAACGTCTCTAACACACATAGTATAGGTAACGAATAGATCATAGATGCCTTGTTAAGCTTAGAATCTAAAAAAAGGCTGACATATTGCGCATCATGGTGTGTTGTACTTTTATTGTCGGGAAAGTTTGTACGGTATATGATGTAAATTAATTTAGTTTTTATACAGAAGAAAAAGATGTATCATTACAATTATAAAACGATTCTGAAAAAAAAAATATGAATATAGTACATATGAACAGTCTATGTCTGTGGGTTATAGAATTTGTAGTTTTTTTCCGTTATAATCAATTAATCATCAACAATTAAACCAATGTATCCTTATTTAGTTAGTTAAAGTTTATTAAGAAAGTTGTTGAGAATTTATAAAATATGTTCAAATAAAGCCGTTGAAAAATCTGATAATTTTATTATTACTCATCAAATATGGGTTGCACATCTTAGTAAAACGAATATAACATATAGCTTCTTTGCACCATTTAGAATCAGATGTACCTACCTATTCAGAACATTTTTCAATCGTAACGTGTTTAGTTTGAGATATTTTTATTTAGGTCGTAATTATTTTTCTCCTGGTAAATGTTTACTGTGAAGAAATGCTAACCGTAATTCGGATATATACACTATACACTAAACACAAATTGACGAAGAGGACTGCTGAAAACAATTTATAATTTATATAGGTGGACCTGCATGCGGGACGAGTTCATGCAATCTTCTGAACAGAAGTTATAGTTTTCGTAATATGCGGAGAGCGTAGACAAGCAGCAAAAGTGTTGCGCCGATTATATTTGAAAACTTGGAGAAATTAGAATTTGATAAATAAATTATACGATAAAAACTATATTATTATAGAATGTATTAAAACGCCAGTAAACTTCTTCAGACTGGCGGAGCAAAGGGCGGTTGCCACGTATAATACACACAACCATTTAGAAGAAAGGGAGCGGTTGATGAAACGTTTCCCGAGAATATAAATCAATACTGCGTTAATTTTATTTATCGATAATTTATATCGAGTTCTTCTGGAAATTTTTCGGGGTCAGGGCGGGCTCTAGACAAAATGTATACATAGGCAAAATCAAAATTTGCCGCCCTTTCGTTTTTGATCTCTCTATTTACCCCTTGTCCCCTTAACCATATCTTCAAACATATTCACGTGTACTTCGGGTTTAAGCCACAGTACATTTATATAGTCCACATTTTCGTTAAAATTTAAGTACTTTAAAATAATAAATTTTCTTATTACAACATATTATCCTAAATACGGCCCTGCTTAAGGAAATGCCGCTTCTTACATAATGCCACCCCAGGCATAGGTCTGTGTTGCCTGTGCCTTCCGCCGGGCCTGGTCGGGGTAAATTTGATTTTCACATAAACAATAATCATGTACTATATATTCGTTTGCTTATAATAAAAGGACTTTGTCTGACCAAAGATATAATCAGTCAATCAGTGCTCGGAACTTTTATTTGGAAAAATAAAAGTAAAGGGACTATAATACAAAAAAAAAAAAAAATGGTTTCCCTTGCGATTGCTGGACTCGGTTTAACCCATTTGAGACTTAAGTCCCACTCGCTTTCTAACAAATTTTTTTATTCATAAACTACTTTTCTACCAAGAATAATTATATTCTTATTTCGGCATCTATTTAGGATGATTTGTTTATATAAGTCGAACGTAATAAGAGGTGAGCGTTCCCAGCGTTCTTATTTGGATAGAACAGTGAACTGTATGAGGGAAAAGTCGTTCATCGTGTATACGGAATCACCATTCGCAGGTTTTGATTCCCAAAGTTGGGGACCTGACGTCTGACGATATTCCTATTTTGATTTTTTTATTATATTTATACATTTTTAATTAGGTGAAAAATAATAGTAGATACATGACATTTTATTTGAGGGTGTTGAGTATCTAGCCCCCACTTAGTTGTGTCTATGCTCGCCCAAAACGTTCATTGTCAGATAGCGGAGAAAATATAATAATAATATATTATTATCTCTTTTCAACGGAGTGATAATTCCGTGAAAATAAATAATCGCGAAAACGTTAAAAATTCAAAAACACTAATAAAAACGATAGGAGAGGAGAGGATTGGTAAAACGTTTGCGTGGTAACGACCGTAATAACAGTTGATCTCGCCGGCACGAACCGAGAAATACTATGGGAGTGGAAATCCTAATGCTAGTCGGACGTGAAGGAACTTTGTAATGTATATTAACTTATACCGCTATCAACTATATAATAATATAATATAGCGAATATTTCGAGAATTTTAGGTCAGCAGTTCCGACGTGTTTTAAACTGCACCGGATAGTAGCGATTTCATGGAGTGAGGAGCTATCCACCTATTCCTTCCCCTCCCTGTAAATCATGGATTTTAACAGTTACATTTTTTATCTTAGTAAAATAAGGAGTAGTGAGTACGTTTATGAAAATGTGAGTATAAGAAAATTGGCATTAATATTGTTTTGTGTTTATATGACTAATATATAATATTTCAACTATTAATTACAACAAGCATATTATTATAATATTGATTAAGCTGTACGCAATACCTATGGATTAAATATGTTTTATAACAATTAATTTAATTTTTATTCTTTTTTAGGTATTAAATAAACAAAAAAAAGCTAATATTTCTAATTGGTGTGACGCCATTATAGGCTGAAATTTGTAAAGCTAGAATATTAAAATAGAGCTATTTAATTTGTAAATACACACAACGATAAATCATTGCTAACGAAAAAGAATTTTGAACGGAGTTTGGTTATACATGTTTTGAAATGCCGTAATAATTACGATTTGAAAATAATACATTTCGTGAATTTTCCCGTTTTTTCAATTTATTATGAAAACCCCTCGGAAAATCAAAAAATGTCCTCTCCAGACACTAACTAGATAAAATTTCCTTTCAGAAAATGTGTTCACAGATACACACACAAAACGATTTTAAAACGGACGCACCTAATGAATAGTATTAAAAAATATTACGATTTTTTTATTATTTTCAAATTCTAAAATCAGCGACGATGCTCGTGTGTTCCATAAATATAATACTGCTCTCGAGTATATACTATAATATCATGTAAAGAGGACTTTCCCTCGTGTTGTTTTCAGCGAGACCTCTAGAAACTTTAAAATCGGCTATGTTATACTGTAGAGTAAAAAAAATCCTTGAACGTATACTTATAGTTGCTGTATAGCAGCGTGCGAATATCAGAGTGTGCAAGTTAAACAAGAATAGTTACCTAGAATCTCTTTCTTTTTTTTCTTTTTTACTTGTATAAATCGTAACCCCTGCACTCTAAAACATACCCGTTTATCAAATAAGCATCTTGGATAATAAAAACGAACCCCGTATAGTGAAAAGACATGAACTGACACTCATCCTCTTTTTAAAGTGTGTAATTTGAGCGCGTGATCGACCGTGTGTCAAGGTTGTGGTGTTAAGTTTGTCATGAATTTAAAAAGGAGGGAATCGACCTCAGGTGTGTATTGTTTTACCAAAAAGAAAAAGTTTCGACGAAAACCGCAAATAAATAATTTAATATTGCTTAAAAATTGTGCACCTGTTTATTTCATACTAAAACAATTGATTTGCTTTGTATGATTAAAAGCATTTAAAGTAGACATGTTTATTACAAGATGTGTTATTTTTTAATTGTTTTTCTTTGAAACAGTAGCCAATTTTTTAAATTTTTTAATATCGTGGCTTTTGCATTTTTAGAATACATTTTAGGACAACCCGAGTCTGCATAGTGTTAAAAATAGGCGTTTTTATTTAAGAAAATGTAAGCTCTATTGTGCATACACGTATCGCAGAGTTGAAATATTAAAAATAGTCTTAAAATGTGTTCTTTAAAATCCATTTGAATCCAGGTAAATATGAAGTGTTATACCATTTGGCTGAAGTCTGAAACATACTGTATAACTTTAAAAACGTAAAACCTAGTGAAGCTATTTTAATTTATTTATATTACCTGCAGTAAATTGATGTGCGTACATCTGTTGCACATGTTAATTATCAAGAGGAACTGAATTATGTAATTATTCGGTTAAAATTATAAGTATACAGCAGGGCTTAGAAACCTTTATGATAATTTCTGTTTCAGTTCCAATTCGATTCTTCAAAAAAAAAAAAAATAATAAAAATAAAATTTCAGTTCTTGTTCTTAAAATTATAGAATTTTATCAATAATTACTTTTCAAGTATTAAATTAATTAATAAATTATGTTAGGTGTGGCTCATGTAGACTTTTCTTTATGTCACCTTCTGTTTTTAATCGAAATGTATGTTTAGCTTTAAATTCTATTGCAAATTAATTTCATTATTATTATTATTGTTATTTAAATGAAGTCTTATTATTAATATTTTGTATCTTCTTTTCATTGTTTAATCATCATAATATTAATTTAATTACCGGTACCTACTGTAAAATACGAAATCTTAATATTGTCATTCACACTTACTGTATTCCACAAAAGAGTTTACCCGTTTATTATACGTAATAATAAATAAAAATATTAAACTATCACCAGACTATACAGACAATATTATGTAAACTGCATACGAGTGAAGTCATGGATAATATATTGCCAGTACAATCTTCCCAATACTTTTGGACATTTCTAGCTGCTCCTATTGAACCAAATGAAATTGGCCAGATCACCTCTTAGATAAGTACATGCTTGTAAATTTCAATGTATTATAACCATGCTGTTATGGGAGGAGGGTTTTTTTTTTAAAACAGAACCCCCAAATTAAGCTAGGGGATGACATTTTGTGTTTACATATTGTATAGTGTTAGTATCAAAATCGTCCCTTTAGGGTTTTCAACTTTCAACTGCCACCCTAACCATTTTAAATTCGGAGCGTAACGAAACTTAGATCCGAATCGTTTTTTGTTAGCAATGGTTTATCATTGTGTACAGATATAAATTATATTTCCTTCTATATCCTACCTTCCCAACTTCTCACCTATAATAGTGGCCTACCCATTGTGCGAAGTATGTCCGTTTTTTTACAATCAAATTTCATTTCTTTTTTTTTTTTCTTTGAAGTAGTACATTATTGTACATTGTATAGTATAGTGTTGTGCCATTGTATTATATTATTATAGTGCTCGGGTATTTATTATTTCGCAAATTATGTTATGCAACTATTATAAAACTATACAAAATAGGAAAAATTTAACTCTGGTAACGGAGCTCTATTGCTCACGACTATTTTGTTTTTAAAATTTATTGACTGAAGTGCTCAGATTTTTTTTACGCAGTACTTACTTTAAAAGTTTTCCGAATAGCGGTATTTAACTTTATACATATTTTAAAATTCGTAAACTTTTTTTTTTATTAAAATTATAAACATTCTAAATAGCTAACATTGTATCGTATCTTAAAATATGCGGATTTTTCGATAATTTGATAATTTATTTGAACATATTTTTTAGATTTCCAACAAATTTCCAAAACACAACAACAAATATATTATAACAATTGACAGTATATATTGGTTTTATTTTTGTTTATTTCCGGGTTCCCTGGTTGTGACGCTGCCGGTTTCGTCCAAAAAACAATGTTAAAAGTTGGGCAGGTACATCGGAAATCAAATCACATCTCCTACTTGCTGGGTGATAGCTCTATCTCTGGGCTATCTGGCATCTGACTTCTAACATTATTTCCACTGGGTTTGAACAGTCTAAAGTCCCGGGTTTGGGTGGTTAGATTAGACGATTAGATGTTCGGGGGTAGTGACAGCTATTTAAGGGAATAAACACGAGTTCAGAATCGGTTTTTGATTGCAATGATCTATCGTTTCTTTCAGTATGTTAATGAATAATTTTATATTTCATACTTTTCAAACTTGCACACTTATAACAGTAGAATATTCGTGATTTCTGAAGTAGGTCCGCGTTTTTTTTTTGTTTTGCAAGGAAATAAAAATAATATTTAATTTATTATTATTAAAAAATGTAGACCGAACATATTTTCGCTTTAATTCAATGTTCTCGTTAACCTACCCAAAAACTGAAAACTGTGTTAATGTGGGATAAATAATGCAAATTAATAAAGCATTACTGTAAAATTATGTGTCACACGCGGCACGAATGCCTGAGAAATATATATTAGTTGCTTAGAATTGGTATTCGACACGCATGGAAAATAAAAACTAGGTACTTACTTGAAATTAAAATATTTATTAAATATAAAAAAAACGAACATTATAAAGTTGTTTTGCATGTTTTGCAGAGCTGGTCACTTTTTTTCAAACAAGATACAATAATAATCTAGGTACCTACTTAAATTTATTTGTTACGAGGCACTGATAAAGTTTTAGTTTATATTAATAAAAAAAAAGGCTGATGACAAAATTAATAATACGAGTAATACTATTAATAAATTTCGTAAGTGTATAATAAGTCATTAATGACCAATTTTAAATTCTTAGTTTATCGAGGGATCTTTAATATATTTGTTTTACTACGATGTGGTTCAAATTTGAAGCATATCGAGGACCTATTGGTTTTACTAGGATGAGTTTTTTTAAAATTATTTGTTCTATCTATAAACAAATTTTTTTAAGGGAAATCTAAATCCGATTAAAAAATGACAAGAGGCTTTTTTTTGTTAAACTTTGGACCTAATTGATTGATTGAGGTTAGTTTTTAATTTTACAAAGTGTTTTCAAAATAATTTAGAAAAACCGAAAACGAAATTATAGGAATAACGGCAGGCACGTAACTAGGATTACAAAATTAATTATAGCCAACATTTACTTCCCCTCCTACTCCCTTGATAGGCAATAATTTAATTTGTAAGTATGTTTGTATTAGCAATAATTTTAGATTCTGGGAGTTATGATGCTATTTTTTTACTCAGGTTTGAGGTTTTTAGAAACATAAGTATACTTTATAAGTAAGACTTCAAGAGAGTTTCTTTTTTCAATACACAAAAGTCAAGAGCGCCCACAGAAATATAAACTGGGGGGGGGAAGTAAATCAAAATTATAAGACTTTTGTAAAACTTATAATTTACATGTTATCATGGCTTAAGTATTTAAACCATGTAAGTAATAAAACAATTTATATTTAAAATTAAATAATATAGGGAGAGGGTCATGGCTCCAACTGGCACTCCCTTACGGGAATCTTTGACAAAAGTACAATTATAGGTATTCAATTATTTGATCCTTGGATATTTTAATAATATAATGGGGTGCTGTAAATATTTTAGGCGGCCGGGCCACCCCAGGCCATTCCTTAGTTACGTGCCTGAACAACGGACAAATATATACAGTGTGGCGTTACCGATTTCGTTATTTTAGTTTGTACGCTTAACGTTTACTACCGGAAAATTAGCTTCAATCAAAAATTGCCAAGAACCTTTTTTTCATTTTGAATCTAGTTGGTTAATAAAATAAAATAAATATTTTCTTTATAATCTAGAAAAACCGGGAAATAACGTACAGAAACGGAAAAGAGTTTTGTTTTTTTCTTGTAATTAAGTTTAATTTGTAGAGACTTGACATTTTGACAGAAAACTCATATTGGCATTTTCTAAACGGGGTAACATTTTGAAGCATTTTGAAAATATATTGAGATATTTATTGGCATTTTACATTTTCTATTTTTTTACATAGGTAGTTTTTTTTTTTTTTTGTAGGCACTTTGTGGATAAAATTTTTGACCAAACAGAAATGCTTGACAATTTAACAAGAGATTCATTTTAAATTTTACTTATTGAAAAAAAGTTGAAAATAATGTAGAAGGTTTTTTTTAAAAAAAACGTTTTAAGATCAAATTTTGATGAAAATCGTAAATATTCTAGCATTTCAGAACCATATTTCGTTAGCAATAGTTTATTATTGATTACAGATATAATTTAAATAACTCTATGTATCTAACCTATTCATCTTTTCACCTACAACAGTAGCGCACTCATCAGTAGTATTAGCTAGTTGCGTATCGATCGAGTGGCATGACGGGCAATGAACCACGGGCCCATGATATCTCAGGGCCTATGGCATTATAGTTCAATACAAAAAAAAAAAATACCTTTTTTTCGCTTATTAAGTAATATGAGTGGACTAATAGGTGTATGAAAATAGGTATTGATTTTTTCTTTCTTTGCTCCAATCAGTGCAGTAAATTAAGCTCCAATTTGGATTGTGCATTTGGCCCTCATTTCGGTTAATCTAGAATATTTTGCCATCAGTTCTTTTAGATTCTCAGTGGAGCGAAGAAGCTTATAGTTTTGAAAAGATGTTTATTTTTAATTTTTTTTTTTTATACCTGTGCGCGTGCAACTTTTCTATCAGAAATCTTGTTCCGATTTTTAAGTATAGCACCTTTTCTGAAAGAAAATTGGTGTGGTGAAGTATTTAAGTGAGGTCATTTTTTGATATTTCCAAATTTTTCTCAGGAATGTGAAAAACCGATAAAAAAAATACATGAAAAAACTAGAAAATCGATACATTAAACCAATATTATTAAAGAAAATATAATAATAATATTATAATGTAATTATTTTACTATAATATGACACATATATTGTTGAAAAAGCATCACTATCAACTGATTTCCGCTCAGAATCTATATTTCGTTAGCAATGGTTTATCGTTGCTTATAGGTATACATTAAATTACCTATAACAGTCCCCATTATCCTAGGACAGCTTCTTTTTTAAATTTTATTTATTTGTTTGTTGTAACAAAATAGTAGACTCCAACAAATTGTATAACCTTTGTTTGATGCTGTTTTTCGCTTTATTGTAAGATTATATTATGACATTCACAAATATTGAAACTAAGAGTTTATAATAATAAGATACAACACGCTGTACGCTGGTCGTCATTTATATTATAAAATTCACGACCACATTTATATTAACATCGAATTGCAATATTTTTCAATCTATGCTGAGGAATGGAAATGAAAGTGACGTCGGCAATTTTATTTACCTAATCCCGTAGACCCTTGGAAAATGAATCTTAATATCGCCTCCAAAACTGCAATATCGCTGCAGTGTTTCCAAAATCGTACAAAACTGAACTGATAGTTATTTTAACGACTGCGATTATTTTCACGAGTTTGAAAAACGACACTTCTGATGCCGGAAACGATTTTCGACAATATAATATTAGACTTGTCGAAATATTTAAAAATAAGACAATATGAATAATATCTTATTAATAGGTATGATAATAATGTCCGTACAATATAATTTATTTTCTAAAAGTATCCACGTAATATTGTACAATTTTCAAAAACGCGTTTATCAATTGTACCAAAATTATATTATACTGTCGGTGTCCAACGGTTTCGGTACAGATTTAATGTTATTCATGATGGGAATCTGCAGCACTACAATAAATTGCTAGTATTACGGGCGTCCAAAAGATTTACAAAAACGTCGGAGGGGTCGAAAAAACTTTTTAAAAAAAAACCCGTAGTGGTCAATAAAAAAAAAAAAACCCATTGAAAACCCCTGAGCGGTAATGGAATGAATTACACGAACTCATTTCGTTCTCGGCCATTACAGTGTACCATCACGTCGAAGGTATATGAAATATTCATTGTCCGGATGAATAAATCACTTACCCGGTTTTTACGTTGCTTGCCTAACGTCAATATAATATTTATATATTATAATAAATAGATAACTACGTAATTTAAAATCGTCCGAATAAAACGGTAAATTATAAAATTTTACATTCATTGATACGCCGTAGTCATTTTTTAGCTCAGTAAAAATAACGACAATTTAATAGTTTTATTGAATTATAAGTATGTATAAGTATCATTAAGTTCATTATGATATTATGACAATAATTTGCACAGTATTATACACCTACAAGAAACAGTGCAAAACAAGTCATGCGACCTTGTTTGGGAAGTGATGAAAGGGTAAGGGGTAAAAGAGGAAGTAATTAATACAAAATACAAATTTTACGTATTTTGACGGGCTTTTTAGGGCCAAAAAATGAAATTTTTTACCAGGTGATCAGAAGCAGCCGGTCGTCAGATTACTAAAGGCTACGGCATTGCTGAGTACCATAAAATAATTAATATTAGTATTTTTGTAATATTTCAAATCTTCTTGTTACTTTTGAGAGAATTTTCGGAAATTATAATACTGGAGAAAATGTCTGTATAGAACAAGTATCAAAAGCAATTATAGCTGTACAATTTGGGACCGCTATCGAGGTACACAACGATCATCTACGGTGTAATATGACGACTGATGACTTTTCTGAACTGAAAAAAATTTCAACTTTCGTACTAAAAATATAGGATTTTTAATACTTTCTAAAATGGGTTTTCCCATTGTTTAGAAGACAACTTTTAGTAGTTCACTGCGATTTTCATTATTCTTCAGTTGATATTATATTACAAAGAGCCATGTATTAGATTTTGATAATTTTGAATCAAGAAATATTAAAGATTTTTCGAGCAGAAATTTTATCCCAGTCCGTCTCTGCTTATGAAAACTTTGAAATAACAAATCAAAAACATTTATCAAACGCTGACTAACCCGGGGGTACTTTAATTAAGTCCGCGTGTGCCTCTACCTATTCGTGTTCGAGAATTATGTGTCTTAAATTCTTCATTTGCGGAAAACTAATTAGTTGCTTTTCAAAAACTTTTAAATTGTTTAATACAATTCCTGTAACAAATTGCACGTTATAGTTCTTCTAAAATGTCCAAACCATACGGATAGAGTATGTACGATAGAGTGGGGGTTGTGAATACTTCTGTTTAATACCGAACAACAAATTAACAAGTAGCATCGGCATGTGTGCATTTAACACTTGAAAAAACAAACTTATAGTATGTATTGTAATATAAGTTTTATAATTCAAAATTTTAATTCTAAACGATTATTTATTTATTTATTTCATAAATAAACCCTGTTCACTTTTACTTCGTAGGAGTAAGATATGTAGTTCTAATATGGCAGTTATAGTTAATCATTTTGATTATACTTACAATTTTTAACTTATTTAATTAAACAAAATGATTAAAATAGAGTTACAGTTTCGATTATTTCTTGAATTCGAAGTTGGAATTTCGATATTTATTTTGGTTAAGAATTTGGGGCATTTAATTTACGCATTTAGGAATTTGTAAAACAAAGTACATCTTTAAATTTATAAATAAACCTAAAATTTGTGATAATTTACTTAACTTTACATTAGGTATTCCTATCGCATAGTTTAAAAATCTCAAAAAAAGGCGTTGAATTATTTTACTTGTCGACTGAATCTAATTGCCGACTAAATTGAATTCGAAGTTAATTCCCACAAAAGTACAGTAGAGTTTCAGTAGATATTGTAGTTTTGGGAAGTCTTTACAATTTCTTTTAATAAAGCATAACGTCCTTAATGCTTTACCATATATAAAGTCAATATGAGCATTAAGCGATAAAGTAGATGTTAAAGTACATTTAAATCACGTATTTGTGTAACTATTTGTAATTCATAAAACCTTATATTATAATAACTATGAACAACACATTTTTTTTCTGGCAGAAGGTAATACTACAACACTTGGAAGTATTAAGTTCTGAGGAATAAATTATTAACTATACACCATTTGGACAGCCTATAAATCATAAATTTTTTTTCAGATGAAATTGATTTATACATCTAGGTGACCATAGAATTGAAGAAATTAACAAAAGTAAAAACATAAAAAATGTCATTCATAAATATAAGAAACAATAGAGAAGATTAATTAGCCTTCATAGAGAACTTCTGAGGAAACAATTGTTTTATTGGAGACTGAATTATACATTTTAACTAATTGAAAACGATCTTTAACATAACGAGGAATCAAATGCGCCAATTTTTTTTAATTTTATTAATTTACCATTTACCCATAATTTACTTTATCAAAAGCCTTGTTTAAATCAATTTATATTGTATTATCTCTTCTAGCACTTATGATATCAATCAAGTACCTTTACAACACTAATAAATTACTGTCCGTTGATTTTAATTTTCTAAATTCACGTTCGTCTCTGATCGAAATTCGCATAGGTTATCGTTTTGTTTTTGCCAAATATTTCCGAAAATAGAAACTATTGCTCTCTATTGTGTCGATATACAGAGTGATTTTTTTATATCATTAATGGATTTTAAGTAAATTTCATTTCTGATTTTTTTTTTAATAATTTTGAAATCGTTTAAGCTATATTTAAAACCAATTTTAATTTTTACCCCTACTCCATAGGTACCTACATTCTTTTGTTTATTCAAATAAGAGCCCCATTCCTCTATAGTTGGATTGAAGTAGTAAAATATTGATTGAATTTAAATATGCGTACTCGGGGGGGAGAGCTTAAGGGCTAATATAGTCCTTTCCGATTGGACGTATTAAAATACAAATACATAATACAACCTATATAAAAATGTTAAAACTTATAATATTACTAATAAAATAATAATTTTTATACACTTACATTACTTACTCAACTATAAGCACTTACGAGTAATTGTACTACCCAATTAGGTATATAATAAGCAAAATTATTTACAGAAAACAGCTTTATTTAATAAATTCAGACGTATTTAACCTTCATTATTATATGCAAATTTCATTTACTATGTTCAGCCCTTCTCCCTCTCCTCATTCAAAAATCCTCTGTCTGCCATTATTCGGTAATATGTTTTGATATTTTCGGTATGATAATAATCGATTAGATATCGTTATACCATCAACATATTTAATGTTCTATTGACTGTGAAATCATAATAGGGTACCTATATTATACATGATACGTAAATAATAATAATAATAGTCTGGCAATGATCGGAAATGGAAACGGTCGAGCTTTTGTATTATCATTATTGTTTACCGAGCGCCGGACCATTTCCTATTATTCCTTTTCATTGCACTCTTATTATTGTGCTTTTTGCTCGTATTTTATTGGAACTCAATTGCGCGACCCGGATTGCAGAGTCGGTTTCTCATATTCAAACTTCCTGTCTGGATTGAGTTCACTATATGTATAATATATACCTCGATTATGAATACGGGACATTTTTCATTTCACTCCGCGGGATTTGTGCAAAAATAAACGATTGTGTCGGCAAAGGGGTAGGGATGGAATTACAACTACAGGTATATGTCCGTTTATCAACGATATTCTGTAACTTCCGTTCCTCAACTGTTATTTCCTCTATATTATATAATTTCCTATTTATTCGCATATATAAAGTCGATTTTCTAATTCGAATATTCAAATATTTCATCATTACTATTTGTACCGACCTATAAATCATATTCGCTTGTTCATAATAATAGTTTGGACTAAAGTGTTTTATTAAAAAAAAAAATATATATATATTTATATATATAACATTTTATTACATAGACTTATTTAAATGACAAACAAAATAGGAAATCGAGCATTTATTTTTCTTTTATAATAATTTATTGTGTTCAAGAAATTGAAGTGTGGATTCTGTAACAAAATGATGGGCATTGTAAAGATAAAAATGAATTTATTTTATATTTACGAAGAGATTTAAAAATGTATATAGCTGTTTCTGCATGATAAAAAAAGAAAACGTGTAATTTCATTACAAATATATTTGTTTATTTTTTCTTTCGGTGTGTAACGTCGATAATTTACAAAAATTGATGTTCAATGTTTTACTCTAAGTATTCATTCGATTTTTACTACCTAAATAGGCACTTTAAATCAGCATATTATGTGTAGGTAATCATACATAATATTATTATATTTAACCCACTACAAATTAATTTCGCATTCGTTTTACCTGTGACTTAATCGCAGTATTTATTTAGAACAATATAAAATTTTAGACGATTGTCAAAATCGACTAAATAATAATCATTCTAGAATCCAACAAAAATTCGAGGCGAATTTATACCAGTCGATTTGAATGATACTGTAACGGTAAAATACCAATTTTTTTAACACAACTACACAAGTAAGTGGATACTTCTAGTGATAATTGTAAGCTTTGTCTCCTAATAATATTCTCACTATATTTTTGTATTGATAGGGTTCAGAACGGATTCGTTTCTTATGCTGCTTATATTGATTGAACATGCCTTGCGTAATTGCTGCTGATATTATAAGTTCCTTTCTTTTCTTTTGGATGGCTCCTTTAATGCTCCTTTCCTTCTAGCTATAATCCAGTTCTGCGTTCCATCTTACCTTATCAGAGATCATATGCTGTTTTATATTTTCCATTCCACTGATTTTAGCAGTACCTAACCATTCTCGTTATTTTATGTTTTATGTTATGTCAGTCTGTTAATTAAGGCCGTATTTTTTCTTATATGTTTTCGCTGTATCAATACTTTTATATCTGTATAAGTGTTTTTCCTTATATTATTGTAATCTGATGCCATTGTCATTAATAAAACTACCTAACCTAACTTAAACCATATTATTATAGTTTGCAAAATAGCGAATAAAACGAATAATAATTCAATTCCGTTTAACAATGTCGAAACTATAATAATGCACATTTTATACGATTTTTATATGGTTGGATTTCTATTTCGTCCAACTATACTATTCAATTTTATATCTAATATTTATTTATACGGTATGAATGTATGGTTGAACTAATTTATTTTGTTATCGACCAAATTCGGGTTTTTTTCCTTGTATAACCCAGATTAACCAAAAATTCAATAATAATAAAAAAAAATCCGAATTCTGACTTAGGTACTCTTAATTATAAGTAATAATTTAAAATTATTTTTCAATTTACTAATATACATTGTTGAAATGCAATCAGCGTAAGCTTTTTGAACATAAAAACCTTGTGTTGAAAATTTATTTTATTTTATAATAAGTATGGTGGAACGTGTATCAGGTAAAACTAATGTGTTATGCGCATTAACAAAAGTTATCACTTATAAGTGGTAACATATATAATTTATTATACATAATGTTTATTCAACATTTTAATTAATATTATTTTTACCTTTTATTTTCTTACCTTGAAGTTTAATAATAGACCAATTGGTTTTAATGAACGAGAATTGATATTATCCAATTTTCAGTATTGGTCATAATGTATAACAGGATAATACAGTAAAACCTCGAAATCACACTATACATATTGTATTTTCTGTCTACTTCATTGATATCCAGTATTCTAGTCCGTCAAAAGAATATTACATTTATTTTCTATATAAGTGGATCAATTTTTTGTCTCTACAACAACGGACGGTTGTTCTGTATTGTTATACACTATAGCTTTATTATTCTACACCGCATATATACAATATTATTATGATGATGGCAAAGGATGTTTTAGACATTTTTATTCTGAATATTACACATTTCTAAAAGAAATAATATCGTAGACAGTATATCGTTAAAAGTAAAATGTATTTTTCCAGTCATTTATATCGTAGGTATCTATATCAAAAATCTGCATCCCTTTTGTGGCACTATCGGCGTGTTAGATTTTCAACGTATATTGAAATTCATATCAGCTTGCTGAACATTTTTACGCCAATCACGTTAAGAACAATTAAAAAAATTAGGTACCAATTGTGTTCTGAGTAATTATTCTACAGAAGACGACTTTAATAAATATGATTACACAGTTAGCATCGAATATTAGAATATTTAACGAAATACGCTTAAATTTCAGTGTTAAAAATGAACACGTTCAATTATTAGACGAACGTAAATGACTTTGTAACGTTCATTTAATAAAATATTATAACGATATTATCAATAAATAATATCTTCTGACAACAATTAATCAAAGTGAATTGATATTAATAATTCTATCAACTCACATATCAATAAATATTGCAATCAAATTCACAATTTAGTATTACCATGGCACCACTCGTAATTTAAAGAGAAATTTTATCTATCGTGATATATATATTTATTTATTTCGTTGATGTTACCATTGTTACCAAACCATAGTTACTCTATGTACTAAACCATTATTCTATGTATCAGTATTTTTTTGTATGTACCTGTTTATACGTCCCATCATGCAATTTTATAATTTTTTCTGTTTGATACTATTTTGCCATTCTAATGATAATATCAAATATTAAAAACTACTAATTTTTACCACCTCATATATTCAAATTAGGTTTCACTGATTTAAAATATTATATTTCATAACAAAAAATTATTATTTCCTTTTACTTAATCACCTTCAATGAAACGTGACTTAGAAATTAGAATTATCAAATAGGAAAACGTCGCAATCTCTATATTCATCTTTTACTATTAATACATAATTATCTACAATAATTGAATAAAAGTCAAAACTAAAACATTAATAAATTATTAGTTTACTAGTAAATAGTTTAAATTTCAAGATAAGACTAATGTTCACTAGTAAGATATGGAATCGATCCATCTCTTACTACGATAAGAGAGAGCAGGGGAATGATTTTAATTAGAGTAAGAGTTGTATTTTTTTTACTTGTCTTACGTGTATATATGTGCTTTGAGTAAGATCCTCGCGTGATCGAGAAGATGAAAAATGCATTTAACGTATAATCTTGATGATGTTATTAGGTTATTTAGTAAGTTAAAATTAAAAAAATTAAAATAAAAAAGCTAGTCCTAGGATAATGGAGACGGGTGCAGCTACTGTCGTAGGTGGAAGTTGGGAAGGTATGAATTGATGGGAATTTAATGTTTTTAATTTAATATACGCAACTATTGCTAACGAAAAAATGATTCTGACGGGAGTTCAGTTGATAGTGTTGTTTTTTCAACAATATATATGTAATATAATGGTAAAATAATAAAAAATAATGCATATGTAATTACATATGCATTAAATATTTTTTTTAATAATATTTATTTGTATCTATTTTCCCGTTTTTCCCCGGATTACCTATGTTTTTCTCATTTATCGGAAAAATTCCTGGGAAAATCAAAATATGTCCTCATTAAAGTACATTATGATGAAAAAGACGTCTTAGGATAATGGAAACGAATAAAGCCACTGATAAAAGTGATTGAATGTATATCTATGAGCAACGATAAACCAACTCTTGGGAAAATCGGAAAATGACCTTCCTAAAGTACCTTCTCAGTCAGATTTCCTTTCAGAAATAGTATTAGTATTGTATTAGCATTGTAAATCAAAGCAAAATTGTTAGTAGAAAAGTAATTCACAGGAAAAAAAAAAAGGCCGTAATATTTGTTTAACTAATACCTACATTTCGTACAATTTTCCGTTTTTTCACTGTTTATTCCCGATTTTTCTCATTTACTGGAAAATCTCCCAGGAAACAGAAAAAACGATTTCAAGCTACACTACTGCCATAGCTAGAACTTTATACTATTTTTTTTATTGTGTAAAAAAAATCTCAAGAAAAATAATGTATGGCAATTGGCAATTTAAACGATGCACAGACTCGGTTTATATAAGAATCTTATGTAATAGAAATTGTTAAAACTTTATTACATTAGTAAATGGTAGAATTATTTTTACCAGTAATTTTACTTTGAAATTAAAAAAAAAATATATATATATTAATGTATTATTTATTTTGCAGGTAACTATTTTATTGTGAACTATAAATTATTAATTTGAAAAAAATAAATCAGAAAAATGTAATTTACGAATTTTCGGGGTATGGTTCGGCTTACCTTTTTCTTGTGATTACGTGCCATTTATTGTGGAAATCCGTTTCTTTTCAATTAATGGCATTAAATTGTTGTTAATTTCAGTAAGTACCTTCCTCAGAAACCGAGCTCCGGTTTCGCCTATTTACGAGTATGTATGAAATCTAATACCCAGCTCTCGTGCCAAATATATTTCGGACTACGATGTCGGGGCTGCACAGTGACACGTCCATTAAGCGAATTAATTGATTAATTTTTTTTCCATGAACACGTTCGTTTATTTGCGGATGGTAAATTTCAATTAAAAATCAAAAAGTTAATGTTGTTAACGGGTGTACTTCCGTTATAGATAGTAGACAAAATAATATGATATTATAGATCAGTGGTTCTCAACCTTTATTGATTCATGTCACCCTTATTGGCAATAATCCAACACTGAGTTGTCCTACCAATACATAATCTATTGAAATTATAGGATATTCAAAGAGCGGTTTAGTTTAAAATTGAGTGATGCGGAGGGAATATTACGTTATTCGGACGGTGTTAGTGGTTACATGACAGCGACGGCAACAATACGATTTATTATAAAAAATTAAAAGTTTTCTTATTTTTTTTTTATTTTCTTCGATGACTTCGTGTTACCTCTGCACTAGGTCCATGTTACCCCAGTCGAGAACTACTAGCTGTTATAGACAGTGTTTTTTTTATTATTATAACATTCACAATTTGTACATAAAGAAACAATATTCAATAAGCAAATAGGTGAATATATAATAATGACTTGGAGGCAGTGAATAGAAAAACAATCCAGTAATAGGACCTTGAAGACAGATTTCGGCTAAAAATCAAGCAGTGATATTAGTGCAATTGAAAAAATTGTGACACCAAGGTCATACAGCTTATATGGTTCTCTCACCTAATACAACCCTTGGTATTGTGGAAATTGCCGATACATAGTAAATTATGTTTCAAAGATACAGTAACACGAGTTAAATTAATTCATGTTTTGAGGAAATTAGTGGCAATAAACGTATATATTTTTTGAAAATATCATAACTTATTACCTATTTACTCAAAGAGACATACCGTCTCAGTTCCTCCGTCCCAATAGAAATAATTAGTAAGAAACGCTGGAGAAATATCAGAAAAGCTCTGCCCTCTCTTCCAAACTTAAGCCCTAAGTGTGGAGAAATTTAATTTACATGTGTACACAGCGATAAATCGTTGCTAACAAAAAACGATTCTAAGCAAATTTCGGCATACTATGGTATAGGCACTTGAGTAACAACATAGACTGAAATTTAATAAATTGAATACTCATATTAATATATTATGTAGCAATTATAATTTTAATAACAGTTTAAATTGTTATTCATACAAATAATTTTTATTTTGTTTCAGATTTCATTGTTAGTTAAAGATTTTCACAGATGAGGTACCTGGAATGTGAATGCGGTACTCATTCTGAATTATTGAACTGAAAAAGGTTAGATTTTTTAGTTGCATGATTCATCATAAATTCATAACCATACATTACCATTATTTTTTGTCATGACGGAGTATTAGTTCAATTATATTTTGGTGTAGAAATTCTTGATTTCCGTTTATCCATTTACGAGATATTCTGCATTCAACACTTTCTAATATATCGCAATGATCATATGTTCATGGGACACCCTGTATAATATGCACAAAAAAAAAAAAAATATATAAATCAATACCACGATGAAACCTTATAAATAAAAATATACAGAGTCTTTAAAATTTCATGTCACAGTTAAATTTTTAATGAAATATTTACTTTTTCTATTGACTAAGTAAATATTTTTGTAATTTGGGTTTGGGCTAAGTAGTGGAACAGTATAGTATTCTAATGTCATGCATTAATAAACGAAAATTAAAATTTCAACATCAAAATGTGTTTAAACTAAAACTTCGTCTATGTATAGAATTTTTAATATAATTTGCTATCAAAAGTGGAAAGCTCTACAATGTATACCACTTCATTCCGTGAAAAAAAAAGCCTCTGGAAAAACTATATACATCGAGAGAGGATTTTCAAGCACACGTCATTGATTCCTCTCTCCTCTCTCTCTCTCTTGTAAACTCGAAAAGGGTATGCTATGCGTATTCATCGATTATAATATATATATTCATGAATTGGATATTCGGATTAGGAAATAAGAAAAAAAACGTTGACTCCAAAAACCGCACACCTGTGATAAAATTCAGGACGAAACTGCACACTTCTGATAGGTTAAAACCGAATCGAGTTTAATCGATTATTTATTATTCATATATGTATTAAAAACAAATTTTTTAAGTAAAATTAATATATTGAACAATTTATTAAATATGAAACCACTAAAAAACTAAAAACCACATGCATATCAAGTTACGTTAACATGCGTTTCCGTCAATAACTGATATGAAAAATTACTTAATATTGGTTTAACCGTTTACCATAAATTTATTGTAAGCTTAGATGAAATATACATATAACTAACGAATACTAGTTCGAGCATATCAACCTACAATAAGATATAAGCATTTGTAACAGATTGTTTTAAAATTATAAATACAACGTGCGTCTATACACAAGACGTACGATTATTACCTACTAAATAAATGTGCGGTATTTGGCTACACAATGTACATACCTGACAACCGATAAAATGTGCGGTTTTTGTCTATCGACCTTTTTGGAGTTGAAATCATAATATGTAGTTTTTGGATAGAACCAAAAAAAAGAACTGATACCGGGGACGGGTGTGGCCACTGTTGTAGGTGGGTAGTGGGGAAGATGGGATATGCGTAAAGTTATTAAATTTATGCTTGTAACCATTGTAACAATAAACTATTGAAAACGAAAAACGAATTTAAGTGATGCACAGTAGGTGTGTAGTCAACTAAATGTTACAGACATAGTTTAGAAATAAAAATAAAAATATCCAAATTAGTAGTATCCTCTAATAATTAGTACATTGTTTGGTTTTATCTATAAAAAATAAAACTATTAGGAATATTAATGGTTTTTACAGGTTTCATAAGTAGATTTATAGAGTGGTAATAGCTACAGTTTCAATCAATTGTAAACAATTTTTTTTTTCATTTAATAGCTGAGAACTTGCTCTACAAGATTAATGTAATGATTCCGCTTAATGCGGGCAGCTGCCTTGTATGGACAATGGGCATAATGTGCAATAATGAGCATATGGTCTGGTCCCGATTCTAATATATACGAATATTTATTTCTGTTATATGAACAACTGCTTTATGTGGATAATTGTTATGTATCTCAATGTGCCCACATTAAGCGGAATCCAGTGTAAATAATTTTTTTGGTAAAAAATTATTAACAATAATAATTTTTGATAAACTAAGCGGGCTTCTACAGATGTATGAATGATTAGATTTTGTAAATGAAAATCATACGTATTTTCCGCTTTGTGGTACTTTATTTGGAGCAATTTTTCGAAATTCCAAACAACTTTTTAGATAAAATTGTCTTTTTATAATACATTTTTTGTTAGTAAAATGTTCCGATTTTGATTACCTATCTCAAAATATGCGGATTTTATATTCGGTGATACATTAATAAAAACAATTTTTCTAGATTCCCAAATATTTACCGACAACGAACGACGATTGGCGATTACTGGCTTATTAGCTACTTAAGGGGAAAAACACGATCAATACTTACTATACTAGTTTATCAAGCTCTACTTGGAATTGTTCTTTTGATTGGAATGATCTACTGAATTTCATTCAGTATATCATACAATAACTTGTTTACCAATAAATTCTAAACTTGTGGCCTAATACCCGTATTATACAAAGAGTATGTTCAGCTTTTTTAAAACTATTTTATTTCATTTTTACAAAAGCTAAATATATAAAAAAAAAGTGGCTATTAGAATGAAGAAATTATGTTATTGTACCGGCGGGGGTACCTTATACGGATGAATTGTAGTAGAATTTGGATGCGACAAAAAGTTAGGAAATTAATGTTCCTCCTATATAAAACGTATTGTTTCCATTGGATTTTGTTTTCGAAACTTTCGCACTTAGTTTTGAAAACTATATATTATTATATACCATCACCAAAACTATATTATTATTCTTCTTCTTTGTACGGGTATCGTTTACACATTCGCGGTAACTAAATATTTAAGTTGGCCACTGAAGGTGAGGATTAAGCATCGATCGGAACGCCGCCACGCTGATTTCATAAACTTTTCATCGCCTACTCCATTTTGATCAAATCCTAATTTAAATTGCCTATCCACTACCCCGTACCGATTTTGTCCAATAATAATACAATTATTGCGGTAATAAAAATTAACAGTTTGCAATATATCTATATGTAAAATGTAAAAAAAGAAGATGTGCGTTAATTTATTTTCATACGCCCCTTAGTTAGTGTAAAGTAATAAAATATTATACAAATTGATAACTCTACATAATTTTTTTTACACAACAGCCAAAGTCGAAAATTAATAATATTAGAATTAAAATAATTATAACTATGTGCACGTAGACATATTCAAATTGCATTAAATTCGAATGTAGTATACGCAAAAAAAAAAAAAAACTAATTTTAAGTTTGATTACTATTGTGTAATTTACTAAAAAGTCGAGTGTAGCTGTTTTTCCGTGACTAAAAAAAAAATCAAATTAATTGCTGCAATTTGGGTTTGAATATATATGATTTTGATTTACGCCCTAAAAGAATATTTAAAATATTTAAATTATAATACTGTTTTTATTTTTTGTATTAATACTCTAAGCATATAATAATAATATACAATAAAAACACACATAAGCGAAGTCCTAGTACACCTCGGGCCATTATTCTTAATCAATGCTCAAATATTGGAAAAATGAAAGTAAATTAAATACCCAGTGTTAATTATAATAAGATATAAGATATAAAATACTATCTTATACTTTAACCGATAAGATTAATATAATAAATTATAATCAATGAATTTTCGGCCTTTTTTGGTGCATATGGGCATTTATTGTTCAGAAAGTGCCCATGGTATTTCTGGTCCTCTCATTCTCCTCTTAGTAACACAAAATGCCCTTGACGGGGTCGTAAAAGTACTTAGTGCCGTGAAGTGATGTGGCTGTGATCTGGACGTCACCTGGAGTTTTTTTCTCTCTCTGAAGAAAGCCTTAACTGTCTTTTGAGGGAGGTTTTATTGGCGGCAGTCAAGTTCCACTGTATTCATGGAATGCTAGCAGTATCAACAGGCCATGTCAAGGATACACCCTAACATATGCAAATAATAGAGTAATTTAATTTTTATCTTTAATGAAGAATGATTCAGAGAAAAGTTCAGTTAAACGTTTTTTGATGAACTTAAATTCAATTTTTTTTAATTGTCCGTATTTTTTCATCTCTAATTTTTAGTAATTTTTAAGTATTAAACAATAATAATTCACATTTTCTTTTAAATATTTACATAAGTTCAATGATTTCGGTGGACTTCTATCCGTCATGCCACTATCTTCGGTAACAAATTAATGCAATAGAATCATTTTTCTACATAGCATTTGATGAAACCGTACTAAAATTATCCTCAAACTGCCATCATCAAACTCTCCCATTGCCGTTTGATCCGCTATAGAAATCACCAATGATAGTGGCATGTATTATTTTCATGGTGTTATAAATTTAGGTGTCTAGATTTGCCATAATAAGCACTTTACAGGCAAACAAGGGAACAATGTTCAGTTAAAAGATAAATTATGTACCACACAGTTTTCGTATATTATATTATTTTTGGAACTTTCGTATTTAAATTTATTTATTTATTGTATACGCGCTTGTTTTTTTTTTTTTTAAATTTATAGTTTTAATAGTAAAATAAATTCAATTTTCAACCTGAACGGAACGATTGCATGTTGGTTTTACTATGGTGTTTTTTTTTTTTTTTATATACAAACACTTTTTCTACCAGTAACCTTATTTCGATTATCAAGTATAGCACCTTTTCTGAAAGGAAATTATCTGGGTGATATTTTAAAAATTTAATTTTTTGAAATTTTGAAATAATCATTAATATTTGAGATAATAAGAAAACCCTGGTTCTTTGGGTTAAAAAATATTGAAAGATTAAAAATAAGGTTGTCATTGGTAACCGTTTTTTATAAATTTTTTGTTATTATTAAGTTTTATTATTTTAATTTTTTTTGAACAATCATTGTTGTCATGAAAACGCACATTGTTGTTATTATTTTTTTTACCATAAATGACATATAAATATATATATTGTTGACAAAACCAACATATTAACTGAACTCCGCTCAGAATCGTTTGTTTTGTTAGAAATGGTTTATCATTGGTTAAAGATTTACATTAAATTTCCGCCTGTATTCTACCTTCTCAACTTCTCAACTACAAGTTACAACAGTGGCTGCACCCACGTTCAACGTATGTCCATCCATTTAATTATATATTTTATTTTTATAGTTAAATTTAAATTAGTTTTGTTACAAATAATTATGTAACTATTAAACAATGTATATCAGTAACTGGATGATGGCGCAATGCCGAAACAGAGTAGTTACATAATAATAAACTTAAAATTGTTTAAACAATTTACTTTACTAAAAATACAAGACGTGTTATATGATCTCAAATATATAATTTATGGTTTTGTTTAATATGCAATAAAATATGCCTAAAAACCGAACCATTTTTCAAACGATATTATTTGTTGAAATTCTCAAAATATGTATTATGAGCTGCAACAGTGGTGGTGTGCCAAACAGTGATTATTCTAGGAAATTTCTTTGGGAAAAATGTGTGTAGTTGCAAGATGTACAAGTAGGTGTGCTTCATAAATTCATACATAGTCGTAAACTCATTTAATTTCAGATATTATATTAATCCGTATGTTTGCAAAAAAAAAAGTTGATACTGTTGATAGGTGCATTACTGTTATAACTGGAAAATTGGAAAACTGATAACTTTAAATAAAGTTATTTAATTTATGATTGTAAGTAATATTAAATTATTGGTAACGAAAAACGATTCTGAGCGAAGTTCGTTTATGTATGATTTGAAAGGGATAATATTTATAATTTCCATCAAAATTTGATAAAAATATATTAAAAATAAAAAGATTTTAAAACCACTATAAAAACAAATTACTACAGTACACTCAGAATACATACGGTATTTACTAACAAATATTGAGTTGTGAAAGTAAAATAATAATTTATCTCACAAATGATTAATTTTCTCATGTAAATTTAGTCCTATTCGCTTAAATGAATAACGCCCCTAATGAAATCCTCCTATTTAACTTTTAAGATTACCTGTGTTTATCATAACAACACTATTGCATTTTTTCAAATTATAACCCATCTTATTTTTGCACTCATCGAGAATACCTTTCTTGAATAGAAACATTAACACTGTAAAATCGAACAAACTGTCTTTAAGTGATCATAATTTAAAATGTAGGCCAAAGGATATGCAATTTATTATCCTTCCATCAATCCCTGGTTGGTGATAAATTTGTACAGTTTGTGAAATATTCGTACTAAATAATAGATTTACGCATATATATTATAATATACCAATAGTTATGTAGAAAATTATCAAAAACTGCAGCAGCTGATCAAACTTTGAGTTCGTTATAGTGATGTTCAAACACATTAACGTTGGATCGAGTGGGAATTTATCAATAAAATGCGTAAAAATGCTTCAAAGTGTCCACTCAGTACATTACACAAGACGCAGATTTTTCGCCTGGTTGTACTTGATTTGAAAATTTTTTCTAGATTTTCTTCAAATTTTCTAAAATAAAAAAAAATGACGCACGATAAAATGAACCAATGGGTTTTGATTTTGATGATTTCTAGGTTACCCAAACTATAAGAAGAAAAGCCACGACTAATAATATATTGTATTCTTACCAGACATCGGAGCTTCGTTCAGAATCGTTTATTACCCTATACGTAATACCTTAAAACTTCACATTTAAACCAGGGGCCCACATGATGCGAAGTATACTATACCGTCGAAGTAAGTTTTTATTTGTATCAAATCGCACAAGTAGAGAAACCTGATACATTATAGTTTATGCATATTTGTTGTATAACTTGCCATCCTTAATATGATATTACGTATTATTCCGGAGTTTCTTCGTTTTCACTTAAAACAAATTAATAACAAAATTATTGCGGAGCTACGGAACAACTATATACCTAAGGTACTGCGCGAATTAGTACTAAGTTTTCGCATTATATTGTATTTTATTCGAAAACACCTTAACATTGTTTGAGCCGATTTAATTAGCAGGCAGTATATTGTTTCAGTATGACGTAAAAAAAATATATATATTATTCCAAATCCGAAATAATAACATTATGACTTTGTTACGTATTTGTATACCTAGGTTATTAAGTTTCGTGCCAAATTAAAAAAAAAAAACAATATATGTATACGAATCATATATTTCGCTATAAAACGACGTTTTAATAATACGCGGTGTGTAAATAAAAAAAAAAATACAAATTGATTTTTCGTTCATATTATATCTGTTGACAACCCGTCGTTACTTAGACAATTATCATGAATACACCGTATATAACCACATAGCCGTATAGGTAATATGTTTCCATAAAAAAAAAACCGTCGATGTGTCCAATATAAATTGAATTATTGTTTATCGTATCACACATAAAAAAAAAAAAAAAAAAAAAAACCATATGATAATATAATATTTCGTTTCGCGTGTGTCCGCGTGTCTACTGCCCGTCTCGTTGTCCGTTTTGTAGTTCGTAAACGCGGTGACGTGCAGTGCGAATTGGAAATTATTATATCTGGACGAACTTAAAAATCAATTTTCCGCGCGTCGGTGTTCGTTCTCCGCGATATAGGTGTTACCATCAGTTCTGCGCGAAGATGATGTGTGGTATAAAATCGGTAAGTCGTTATAAACATAATGATGATGACGTCACGGCGGTCCATGTAAATCGATTTCTATATCGTTACTTTTCGTTTGGTGTGCGCATGCGGCGTTTTTATTTTGTTGTGTTTTTCACGACCGCGGTACATAATATAGTAGTCCTCATAATATTCTAATATGCGAAATTATGTGCAGGGGAAATATAATATGCTGACTTCGAAATTCGCCTCACCCACCAAAAGCAGAACCGTTGAACATTTCACCGAAAAACCATTTGTCGTGACCCGTTTTATTATTCATAAACATTGTGTGTGCCGTTAAAATTACGCCCCCGCCCCTCCCCGAGTGGGCATTTAAGTGACGCATATGCATTGTTCATAATAAGCGTGATACGCGACATGGCTTTAAATTGACGAAAAATTACAATTTGCTCGTATGTTTGCACAAATAATACTACTCGAAGAGGAACATAATATTGCACATGAAATTCTTTGAATCATATTCGGGGACTATATGATGTAACATAATTTTGAAATTAAAGAATGCATAATTACTACGGGATTGGCTCAAACACTACCACAACCACTCAATTAAATGCGATAGTAATTCTTAAAATGCTTTCACCGTAGCTGTATGGTTAATGGATGTATACTAACATTTTTCTCGGATAAAATGGCTAGTATATGGGTATAGCGAACAAATGTTTAAAAAACCAATAGTGTGAAAAGTGTACACCCCTAACTATATAGATGAACAAATAGTGTGCTGTGAGTGTTAAAAATTGAGCCATACGAAAACTGACAGAAAAAAAAAACAGGCGATGCACGAGTGCGTGTTTCGAAAAAAAAAAAAACTATGAAAAATAAAAATATAATAACAAATAAACATGCAGTATATCCCGAAAAGACCGAACCGTACGACACGCGGGTTGTGTCAAAACGTTGGCCACCACCTGCGCCTCACACACACACACACACACACACACACACGCAAGCACAATGATATTTCCATTGTTTCAAATCGCTTGTCAATTATTATCATTATTATTATTATCCGACAATATCATTTTCCCGCTCGATTGTCGTAGCTGCACGCGTAACGCGATTGGTTTGTTAACGAGACCGTGTCGTCGTTAAAAAAAAAAGAATCGTGCACAGTTTATAATAATACGAAACACGAGATGAAAATATTGTTTAAAAACGAACAGCCCGGGTTGCGCGCAGTGTGCTCATCATTTTCGTCGACTATAGGTAGAAAGTAAAAGAAAAAAAATGTACGCAATTCGTTATTACCTCGTACATAATAACGATGGAAATATTCTCGTAGTATAATTTTAATAAAGGAAGCAAAAAAAAAAAAAAATAAAAACGAAAGAAAAAAAATATCAGTTTTTTTTTGTTGCTGTCTAGGTTACTGCAACAAAAAAAGAACGGTTATTACGTTACAAAATCATAAAATATTTTTTACGCTCCAACGCTGTATATATACGAACAAAAAATACTTTATGCTCAAGCGGGTTTAATGTATAATAATTTTGAAGTTTTCTATCAAATTTTAATAAAACAGAATAAATTGTCTCGTATATAAGTTTTGTATTTGTAAAATATATATGGACGTGCAGACGTACAGTGTTCAATCGAAACACCGATTGAGTGTAATTTTACAACTATTGGCACAGCTATTTTTCAGCTATATAATATAATACATATAAAAAAAAAAATGTTGTTACGGGTATGTTGTTGGAAAGTTCGTAGGATTAGTAGTATGAGACATGAAACGGTTTTTTTTTTTTTTTTATTGCTCGTAGCCAAGATGACTTTGCAGAAATCGACAAGTAAAAACTGATTTTTTGTCATTTGTTGTTTGGTTTAAATTCCGAGCGCAGCGAAAAATGTTTTTATGTTTTACTACGATATGTAGGTACTTATTATTTATTTATTTTGTATGCATCTGTTAATAATTTTCAACCAGAAACCTCGTTTCAATCAAAAAAGGACGAGAGATCTTTTTTGTATTATTTCGAACCTAAGTGGTGCATTTTAGATCTTTTTTTGATCTTCCAAATAGTTTATAATAATTTGTAATAATCGGAATTTGAGAAATACTTGAAAAAACGTATAGAAATACGAATATTTACAACTTAGATGATTTCATTATTTTTAATTTTGTTTTCAACCAAAAGTCTGACATTTTCAAAAGTAGCATCTATTTTTAAGGCAAATTTCACTTAGTTCGTGCACTGAGAGGTAATTCTTCAATAATTATAATAATTGTGAAAAACCGAGAAAAAACTTAGGAAAAACTGATAAATTTACGGTTTTCATTATTTTCGATGAATTTTCCTACCAGGATTATTTGATTTTTCATATAGTTTTATTAAAAATCTGTAAAAAGTAATGTTAATAGTTTCGTTATTGTAAATATAGATTAAAAATATTCGTAAATAGCTAACATCTTTACAGAATACTAATATCAACTTGTTCTAAATATGATACAAGTTTCAATATACATTAAGGACTTTTTAGTTATTTATAGGCATATGATATTTTCTAGTTTTTTTTGGCTGATATTATATAGATAAAAGTCGTTTGATCAAACAAAAATTGTATACGATTTTATTATAAGTTTAACTTGCCACTAAGAGGTTAAAAGAAAAAAAAGTTGGAAAGATGCGATGCATAAAGCTATTTATATTTGTACGCTTTGATAAACCATTTTCAACAAAAAACGATTCTGAGCGAAGTTCGGTTATAAATGTTTTAAAATGCGATAATTGTTTCTGATTTTTATCAAAATGTTATCATTAAACGTTTATAAAAAGAAAATACTATATGACGTACAATTTTTATTCTTACCGCTAAGCAAAGCATATAATGTAATAACTCTGTGACAAATTTTCAAGCATTTCCGTTTGATCAAACATTTTATACAAATAATATGTACAAAATAAAAACTACGAAACCACGATAGTATCAAATGCAGTATAGTATCCTATATATAATATATACGACCCAAAAACCGTAAATATTACGGTATTTTAAAACACGTTTAACCGAATTTCACACAAAATCGTTTTTTGTTAGCGAAATTTCTTTCTTTTGCATACAGATATAAATTAAATTCCCAAAATCAACTTTTTTTTAATTGTTTAGAAAAACTGTTAGGGATCTGGACATTATTCAATAGAAGTACTATCGGATTAAAATCTGTGTCTTTTAAGGTATGATACACATATTTTAGAATCAATTTACCAAGAAAAAAAAAGGACCTAGGATTTCAATAAATGTTAATAAATAAACTATAAAGTACTACCTGATAGAAATTCCGTATCTTTTGAGTTACTAAGGAAATAAATTGTAATATTTTCGTAACCAAAATATGTTTTAAAAAAAAAATAAAAATAATAGTTAAACTAGTTGCTTCTCCACTACACTCAGGATTTCAAATTAAGGTTCATTGAGAAATATTTGTAACATCACAAAATTAACGATTCAATAGTTCACTAGTAGAATTAAAATTTTAAATTCATCATTACCCTTAAGAAATAAAGGGATTTGAATATTTTTGAACTGATAAATTGTATTAATTTTCGTCGAAAAATTTGTTAAAATTTCCTACACATAATCCTTTATAAATTGTTTGAATCGTATCACAGTTCTCTTTTAGATTCTGAACGAATTTATGATAATAAGGAAAAACTAGTTCTTTAGGCTAAATAAGATTAAAAGATTAAAAATAAGGTTGTCATTGTTAACCGTTTTTTTTATAAATTTTTTGTTATTATTAAGTTTTATTATTTTATGTTTTTTTATCATTAATTAAACAATTATTGTAATCATTGTTACCATGGAAATGCACATGTAATAATTTGTAATTTTAATCACATGTATCATAGTATCACATATATATTGTTGACGAAGCAACACTATCAACTGAACTCCGCTTAGAATCGTTTTTCCGTTATCAATGGTTTACCGTTGCTTACAGATATACATTTGATTTCCGTCTGTACCCTACCTACCCAAATTCCCACCTGCAACAGCGGCTACACCCACGTGTAAAGTATGTCCGTATTTATATTATTATTATTCCTTTTATTTATTTATTTTTTTTTTATTATTATTATTCGCTAAGAATCGTTTTCCGTTAGCAATCGTCACTCGCGGGTGTAAATTAAATGGCTGTATGTGTCCCACCTTCCCGACTTCCCGCGTATTGCAGAGGGCGCACCCGTCTCCGGTATTAGCTCTTTTTTTGTTTTTCCGACGACGCGATAGACGTGGGGGAATCGTTTCGGGAAGAACTACGCGCGACAGTCGAACGAGTGGGAACAGCAAACGAATTAAAAAATAAGGGCAAAAATTTTCGTCCTTCCCGCGCGGCGGCGTTGTATCCGTTTCGGCAGAGCCGCCGCCGTTTTCGCCGACGCCGACGCCGCCGCCGGTTCTGTACGCGGAGCCACCGCCCCGCGCCGCGGCCGAGCCCGTAATCGATACTCTCGGAAAGTCGCTGCCAACGACGACGACGAAAAAGTCCCGCGGGTTAAATTGAATTCGTACCGCACGGTGTAAAATAACACGTAGCTACCTCTAAACGCGCATTCGCGTGACCTCGCGTCTGCGTTTATAATAATACGATATAATATAGCTAATCGACGGTTTTGACCGTGGGTGGGTGGGGGGGGGAGGGGGAGGAAAAAAAAATCTACCGTACGGCCAGTACACAATACGCGCGGCGTCTACCCCGCGACCCAACCGGACCGAGCCGCGTTTCGCAAGGTTTCGCGATGCCGTTTTATTATGAGCGGGTCAGAAATCTGCGCGGGTTCGCGGGGAAGGTTTACGCCTAGTTTTTCCGACGGGGTTTTTTTTCCTCGCGTTTTCGTATTACGCGGTACCGTTCGACACGAAGTCGGGGGGGGGGAGGGCCCGTTCGCCGGTCGGGACGTCCTCGCGAAATGCTCGCGGTACACTCGCGCGCAGCGGCTGTAGTGTATGACTGTTGTATTTACGGGCAATAAAAGAAAAAAAAAAAGGGCCGATACCGTTTGCGGGCGCGCCGCTGTTAGAGGCGGGAAATCGAGAACGTGACTCTCGCGGCTTTATTCCGGGTGAAGTTCGGTGATACGGTCTAATCGAGACGTATCGAAGCCGGAATCATATTGTCCGTACGAACGCCCCGATTCGGCCACCTGGACACGAATCGCTTTCCCCAGTAACGACGTTACACACTCGAATATCGGGCGGGGGGAGGGTAGGGGGAAATATTCCTGGTAGAACAGAGCATTTACGGACGAAAAATCACAAGTACATCACAAGCGCAACCGATCCGAACGAACGTGACCGACATCCGCTGGTGTGGCGCGCACGCTCGGCCCGTCCCGCCGGCCCGCGCCGATTACTGCTATACAACCGCACTCGGTGCCGGCGTTGGGTTTTGCGGGGCCCCGGGGACACGGCTCGGGCACGACCGATAATTACTGTATACCACTTAAAACATAATATATACCGCGGGTCCCCGTAATTGTGTCCCGGTTGCCGTCCCGTAGCGCCGGCCGCGCGGCGTTACCCGTTTTCTGTTGCATAGCGAGACACGCGTGCGCGTACGTGTTTTGTACGCGCGCGTTGTGTATACGCAACGCCGCCCGACGCATTATCGTTACGGTAAGTCCGTTGCGTCCCGGTGCCGCACGCGCGTTCCGCGCTAATAACATAATCGCAACAATAATAATGCGGCGTTTACCCTCGGCGGCGGCTCGGGGTCATTTTATTCCGGCGACCGCGTTAATCTCTTCTCCGAGGCCGTCGTTACATAATACCGTTATATTAAACCGAGACCACCGGTATATTTTATCGCGCGGGTATTTCGCGGAAAACACTATACTGTATACCGGCGCGTGTTTCCCACCCTCGCCCGCCCCGCTCCTGCACAGTTCGGCCGGCCGGGAACCGCGGGGGGAGGGGGGCGGGTGTGGCGGCGGCCGCGCGCGCACGGGCGAAAAAAAGGATTCGCCGCGCGCACCGGATTCGTGCACACCGAAGACGACGTGCCGCCCGTGTTTCGTACGTATGGTAATATCACGCGCGATAGTGATTTGTTATCTCCGAGCAAATGTTTTCACCGCCGCCGTCACCGGATGGGCGAGCGGCAGCGGACAATGGAATATAATAGACCCGTACGCGCACAATATGTACGCGGGGTGTCGCGTCGCGTTCGCTAATACGTGAGCTATGACCGCGGAACGCCGGCCGTGGGAATAATGACAATACGACGCCGCTTTCGGCTACACGACCACGGTCGGGGCGGGCGGGAACAGTCCCCCTCATCGCGGCCCCGAGAACACGGCGGCGGCGGCGGCGGCGGCGGCGGCGGCCGCGGCGGCCGCGGTACAGACTGGCGGTACGGTATGGCATTGTGTCGCGTACCTATATATAATATTATATTATGCGCGTGTATAAACGCGCACGCGCGCGCTTTCTCGCAAAACCGGAGAGCCGCCCGAGCGCCGTGGGCGGGCGGGCGGGAAATTCGGGGAGTGTTCCGGCAAAGGGGGTTAATCGATGTCGAAGGGCATGCTGCCGCCGCCGGGGAAATTCGTTCGTACGCGACGCCGCGCTCTCATTGGCCCGCGAACGAGCGCACCGCGCACAGTATGGGGAACCGCGCTTGGGGGGTAGCGGCCGACTATCGCGCCACGCGCACCGTGACCCGAACGAACGCGCGGTCCGGCCGGTAGAGTGCGACGCCGTCACCCAGCGGGGGCGCTATCGATTTTCCGCGACGGCCGACGACCAAAGGCGCCGCCACGCTCAAAGCGCTCGCGCACCGTCGCTCGTGACCCCCGGGGAAAACCCCGACGAGCGACGGCCGCCGGCCCCGGGCAGCGAATTAAAATTCGTATTTCGTACGCGTCGTCGTCGTCGTAGTCACCGCAGCTCTAGCAGTCGTCGTCGTCGCCGACGGTAACGGGGTGGAAAGCGCGCGCGACGGGGAACGCGGGGATCCGGGCGGTTTTGCCGCCGGGGAAGCGCGCGGCCGAGTTTACCGCGCGCAGCTCTTCGCGTTTACAATGTACACGATGGTAAAAATGTTTATGCAAATCCTTCTGGGCTCTTATTGACACAACCACAATGATACGATATTATCATAATATATTAGGTGTGTATGCGAGCGCGCGCGCGCGTGTGTGTGTGTGTGTGTGTGTGTGTATGCGTGTGCACGTGTGCGTGTGTGATAGGTATTACGGCGATTAGCCGGCGGCCGCGAAAGTGGGATAACGGCCGCGAGCGACCCGCCGAGCGGTTTGCAAGACCGCGGCGGCGGCGGCGGCGGCGGCGGCGGGTGGAATGAGCTGCTGCGGCGCGCCGCGTTGTTCGTGCTGCAGGGCGGTATAGTCCGCGGCCGCCCGGGCGGGACGATATACCGGCGAACGGCGGCGGGGCGGACGGACGGTTTTAGCCGGGTCGCTGTCGGCGAGGGGGTGAAAAAAAAAACACCACTCGCCGGTGCGCTAGATTTGCCTATTCGTAACGCCTTCCCGTCCCGGCCGGACGCGTCATAAATAATAATATTATTGCCGCGGCCGTCGTTCTAAACGACGCACGGTGCGCCGCATTGTCCTAAATTTATAACGATATTATTATCGTTATTATTATCATTATTATTATTATTATTATAATTGACTATAATACGACGCGTTTAATTGTCACAGAATACTGCGGCGCTCCGCCGTCGCATAAATTATAACGAATTGCGCAATATTTTGTTTCCGCGCGAGCGATGTCGTGCACCGACAACGTTAACTGCAACGCGTACAGCAAACATTATTTCGATGACGGGTTATTACCGCCCGCGTTTCGTACGCGCGTCGTAAACCGTTTTCGCGCACGTTTCCTATTGTTAACGCGAGAGATATCGAACGGCGCCGGGGCGTCTCGTACGCGTCTCGCATCGTCGAACGGTATTACATTTTATTGTTCGGAAACGGGCGAAACCGCAATGAAACAACGAGAATATCGCACGACACGCGGTGGTGTGCTACGCGAAAACGGTGTTCCGAAACGCGCGCGCCGTCGCGCGTTATGTAGCGCCGGAGACGTTTCGTCGTAACAGCAACAACGGCAACAACAACATCAATAATATTACGCGTGCTGCGCGTTTAGGTATTATTTTTGCGCGGAATACGTCTAAATGTAACGTGCCGCAGAGCCGGCAATCCGTATTGTTATTATTCCGTGTCCGACACTGCCGTGCAGAATTTATAATTAAATTGAAAGAAATACGAGTACGGTACGTGCCGACGCGCGAAGAAAACCCCCGCTCGCGTATCGATTCGATTGTTTTTACGTTTTTGTCGTTTACAACATCCGCGCGCGCTATGAAAACAGACGAAATTCGTTGGGCCGTGGATTCGATTTACCGACGAAAAAAACAACGGCTTTTCACCAAAATTACACGAGAATTCACCAAAAAAAAAAATCGTTCGCGAGACGCTCGAAATCGCGAAAAATGGGATAGTTCGTTTACCATTTCCGAAAAAAATTGGAAAAAATGTCCATAAGCACTACGAACTAAAAGATTACAGAGACAGCGGCGTCGTTTCGGTTTTCGAAAGGAGGGGGACCAAAATATTAGTCCGTACCGTAATAAAACTGGGGGGGGGAAACCCTTCGCTAATTCATCCGTCACAATTACGTTTTTATCTCAATACAATTATCCTTATTACATCATTTTACACTTGCTATCATAGACATGAATAATCCATTTTTTTCGAGCGACTACAATGACTAAATAATGAATACGTGTGTAGAGGGTTATCCAAATATGTTCCCTATTAGCCGCTGTATGAAAATTTAATTTGAGACGAATTTTCTCCTGATTTATGTCCTATTTGCGTCAATACGTATAGAGTACACGTGTCTTTACAAAAATTATAACCATGACGCCGTGGACATCAATATAATCACAGAATAAATTTAATGAGGATAGACACTCTCCAAAAATGTTTACGCACTCTTTGGAGAACCCGGAAATTTCGGCTAAAGTGTAATACTGTAGATTACGAACCTCTACGCGGACAGGTGAATTTAAAATCGAATTTTTCATCTCGCCTATCGTGGATTTTAGAAATATTATCTGTAAAACAACAAATAACGGAATACTCGGTCAATTAATTTCGAAAATTTAAATATCAACGGTATAAAATATTATACAGGATCCAGCCGATTATTATATTTTGTGTTCGTCTTATAATAGGACACTAAATAATTTTAATTTCGGAATAAAAAAAAATAAAAAAAAAATAAAAAAAATAAAAATAGCTACCTGTTAGATTCACACAAAACTGATGTAAGTTTTTAACACTTTCCGATTTAACTTCTAGAGGTCCTCTATAGTTCTGTTTAGTTCGGTAGGTATAGTACGTCATGGGTCATCGAGTGGCACACAATATATTATTATCCGGCTGAAAAAAAAAAAATAATAATAATAACGTAATCTATAATTGTCCGTACAAGATTTTTTATTGATAAATCGGCGATTATTGTGCTTGTTCAGCGCGTTTATTATAAAATTCGTGGGTACTAGTATAGGGCGACTGTAACTTAAAAAATAAAAAACGCGCAAAAATAATTTCAGTAATACATTCAAAATAATATTTATTTATCATAAAAATCATTTTGTTTTTTTTTTTTTGCTAATTTTTCATAATTATGTCAACGTTATTAACTATTTTTAATACACCCGTATATCTTAGATGTATTACAGGTATCGATTCTTGTGGATATTATTTTTTATTAATACAAACGCAATCACTGTCATAATCAATAACGAATACTTTTGTCGACAAATTTATTTTATTCAAAAACTATAAACTAATTATATCTAATTAAATAAATTAAGAATTGATACGGAATAATTGGCATTGACATAGGAAACAGGACAAAAAGTGTTCTGCAGAAAAAAGTTCATCAGGACTACAGGACACAAAGCTGAAAAAAAGGACAATCCTGCATAAAACAGAACTTATGGTGAAAATGAAATATTGTAACTGCCTGTGGTAGCAGACGTTAGTAATTTTTTACGCATAAACATATTTTTCCATTCTATTCGGTTAGAATTTTAGGAGAGCGAATATTTTTTTATTTTTTTTTTTTTTAACAACCGCCCCGCCCGACATTGCCCGCGCGTTAATAAAAGTTTCTCCGCGTGTTCGCCCATAAGGTAACGAACTAATAAAAATATGCGTGACGGTATTCTTCCGGCGAATTTTAAACAGCGGTACAGACTTAATATTATTGACAAAGCTCTAGCGTATCTGCCAATATTGTTTATACAAATTAATAACTCGATTGTTTATGAACTTTCGTAATCGGAATTTTCGGACTTGGAGTTTTCTTGGTACGCTCCATCGTAAAACAAAAAAAATTGCGTGACGATCGAGTTGTTCCGGAGATCATTAGCAACACAGATGTTTGTTTTCACATTTTCTCATATTTATATAAATATTTACCGTATGTACTATACAAAGATATATGTGTAAGTGCGTATCCTCCAAACAAATATTACGGCTCTTACCCGGACTACCTCGTTGGTTATTATTTTTTGTTTTGTTTGGTTTAACTTCCTTTTTTCTCATCTATATCACCAAGGTAACCCATAAATCGACAAAAGTAATTGTATTTTCGTTCCAAAAATACCAATAACCCTGCGTCGGCTCCCATTCAGGGATTAAAACGAGAGAGGGAACGGTAGCTTATATGTTATTCCCAATCTTGAAATACGTCTATTTGTTCAAAGTTTTAGCTCAATCAGTCCAGTAATTTTTGCGTGAATGTGTAACAAATATACGCCCACACAAACTTTCACAAAAAAAAAAAAAAAGTCAAATGACTAAAGTTAAGCGAGTTAAATTTGTCGACAAAATTTAAAATACAAATACATTTCAAATAATAGGTGGGTAATTTCGGTGTCTCCTAAAACACATTTTCCACTTGCAGAGCTACGTTTTAAAACACCAGCCATCAGAAAACAAAATGACATCGCATCAAAAAATTGATTTTACATCAATTAACAACTATTTCTTTATGATAAATCTTCTAAATAAATCCAATGAAATATGTGTGTTTTTAGGCAACTTGCTGAAAAGTGTATATATTGTTGTTGGGATAGTTGTGCTTATATGAAAATTCGTTTTTAAATTATCGTTAAAAATAGGAACATAATGTTATTAAGTACGAACGAGTACAAATTAGACGGACTGCGATTCCATCTGCTCGTCTAGATGAGTATGGCGGTTGGGTGGTGGTGGTGGCGGTGGTGGTGGTGAGGAGAAATACTAATTTATAGAACGATGACATTTTTCACACGAAACTAGGTTATAGTGTGATGGCCCTTAATTTAAATAAAACCGTTTTATTATAATTAACCATCTCCAAGCCGAAAAAAAAAACATTTAAATACACTTACACTACACACAATATCACACATGGACGTCGTAAATTACAATACGATGTCTTTTGAAGATTTACTAATTTTAAGTGGATGGACGATGGAATCTATTGCTGCAGCCGTCGCGTCCTCAATTAGCCAATAATTGCAAGGGATAGAACACCGTATATACAGCCAATTATAATATTATTATTATGCATAACACACAATAATAATAATAATAGTAATAATTCATAACCAAGTTTGTACAATTCATTAATATTTAACGACTGCGGTGCGTCAGGTAGTGTATTTGTGGGGGGAGGGTTTGATTAGTAGGGAGATATACGCACTACCAATTCAACCTTTATTTTTCTCATCTATTATTTATAAAACCGCCTCAAGTCGAAAACTTGTCGGTTTATGTAATATATCGAAAAAAGTGAAAAAAAAAAAAACATGAACTTGCACATTTTGTCGTTTAAAAAAATTCATTAGCGCCGCTTAATAACATAGATATTATGCTGTTTTGATTTTTAACTTTTTTTTTTTTTCGAATTACGACTGGAAATTACTTCCTTGTGGTCTTAAACTTACCAAAAAAAAATTTTAGAATTTGCTCATCGCATATTTAGTTTTTCTATTTAAATAAAATAGGAAAGTAAGTACTTTCAATTTTAATCACATTTACTCATTAAGTTCGAAAGTTGTACATAGTTTTATCTTAAAAATCACATAAACATACATAAGCTACACTTGAAATCAAGTGAAATTTTACTGTTATAAGAATAGCTCATATGTATATCTATTATATTGGTATTAAATCTATAAAACAGTTTTTATAAATATAAATAAACCAATAAATATTGGTCTTTGAACTAGTTTTCTACCAAATATCTTTCCCCAATCGAAAAATAACAAAACTATAGTTCATGTATTGAAGAGGTTATTTTTATAATTGTTCGTGTAGTTTTCTTTATGATTAGGGAAAACGTAGCGAAAGTCGGGAAGATTAGGACATTCCTGGTTTCATTATTTTAAATTTTTGTTTTATTTTTTTGTAATTTGGTTAAAAATAATAATCGTAGAGACCTGAAATTTCTATACTATAGAAATATACTATACAGTTATATACTATTCTTTTATAAACATGGTAAAGTTTATAAAACTTTTTGACAATCGTTGAGATATTTATAGGCATTTGATATTTTTTTATTTTTTAATTATTATTTGGTAGTAATTATTTGAATACAATTGTTTGGCTAAAAAAGATTCATTATATGTTGTACTAAGTGGTAAAATAAAAAAGTTTAGCCTAATGTAGTATTTTATATTCGTATTATAAGCATTTTAAGATTGCATTTTGACGATAATCGTAAAAATAATAACATTTCAAAACATGTACATATAACCGAACTTTGTTCAGAATCGTTTTTCGTTTACAATGTTATATCACAGATATATATCAAATAACTGTATGTATCATACCCTCGAAACTTCCCAACTGCAACAATGGTACACATATTCCCACTACTATCTTTTAATTTTTTTGATACACGTTAGACAATTTGACAATATGACACGATTTTCGAATTCAAACCATTTCCCTCTAAACTTTCATAATAAATGAAATATTTGTTTAATAATAATGCAAGAAAAATAAATCTGTATGTATTATGTATTACATATAAAGTCTTTTTCTTAAGGTTATTTTGTAAAATACATACCTAATAGAACAATTATTAGTATTTATAGTCGATAGTAACTATGTAGTAAGTACTACAAGTTTACTATGATTATTATTCTATTAATCATATAACTCTCTAGGAATACGCCACTGGTTTTGATCGATATCTGTTGGATATTATCTTGGGTAATTATTTTTTAAGGTTGTTCCCTAAAACTCAACGCTGCGGAATGTTAGTTTTGGGTGTAGCTGTGTAAAGATTAAAATTAAAAATAATTTTATTTTGCAGTTACGTTTTAAGTGTTATTTTGAAATCGGGTTTGTAAAACGAAAAAATTTAATACGTTTACGGGATTTTTTAAATGTTTAAATGAAATTCTGTGTAATTTTTTTTTTTTCATATTTATAACCTATAGAACGTAGTAAAATGATTTTCTCAAAATGATAATATATTTTACACAGAGATGAAGTATATAGGTAACGTGGTGCAACGAAAAGTTCATGTGGAAGAAAAATCGTTTTCATGAAATATTTATGATAGAAAAAATAGAATGTTAAAGCCATTTACTCGAAGGTATGATTTAATACTATATAAATAACTATACACGTTTTGTTATAAAGAAACGCGGAAATGTGTTCTTGCAGCGGCTTTTTATCGTCGACTTTTCAGTTTTCAAAGATATAATCTAAAATATTGCTTTAATATTTATAATAACGAAATAATATTAATATATTAAGCAAGTCGTAGTAAACTGAATCGTGTTAAATCATGCTGCCTATAATTCAATGAAATATTTTACTCGTCCCTCTTCCCGGCCTTTCCTCCGAATAATTTACTTTTTATCCATAGTTTTAAATTAATAGAATTTCTTTTATTTCACTCTATCCACTTATATGACTTGAAAATACATATTTTTAATGGTTTTACTATTATAAATACAGTTTATTCTCGATATATGTAAAAATAATCTATGTTCTTTCTTTATGTATGAATTTAATACGCCAGAAACCCTTTTTTGAAAAAGGCCGCTAGCATTGCAATAAAGGTTTCGTAAAAACACACACTCATATAAAAAATGAGTTTAAAATTTAAAAAAATTACTAAAACACAGTAAAATGTAATAAACTATACTATATGTTTTTTTAATAGACAAATATTTAAAAGATGGAAATTGTATTCTATAAGGAGATATTTAAAAAAAATTATATATAACACCTACATTCATATACATAAATTATAAATAAATAATCATTCATTTAAAGACAAAAACAGAAATAACTGTTTGAATGCATTTGAAACAATATAAACGGCGGCCTAAAAAGAGGGAAACTAAAAAAAAACCAACAATAGTGTTTAAATTCAATTCTCTGTTCTATGCACTATTTCTTATAATAATTTTAAAAAAACAAATGCATTTTCTATAAACATTCACTGCACTAATCTTTGGCCCTTTGCGCATAAACTAATAATACACTAATACAGTGATGAATTTGGTTCGTCTTCTAGGGAGGGGTCAATATTCTTTTGGTCCAAAAATTATACTTTTAACTAACATGACCAGACCTCAGTCAGTCAATGTGATCACTGACCGTTTAATGTAATAGCACAACTATCTACAAAACCGTAATTATAATTTATTAACACTGAACTTTTTTTTGAAAGAAATTTTTATTTATAAGTAGTTTGATGTCTAGGGGGTCATGGCCCCTATGGCCTCCCTGAACGCCACGCTTGCACTTATACATTGAAATACATTAGTTGATTGTCAAAAAATAAAGAAGAAAATGCACACACTTATGTGATTTAGACTTCAAAAGACGGACATACTTCGCACGTGGGTGGCCAAGTGTTTTAGGTGAAAAGTTGGGAAGGTATAGAGGAGAAATTTAATGTATATCTGTACACAACGATTAACCATTGCTAACGAAAAACAATTCTGAGCGGTGTTTGGTTAATAGTGCTGCTTCGTGAACAATATATATATATTACATTATGGTAAAATAATTACATATGCATTATATTTGTTTAATATTGTATCTATTTACCAATTTTTCCCGGTGTTTACCATGTTTTACCCATTTATGGGGAAAACTACTGGGAAAATCAAAAATTGCCTCCTAAAAGTAATACAACAGTCAGATTTATTTTCAGAAAAGGTACTATACTTTATACTTCGGAGCAAGATTTCTGGTAGAATTTTCGTACGTGGTATAAAAAAAAAAAAAAAATGAACATTGTTGTAAAACTAATAAATTCTTCGCTACACTCAGAATCTAAAATAAAGGGAAATTAGATCAGATAAATTTAAACAATAAAAATGCCGACCAATTACTTGGGCCATTCATATCCCTTGAACCGAAGATACAATAGGGCTCCAGTCCGGTCCATCATGAGGACTTTTAGTACCTTCGTTAAAGTAAATAATGTATCATAAAACTTAGGTTTCATTTAAAAATAAAATAAAATACATTTCGCCTTGTCCTAATTATTAATCTTATTTATTTTGACTGGCTTAAATGTGTACGGTCACGTGAGCATTTCCGACAAAACTCGTCGTAAAGCACACAACTTTACCACGTGCGAGCTTTTTTACTGTATAGCGTGTTTGTTTGTTTTTTTTTTATGCAGGGTTTAATATAATAATATATATATATCTAGTATCTATATATAATAATTGCTTTCTTTTAAATTTCAATGTATACAATTTATTATATTAATCTCCGTTTAGTGGTTTTAAACACGAACGACCGATTTTTTCATTATTATTATTATATTTCACGCGTTGTGTATTAGCAATAAAATACCGATAATATTTCGGACAAGCATAATAATATTTATTTGAAATCATTTTTCGGCCCTCCCCCGATAATAACCCGAAATTCACGTATATATTTACGAGGACGGAGGGTTTTCATGGATACCCATAATCTTCTTATATATTGCGATAAAACGCACTAAATTTAATTTGACGTTTGCTTCGGCGACGGCGGCGCGGTTATTATCGGCGAAGGGTTCACAGGGGTTTTCTCGCCTGAATATCCGACTTTCTGCAAACATGAAGATTTAATAGGTTTGATAAGTTTTTTTTACTTTTTTTTTAATCAATATCGAACCCATATAAAACCACCATCTTGTAATAAATATTATTTTACAAAACCGTATAAAATATAAAGAGACAAAACACTTTTAAAAAACGAATCGACAACGATGCCCGTAAGACGCGGAGAGCGGAGAACAACCAAACGCGGCGAAGGCATTCGCAATTCGAAATTCAATCGCGTCTTGACAAAGGAAATAATTCCCCTGTATCCATCCTCTCCCTCCCCCGCCATATACCTTCAGGAACAGACTTATAGACTTAATCGCCTGTATAAGTTTTTCAACCCATCTCAAGACCACACTAAATGTACATCTAAGGTCCATAAACCGACCAACAGGTCCGAAACTTATACATAGCAGTATAATAAATAGGTTTTGATAGTTTTTTTTAACCATCGTCCGCGATAGCGATGCAACAAAAATCCAATCGATTCGCCATTTACTGCCAGCAGAAAGACATTTTTTTTTTTTTCTTATAACGAAACATTGTTTTTGTAACTATTGCTTGTAATACTATAATAAGGTGGAGAATTATAAGTCTTTGAATTCTACTAAATATGCATACATAAAATATTACTGACACAGTAAATCGTTCTTAAAATATGATCATAAAAAAAAAATAAAATAAAATAAAAAATAGAAAAATATGTTGTTCTATTTTATCAAGCGGTATGAGCGATTCATGGAAAACAGAGGTTCGAAACAGTTTTTCGCTGGAAAATTCATGAGTGAAAGTTCCCATGAAAACTTTGGGTCTACGTTAAAGAGTTAGAACAACGGGGTAAAGAAGCGGGGTAAATATGATTACAACCGATACAAATGAGGTATAATTAAGTCACCTTATTGTGACTGTGACGCGGAACAGGCAGTCCATCACATTGTAGACACATGTCCTAGAACCAAATTTGAGAAAGGAATTGTAAAGTTGTATAAAGCAGAAGCAGAAACGATCATCTGCTGGATGAAACATTTAGAATTGCGTTTATAATCTACGAATACAAACAATACTTAAAATATACTTATGTCTGATTCTGTTCTTTGTTTTGAATTAATAATTCGCCTGTTTTATTTATCTATAAATAATTGTGTTATTAATTTATTTATTTTTTTTTTATTATTATTATTTTTTAGGTCTATATGTTTATTTAAATTAGTGGATGAAAACGACATATGGAGTAATAATACTAAGCGGTACGTCGTGCAGTTAATTTGATTCCGTCTGAAAACAAAATTGTTTTATATTTCTTAAAACGGAAAAACTTCAAATACGATTAAAAATTAATGATAAAAACCCATTTCAGCGAAACAAAAAATAATAAGTCCCTGAAAGTTCGCTGACATTTATAAACCGTGAACGGTTATTTTGTAATACTCGATTTGTCGTTGAGTTGTGATGGAGAAGAGCGTTTTTATGTATACCTTTGCACGACCTTTGCATTATATATATATATATATATAAAAAAAAAAAAAAAGTATCCAAAATACGCCACGGAAATGTAGAAAATCGTATGACGCGCTCTGAGAATGCGAAAATCCCGAAATCTACGAAACACGATTGTTCAATATATAAATGCGGTAAACGCGGTAGAGGCCGCGGAAGACATTTCGGTGCACAGAGACCGTGTTAGCCGTTTCGTAACTCGCCGTTAAAAATATGTAATCGCGCGTTATTACATATAGCGCAATATTGCAATGTGCCCATTAACGATATTATTAAACTATCGCGTCCGCCGGATCGCGCATTTCTAACGGACAAAATGGACGAAAATCCTGTAAACGAGTTGGTTTTACACATCCACGCCCGCACGCATACGCGTTCTATTCGCGGGAATTTCATCGTGATGTATAGCCCCGTGTATCACCCCGAATATTATAATACTGCGCAATACATTGTATTGTACTGACAATATATATACATACATAGGTACCCCCCCCCCGTGTCTACCGACGGTATACAATGTACAACAATATACCTATTGCCGATTATTAATGCGGCGTATTATGGCGCGTACATTAAATGCCTATGCAAACGTTCGCACTAGACGCGTGTTGTATACACGCAGTTTGAAATATCGCTTGTGATTGTATAGACGTATAAAATAACTGTCTGCAGGTAGCCTATAGACTGTACGTAATGAGTAAAATCCGAATAATCCCGCCGCGCGTACACCGAGAGGGCGAAATGTATTGATTGACCCGCGAGATATTTGTTCACGCCGTGAATTACGCGGTGAATACTATACAGTGATAGCAGCTGAATGTGTGTTTATTTATCTATTGGTGTACGCCTTCTGGCATTTGTTTTGATTGTACGGCGTGTATTGCGTTAAGACCAAGACAGCGTTTACACGCACAGTAAAAATACACTAAATTGTATTAAATTCAGATTATAATCACGACTAAACAGTGAACGCCACGGTGGTGAAAACCTTGCCCGGACTCGGCCGCAACAGTTTGACGGTAAAGAGGGTGATTGTACCCATAGGAGGTATGTGTGACGGTGTAGCGAACGGATAATATGACAAATGTTTGAGACTAAACACGAATCGTTTCTATAACAATATATTCCATAATTCGTGGCATTATAATATTTCGCGGGGTTAATATGACACGAAATAATTTCGGGAGATCTTCCAAAAAACTTCTATGAAATTTTCATTTTGTACCGCTGTAAAATAATTTATTATTTGAAATTTCATTACAGATTAAACGGTGATTTAAGTTACAACGGGGTTTTGAACCGCCTCAAACCTCCCGCACCGAGTTCGTCACTAAGGTTAAACAATAAAATTTGCCTTTTCATATTTCTTTTATGGGACACGGTAGTCGGCTATTTAGTCGTTTTACACACGAGATGTCTCTAGGGAAATAATTATCGAGAATACCGATCTCGGAACGCAAACGAATTCATTAGGGAATATCCCAGTGAGCATTTCAACACGAAAATCATCATGGTTTGTACCGTTGTTTTATTAAAAATTTCGTCCGCATAATAATAATAATACTATGGTTTGGTTAAAACGCCGAAAGATCTATATACAGCGGTGAATCTTGTCTCGATTAATTTTGGGAGGTTTTAGCGTCGTTTATTATTTTTTTTATGTCCGTCTGTCGGCGGTCGGTTGTGGCCGTCGCCGGTCGGAAACGTAATATTCCGCCCTCGCCGTTAATTCGCTGTTACTTATACTCTGCGTCGGATTATAATTGAAAGTGCCTAGAAGATTGTAATATACCTACCTAGGTTTTAATAAGAGTGGCAATTAGCATTAGTAGAGCAGTCCAAACCGTAACGGGGAATCCGTACGGGCAAAGTGCAAAACCGTGTTCTTGTAATATGGGGAAAATTTAATCACGACGACGACGATGCCGCCGTCGGTTACCTAATTATTATTTGCGGGCCAGCGGAAAACTCGCGATTTTCCTCTCGCAGGTTACGTCAATATCGAATTACCGCGTGTTCCCATTCCGGAGCAACACGGAATGAGGAGTCGCAAAAACATAAAAACCGTGTACACGTGGACGTGCTAATTAATATAATAAAAGTATCGACGTCACCGTCCGAAGTACCGCTGCGAAAACATTATTGCATTACGAAACGCAAATATTATAAAAAAAAAACATTTGCATACGAATATGCACGCGTATTATTTAAATTATTATAATATGGATAGGAGTAATACACTTGGCTCGCACGTTCGAAAAACAAACGCAATAAAGGCTAAAACAATAGGTCAGACTCGAACCTATCGTTTTCGTATGGACAATTATTAACGGCACTGCAGTACGGCAAAAAGAGTTCAGAACGCAGATGTATGGACCCAACGATAATACCGCGGTTAACCGCTGGATGATCAGCGACAATCCAGGACCGAATCGGACTCGCCGCGAGCACAGCCTTAACAAGCATCGTTTATGTAGGACGACATTGAGTGTCTTTGAACTTTTGATAAACAAAGGATACGTATATTATAATGGCCCGGAAAATAAACATTAAGAAAGTCGATTCGTAGACGGTAGAGAAATCCTCCGGAAATTAAATTTCTAGAAAGTGATACCAATAAAGATGGTATGGTTCTCCTCCCGTATCCCAAATAAGGAAAAAACCGCAGTCTCAAATATTCCCGTGTTGTTTTGGCTGGGGGCTTCGGCCAGAATGGGTACAGTTATTTGAAAATGATAAAGACAAATAATAATTAGGACGAATAATAACGACCGGAACGCGCGTAATTTATATTCCTACATTTGAATCTGTAATATTTTAACACTAAATACTAATTTATTTAAATGTAAAATTACTTTGTCTGGATTTCCTGCAGACGAAGCGAAGCGAAGCAAGTGAATGGAAGAAATTAATCGAAAATAAACCCCGAACTGTTATGCGACCCGGACCTCGTTTCCGAAAATGGTTCTTATCGTTTTCAAATTAACTGTACCACGTTGTTTTCGGCCGTTTCCATTCAGTAGCTTCGTTTATATTATTTCGCGGTTTACATTAGAAAATAATCAAAACTAATTAAATAACTTTCGATGTACTTGGTAAAACCACGTCGGGTCGGTCAAATGGAAATAATATATTTTCATTTCTTCCACGGAACTTTGATAAATGCGATATCACTTTCTGTAAAACTACTTTCCTTTATTATACTTTCTGGCCATTTTCAAACGGAAAGTTCATTTTACTTTCTGCATTTCCTTCGTTTTAGCCAATTGTTTTCTGGAAAAATACGGAGCCCCTATTTATATTCCTAGTGTCACTTGGTACACGTCTCGCATAAAATATAGTGTGGATTGTCTCGATTTTGTCCAATTGTCCCGCACTATCGTGAAAATGTTTATTTGTTTGCGTATCGGTAATTCTTTAAAACATCAGATAATTTAATATACTTATAGTGTCCCCTTTTTTACGGGAAAAATGTTGGAGTGGATTTGGTGAGTAGAATCTGGTGTGGTATTCGTGGAAAAGGGCACAAGTCAAGTTGTATAACTTTTTAGAAAACCAAAATTAACTGAGTAATTTAATATAGACCATTTTTCACCAATGCATAATTTTCTTATTTTGACCTAGCTATGCCCAATCGAACATGATTAGCGTAATAATTATACGATATTAAAAAGAAGATGGGTAAATATCAATGTCACCAATCGATTCATCAAGAAATTTCAACATTTTTGTTTTTTTTTTAATAACTTTTAGTCAGTGATCACAAAATTGATAATAATGAAAAATTTGATAGGTAAAATGTAACTTAGGGATTTATACTATTCTTCACGAACACCGTTTAATTGTTCATATTGTTATTGTATACCTAATATCAGTTGCAATATTACGTATCACCACTGAAAAAATAATTATTTCTCAACAAAAATTTAACAATAATAACGAATAATTAATAACACTGCTCTGTAGATAACGAACGACATTCGCCGCTCGTAGATCCAATAATTTCCACGACAACGCTTCTGCACGCCACTATAACATCATCCATCATCCAAATAATAATTAGTCATTATATATATCAGGTAAATATTTTTAATCGATCAAAACTTGCCCGTAAACTAATGTTTTCTCCTCGTTGAAATTCCCGTGCCACAATTTATTACAAGACATTTTTTTCTTACTACGAGAAAAGCACTGTATTATAATACAGAAATATTGTACGGGATTTTTATTTTTTTATTTTTATTTTTTTTTATAAAAAAACTTCTCAACGTTGGAAACGGTTTTAAACATCATCTACAATTTTTTTTATTTTAGAAAAGTTTTTTCCTTTTTAATGACCACTTTAACGATTTTTCTCTTATGTAGATGTGATTGATATAGTGCCCTATAACCATTTAAAGGAAAGAAGTATGGCAGTCGTTTCTGAAGAATATCACATTTTAGAACAATAAACTAAAGTAAAATTCACTTACTACTGCATAAACCGTATTTTAATTTTGAAACTGTATTTGGATTCATTGATTTCTTAACTATGTTTTGTGAGAACAAATTGTACAGTTTTTTTTATTTTACTAATTTAATTGAAGTATATGACAAATTTGACTTTTTTCTTAAAACAAATTCTTACTTAAATGTGTCACAAAAGAAAAAAAAATGTATTTTCCCTAAAATATATTGAAAATATGAAGTTAATGAATTTTTGAAAACAGAAATTTGACTACTAGAAGGAGTATGTTTGTTTGGCTTATTTGTTTTACCTCAGCTCGTTTTCAAAATACATAAAAAAAACGAATCACTTTCAATCATCATAATTCAACAACAAATAAAATTCGAATCATAAATCAATAGTTATTAGGACTCAGATTTAAGTGTCCTAAAAATGATAAAAAAAAAAAAATTCCATCGAAATAGGTGATACCCTTAATAATTTGACCAATTCTAAAATATGCGAAAACAAAACTTTTGTTATGCATTGTTCGCAGTTATTATTGTTTAAAATACCGGATTTCGTAAGTTAAATATGTGAATATACACGATGGGAAAAGCGTAGGGTGAACATTATTCGAATTTCGGGTCGTTTTATGTAAAATCGTTATTTAAATCGCATAAATTCCAGCGGAAAATGTAATTAAAAATATCTGAACTATGCGTGTAAATTTAAAATAATTTGTTTTTGTAATCGATATAAGCGCAGGACGAACCAATTGTCGTGGAGGGAGAGGGGTGAACTCTTCCACTACAGCCAAAACGGCTACTACCTTGGTCGTTATAATCAGCCAATTTTTTGTATTAAATATAATTTATCGAGATTTCGTTGACAATTTATATATAGGTGACGAATAAAAAATGTATAAGAAAATCAACGACGTAAAGGATTTCATATTTTTCTATTTTTATTTTGTACCAGATATAAAGAGATTATAAAGAGGAAAACGGACACATTTTTACGACAGAAAAAGTTTCATTTTTCTGTCACTAATCTGATTTTGAACTTCAAATGTACGTATTGTTTTTTCTGAAAGACAATATTTTTAAGTTTCGCCTAATAAATAAGGTAGTTATTCGATTATCCGTGTAATTTTTAGATTCAGAGTGTAGCGAAGAAGCTTATGGTTTTACAAAGATGTTTATTTTTATTTTTTTTTTCTGTGGACAATTTTTCCACCATAGATCTTGCTCCGATTTTGAGTGTAATATCATTCCTGAAATTAAATTTCTTTGGGGAGGTACTTTATGAAAATCATTTTTCGATATTCTCAAGAGTTTTCCCAGCAAATGCGAAAAACCAGGAAAAACGGGGAAAGTCGGATTAATACTAAACAAATACTATTAAAGAAAATATATAATGCCTATTTAATTATTTTACTATATGGCATATATATTGATGAAAAAGCATCACTATCAACTGAACTCTGCTCTGAATCGTTTTATCGTTAGCAATGGTTTATCGTTGCTTATAGATATACATTAAACTCCTTTCCTACCTACCTTACTTCCCACCTGCAACAGTAACTGCACCCGTCCTCATTATTCTAGGACAGATTTTTTGATAATTGGATGAAAACTTTTAACACTCGGGAAAGTTTAAGATATTACTAGTTACACTATTTTCGATTTAATTATATTTTTTGTTGTAATTTGTTGTGAAAGTTGATATTTTTAAACAATTTATAGGAATTTAACATTTTACATTTTTTAGACTTTCCACTTAGAATCTAAAATAATAACTGCATGACTGTTTGTAAATAGGGAATAATTTGAAACTTTCAACCCCCCTCCCCATTAATTTAATGTTAGACTCGTACCTGTCGATAGATAGTCCGAAGTACCTACAATAAATTATTATATTATTTCATTTACACAATACGGCACACTTAAGTCTGAATGAACCACGTAAATTATACTTCTTTAACGTAGTTTCGCATTAAGTTAAACTATTACCCGAGAGCATAATATATTTTGGTTACACATTTGTTGGTACAAACAAATTTGCGCGCCCCTCCCTCACCCTGATAGTGCCGTATAATCTGCCAGCCTCAGTTATGGTTTTATCTTTACCTTCTACACGAACTATTATAATTATAATTTACGATTGTTATCAAACTAAAGAATACAGAAAACCGTCTGAAATATATCACACAAGCCTACGGGTTTTTTCCGTTTTAACACGGGCCAACATTTTAGCACGGTGAATTTTGACAAACGATCCCATTGTGATATACTGATAACGCTCCGCAATAAATCACAGTGTTCTCTGTTTGTTATCCTTTTACGATTCACCGTACGTCGGACTTATCCGACCTGTACCTATGCTATACATAAAACGTAGTTTAATTTATCAAATACGGATACGTTATTCTTCTGCCACGTACCCTTTCAGCATTTTTTCCATGTTTTGCGAAAAGGTATAAGGTACACACTACACTACTACAAACTATATATTTCGAAAAGGTACTTATAAAAAGTGTGTACGATTATACTTACGTACGAGCTGCACGGATTGTCTGGTCGGTCATTACTATAGTAAAATTTGATTATTTTGATTATTATTATTTTTTAAGTACTTCCTTTGACATTTCGTGTTGACATTTCAGGAAAACCGTCATTTCTAAAACATAAAACTTTTCCCGTGTATCTATCATAACCTAAAAGTGATATATTTTCACAAAAACTATGTAAAATGTCGTTTATTTTACGTCCAATACAACTTATGATGAACCTCGTGTTTTTAAACACTTTAGATTGGCCAAAAAATTATAATACATCGAAAAATAATATGTAAAATATTGCCATATTTTTATTTTATTTTTTGTCAAAATATGAGCACGTAAAAAAAAAACAAAAATTTCACTATGTTCAAATGTTTTTTGCTCGATCAATAAGTACAAATACAACTTATGATGAACCGTAAAAATAGAAAATTTTAAATTACAATAAATAGCTCACAAATATTGTCAAATTGTTGTGGAAATTTAGCTACATATAGAAAATAATAATATAAGTATTCTAAGAAAATTGCAAGTCTCTACGATTATTTTTAAACGAATTGAAACAAAACACAAAATCGAAAATAATGAAACCGCAAATACCGTAAACTTTCTCGTTTGTCCTACGTTTTTGCTGATTTGTCTAATGAAATAACGATAAAAAAAATCAAAAAATGATTTTCTTATTCACCAACTTGGCGAGGTTTTTTTTTCAGAAATTTTGATTCTCTTAATTTGAAACGAGATTTCCGGTAGAAAAATCAAATCGAAAATTATGCATAACTTTATTTTCCTGTTTTTCTCAATTATTATGAAAAAAATAACAAGACTCTTTTCTTATTTCTCGTTAACTACTGGTGTAAATGAAATAACTTTATGTATCCTACTTTCCTAACTGCTCATTTACAACAGTGGCCACACCCGTCCCCAGCTCCCCAGTGTCAGCTCTTTTACTTACACTTATTTATTATGTGTTTTTAGCTGTAGCCACTGTTGTAAATTCAGAAATTTATTAGGTACCGTTGGTTATTTATCGTAAGACTGTTGATTGAACAGTTATAGATATAGCTATAGTTAAACTCGTAGTTCTCTGCTTGTACTAATGCAATCACACAGTACACGCTCAACAGCAGTTTAAGAATAGACTAGTTCACGTTATTTAGAATATTACCTATATCTACTACTCTTTATATTTATTGTTAAATGAACAATTTTTTATACTAATCTACCAATTCTAGGGAGTATACTCACCCTTTAAATAAGGCGTGGCGGCTGCAACACCTAATATATAGGTTCGACGCCACTAAACAAGAGACTTTTTTTTTGTTGTTTTTTTAATCTAGATGATGGGTTTAAAAGTCGTTTTTTGATTATCTTTGTTATTTACCTTAAAAATTGAGCACAACCGAAAAAACGTAGAAAGAACGGAAACATTTACAGCATGGTTTTATTTTATGTTTTTATTGTAATTCAATTAAAAATGTTCTTAGAGACTTGAAATTTTGACAGAAAACTTAAATTTATCTTTTCTAGATGTGGTAAAACTTTCAATAAATTTTGGCTATTGATAGATTTTTGAGCAGTTATTTTATGTTTTCGTAGTTATACGTAGTGTAATGGAGTAATTTTGTTTTTTTATATTTGTTTCAAAACCAAGTTTTGAAGAAAATCGTAAATATTGTAGCGAGGCAAATCATTTATAAATGAACTTTGCTCAAAATTGTTTTCTGTTAGAAATGGTTTATCATTGGCTTATAGATATAAATTAAATATAAATATAAATATAAATAAATTATATATATATTAATTATAAATTTAATAAATATAAATTAAACTTTATGCATTCCACCTTTCGGATTTCCCATCTATAACAATGGCGTACCCATCAATAGTATTAGCTCTTTTTTGTAAAAACGTGTATTACCAATGTATATTGTACATTATTTTGTACCATTAATACACTTTGCAATTTCATGTTATATTGCACGAGTATACCTAAGTAATTTCAATATTTCGCAGTACGAGTTTTCATAAAAAATGTTGAGTAATATAGTCGTGCGTGGAAATTACAATGACGGTTAAACCAAGGAGGGGTGAGGGAGATATATTTCCCGTGACCTTTTCCCCCCTCCAGTATTTTTAATAATATAAATAACATAGAATTATCATATTACCTATCTTTTTATACATTAAAAAAAAAAAAAAAAAAATTATTGAAAAATTATTGAAAAATATTTAAAATCATCCTCAATTATCATCCTCCTCTCCCATAACAAAATCACGAGCGTGTGTTAACCGAGCGTTATATTATTGATATGAGAAAATGTTCACTTAACACTGTTCAAAAATAACTGATCCATATTAAAAATATTATTATTATTATTATTATTACATTATTAATTAGCGTCCAATTATTAGCTCGAAAATTACAATTCAAATAATTCTGACGTTTCAAACGTAATGCATAGGAAACGGATTTTATTGTAATAAAAAAATCAATATATGTACTAATTATTCTTGAAAGATAAAATCCAAAATCCAAAATATGTAAATATTGGACAAATATATTAGTATTGAAAATAACATAAAAATATATTTTATAAATATTAAATAAAAATTACACGAACGTTGTAGGTTTATAAAACTAGGATTATTATTCCAGAACAATGCAATGAGAAATAACATATTGTTGAAGATTTGCAAATGAAAAATGACGACGGTTTTGTCGGAGAATGCGCTTTTGTTGACTAAAAGAACGTTCTTCGTTAATAGATGTGATAGAGGCGTAATTCATATTTGCTATATCAGATGGAGTGAATTCAATGTCTAGAGATCTTGTTGATTTTTTCCTTTTAAATATCTCTGATGATTTTAATAGTTTGAAATCCAGAACATTCTATCCAGGAAAATTTCTGTTTGACCATTTCGTCTTGAGTTTTTTCTAAATTTTCCACAGATTTATATAATGTAGATAATTTTGGTTGTTATCAGAAATCACTAATCTTGTCGTTTAATACAAAGCAGTTAATATTTTTCGTCGTCAAAAGTCAATGAAAAAATCAAAAATTACTTAAATATTTAAAAAAATATGTACTTATTTACCAATTATATACAAATATGTAAAATTAATTTGGGCGTATTTCAGTTAGAATGATATAAATTATACACATTTTTTATCAGATAAAACATATTTCATTTCAATAAAAATATGTATTTACAGTAAAATTCGTTCCCTAGTAATGAATTACGGTATTCATGATTTTGTCAGCCATGCGAATAATACCTAAATGCCTCGTTCCTTTTATGTATACACTACACGTAATATTAATATTGTATTAAAATATTGTTATGGACCGTTATTTATCATAGGTATAAATAAATAATTATACAAAGACATTCTAGGTCGGTTATTGTTATTGTGTAATAAAAACCATAACTGTAACGTATATTTTAAGAGAAACTACACATTTCAAGAAAAAATGATGGTTTTTGTGCTATGCGTACGATACGCGTTTATGATAAATTGCCCGGAAAAATGAGGTCCATATTTTTATAAAATATTATACGAAAAATAATAATTATATATTTTGTAAATTGTTCAAATATTATCAAGGGCAACCGTATAATTTTGTAAGAATACGTAACTCACTGATCAAAGGGTTTAAATTATTATTATTAATTTTTTTTATTCGCAAACCTACGATCGAACTAATAAAATATTAAACCGAGAATTATTGTAGGTAAACATTAAAATTAGCCCAGGAAGGCGGGGACGATGATAAAGACCATTAAAAATAATAAACTAATATAAATTGTATAAATTACATGCATAACGTATGATATTTAATACAATAAATTAATAAGTAAATACATAAATATTCATGATTTTATTATATTTTTTTGAAATCCTAAAACTTAACTCGTATATAGAAAAAATATATTTTAAATTTCGATTAATAAATTCAAATTTGTCGTAATTTTTAATTTAGAAAAAGTACCACACTATCATAATATCTCCTAAAACTTACATAGATAAGAGCATTAAAAATATAAATTGGTTATTAATATCGTAATCCTGCCGAAATAGACCCTGTTAATTTTCAAATTAATCAAATTCTATACCTATTGTACTGAGGTGGATTAATGGTCTGATGCAGTGTATTATGAGAATTCACTGAACATTATTATCCCTTAAATTCTAAGCGTTAGTGAGGGTCGTTATTTCATTTTCCAAGCGCATCTCTTAGTAATTGGGAAAATAAGAAAAAAAACGGGTAAGTTTACAGACATAACGGTTTCATTATTTTCAATTTTTATAAATATACACATTTTAGACCTTAAATGTTCACAACTTTTCTAGACGTAGTAAAACATCCTGGCGATATTTCAGCTATTAAAAATAATCGTTTGATATCTATGAGTTTTGTTTAGTTGGTAGGTACTGTATGAATAACAATGTTTGATCAAACAAAAATGTTTGGAAAATTAACACAAGGTTTATTATATTATATATTACTTGGTAAAAAAAAAAAACACAAGTTGAGCACAATGTATTTTTTTTTTATTTTTTTTGATAAACATTTTAAATCGAATTTCGATGAAAATCATAAATACTACAACTCAAAATATTCAGAATTGTTTTTCATTAACAATGATATTAATCGTTGCGCACAAATATACATTACATTTTCTTTTACACTCTAGATTCCCAACTTTCCACTTACAATAGCGTCATGCTCGTTCTCATTATCATCTATATTTTTTTAATTATGAAGTTTTACGACGCGCAATTGTATTTTTAGTATTACTAGGTTGAGACGAAAGGTAATAGGAACGCACGGTAGTTAATTAACATAAGCACACAAAAGATTGAAGTTTCGAGACAAAACAACAGAAAAACCAACAAACAAAACGAAATTTGATTACACTCGGTGTCGTCCTTACCCGCGTGAATTACAAAACTAGCAGAAATAATGTATTTGGCGAACAACTCCGCCACTGCCGAAGGTATTGTGTGTACATAGATACATATGTACATATGTACACAAAGACAATTTTCTATAGAGATGGAAGATTAGGGCATTATATATTACTACGTATGCCGCCGTTAAGGGTGGAATAATGTGGGCAATTTCTAGAATTTATAGTCACGCTTCTTAAAACCGTTGGGATGTGGTGACTCCCAAAGTAGATAAAAAACGAAGTTAGTTACCTCACACCCTCCCCCGGCCCCCTCCTATTATAAAAACTTATTTAAGCTTTGAAAACATTGATTCCATTGGCCACTTCTTACGTTTACATTTTCTCATTCAAAAACCTATACCTGAACCAACAGTTATTTTTAGGTATTTGATAATTGTAGGGCAGACTGAATTAATAAACTACTCTTACAACTTCAAAATGTATTTAGTTTTTTTTTTTTTTTTTAGCCTGGATACACATTTTACAATACGAAACCAATCTTCTCAAAAAAACCCCAAATACGCCATGAAAGTTAATAATACTGTTTCATTAATATATTTTAAATTTCGACATTTTTTCGATAGCTTCACCTTTTAGAAAATTGTGTGCATTATTCTACTTAAAAAAACTCTAAACAACAATACCGAACAAATAACCACATAGTCGTTGTACCAATACGTTTACTCTGCACTCAATAAAATCCATCAATTAATACCTACATTCTATGGACCGGAATGTATAATCGCATTAAAATAAAAAAAAAAATGTTTAAATGCGAAAAATTTGTTTTTATAAATTTTAAAATCAGCGGGTTTTACAATAATAGTTTTTTTTTACTGGTATACAGTTTTTAAGAGTCTCACATTAAATAGTAAACACCCGTACACAAAACATGTTTTACGCATTTATACCAAAAAATACGCGGCGTAATTGAACACAGATGTTACGTTAAAAAGGTTTGTTATTTTTTTTTTTTAGTTTTTTCATTTTAAATATTATTACGAAATGTTGGGAAAATGAGAAAAACAAAAAAAAAAAAAAAATACAATATAAAGCCGTCGGATTTTATAATTCTGAACGCCGTTATAAGAACAGATTCTTTTAATGTGATAATAATTATCGCGTTTTCCGAGTTTTAGAATTAATAACTTTTGCATAATTATCCATTATGACGACGACGAACGAAAAGAGACGATAGTGCGCCTTATATCCGGTCTGTAACCTATTTTTTTTTAATTCAAATGTAGCGAAAAAAACTTTGTTGCAAATTTCTCCGCATAAAAGATTATTATAAAAATCTGCATTGACCATTTTTAGATTCCAAGCGCAATAAGTTATGTGTTGGTTATACTACGATGTGTTCTTTTATTTTTATTTATTTTTCTTTGTATGTGTCTGCGTATAACTGTAAGATAATTTTTTTTGCATTTTGGAGATAATTTTTTATTTTCCAAATGGTTTTCATACAAATTGAAAAAAAAACCGAAAAAAACTTATGTATGGGTAAAACGGACAAATATTTAGAGCGTCAATGATTTCATTATTTCAAATTTTTTACCACAAATCAAAAGTAACATATTTTCTGGAAAAAAGAGTTGTCTATTTGGTGAGTAAGAAAGTGATTTTTTGATTTTCTAACTCTATGTATCTTTCCTTATCAACTTCTCACTTACAACAATGACACGACCGTCAGCAATATTAGCTTTTTTTATGTTTGTAAACAATTTTTCTACCAGAAATCCAACTCTAATAAAAAATAACAAGATATTTTGTGTAGCATTTCATTCTTTTTCAGAGGGAGTTAATTTTTAATTTTCCTTTTAGTTCTCATAATAGTTGGGAAACCCGGGAGAAATCGTAGAGAAGTTTCATGAAACTTAAGGATTCAATATTTCCGATGTTTATGGATTTATTATAATTTGTTTAAAAAGAATCGTAGATACTTGACATTTTTAAAATATTTATATTACAGTTTTTTCTATATATGGTAAAATGTATGAAATATTCTGGCCATTTTTGAACTTCATGAGGTTCATCGTAATTTTGTACTCGATAATAAAAAAAGTTCAAATTTTGATGAAAATCGTGAAAATAATGACCTGCCCTTATTGCGAATTTGCCGCCATCTTCTCTATTTTCTGTCATCACTCTATAATGTCAGCTCCTACCAAATATATATTTTTTTTTACGTGGACTTTTAACCTTAAACATGATCTACGTATAAATTATAATGGTCTTCTTTCTAACCAAATCTTACTTAAAAGCCAATATCAATAGATGGCATTCCTTTTCTCTTTGCATTTCCAGCCCACATGATCTTAATTTCTTAATTTCTGTTATTATATCCGATCGTTGAAATAAATTCCCCATAGTGACTTATTTTCCATTCCCTTATAGTATCGGAGTTGATAACATGCCACAAATTCCTCTTAGAATTTTTCACTAAAACACTGTAAGTCACGCGAATCTCAATTCTCAGTAGTATTATATAATATTGAACTATAAATATTAAAATTATTTTAAAATTCTAGTTTTAAGATTTGAAAATTTGATACAAAAACCACGAATGATTTATGTTTTCAAATTTTACGACTGTTTTTACTATTACAGTGTTCAGTAAATTAAATGTTAAAATTAAGAATATTTAACGACCTGATCATATATTTTCTATTAAATTCAATATATATTTTCAAAAATGTATCATTAGATATTTGATTTTTAGATTCTGAATGTAGCGAGGCATGTAATGGTACACTATGAAGTATGTCTATAAAAACTTTTCAACCAGAAATTTTGCTCCGATCAAAAAATTACAGACCTTTTTAAATCATATTTTATAATATAAATTTTTTAAATTAATTTGAAATGGGTTTTATAGTATTCAAGAAACCCCGGAAAAATATATAGAAAAACGAAAACATTTACCTCATTGTAAGTTTCATTATTTTTGATTTTTCTGGTTTTGTTTTTCCACCAGAAATCTTGTTCCAAATCCTAAGAGTAGCATCATTTCTGAAAGATAATTTTGGTTTTTTTTTTTAATAAGTTGGAGAAAACGTAGGGAAAACTAGAAAGTTTATGGGATCATTAGTCACGTGATTCTTGATTTTGTTTTGTTTTTTTGTTAGTATTCGATGTAAAATAGTTTGATGGTTTTAAACATTTGTTGATAATTTTTAAACTATTTAATGATATTTTTTTTTTATTTTGGTGAAATGTGGATACAATTGTTTGCCCTAACAAAAATGCTTCAAAATTTAATACCAGGTTCATTATAAGTTGTACTTTTTGGTCGAAAAAAAAGAGTCTTATTTGATTTTTGTTATCGGTAATTTCTTTTTTCATTTGCGTTTTAAGATCGAATTCCAACAAAAGTAGTAAAATTTATGGCATTTTAAAATACATTTAATCGAACTTCGCTAAGAATCGTACTTCGAGAACAATAATGTATCATTGCACACGGATATAAATTAAATAACTTTTTATATCCTACCGTCGCCACTTTCCACCTACAATAGTGGCATGCCCTACAGCAGTATGAACTTTTTTTATTATTGCAAGTATTACAAAATGTTTAAAAACATTTTTTTTTTTTTTTGTGTCGTTTTTCGAATACTATACATTATTTATCGTCACGCTTTTGAATTTAAATTAATAATATATCACTGCACGATCGCGCATCTATGTATAATATTGTTAGTGAAATTCAGGCAAGCGCTTTTATGACCTATAGCAATAATATATAGGTATAAGACCCTTTATATTACGTTTTGGAATTCATTCCTTTGCCGAATCAGAAAAAATGATTATTTTATACGAAAACTGCGGTTCCAGTTCACATGTTCAAAAAACTTTAAAACGATGTGTATTTTTTTTGTAATATCTACTCTTCAACATATTAATATAGTTTAAATTAATGGACACGTGAAAAAAAAAACCGAAGGAGGACATCAAGTGCGGGTATAATATTTTGTTATTACACATACTATATATAGTGAAAGGTTGATATTAAGCTATAAATATTTACTCTTATACTGTATATTATTATTATGAACGCCGTCCATAGCTCATTATCCTGTACAGAAATTAAAAAAAAAAAAAAACCCCGAAAAAAAGTGTCATCGGCCCTTGGCTTGTCAATGTCGAAAGTTCGAAAGTACCTCCTTTGAACGTTTAAAAATTGAAAAATAATTTTTATATTCAAAAATATTATCATCGCTATTGCGATAGAGTTTTTAAACGAAAGTAATAAATAATTAAAAACAAAGAGAGGATAATAATATAATGTATATTTCATTTTGGAACCCACGTCGCTGATGATGTTTTCGCGGCTGAATAAAAAAAAAAAAAAGAACCACACTGCCACAACAGTGACCGTTTTGTATTCACAGATGTAATAAATTACAATATTCATAAAATATGATGTGCGCATCGTCGTTTGCATTTAAATGGGACATTTGAAATATAATTATTATGCATATATATATATATATAGTAAGTTAAAAAACCATACATAAATAGCGAGTTTATCAAACATATATAATAATATTTTATCGGTTTTTATTTATGATGAATGATGACGCGTAGAAACCATGTCGGGGGTTTTAACATTTTTTAAAAATTATAAAAAAAAAATTAAAATTGCACATAAATTCCCACGCAATATCAGCGGGTCAACATTGTAAAAATATATTACACTGAACACAAAATAACGTACGTATCATTGATCTGCTGTATAAACCGTGACATTTGGATTTGTTTAATTAAAATTAGTGGTACCTACACGATGAATACATGCAGGTACGATATGCATCGCGTCGTTATTTCGATTATAATGTCATATTATATCATAATATTGTGTAAAAAACATGACAACGTTAGTTTTTTTTTTTCAAAAACACAGGAAACACGGAATAACATTAACCGATCACGAAGTACCACGACGTGTCGAATTCGAATCATTAACGGAAATCGTGTACACAAATAAACTTCAGATATAATGTCTAAATTATTATAGTAATAGAAAAAATCAGGGCTGGATCGAGCACGGAGCCCGGGTCCTGAAATATTAAAGGTTTCGAAGGTGCCTTTTTTCTCTGAATAAATGTATACTATTTTAGTTTAATGTTTACTGGACATTGGCAGTGGCGTACGCAGGGGGCGCTAAAGGGCTCCAAGCCCCTCCATTAACTGTATTTATATATATACATATTTGTTTATATTTTTCAAATTTCAAACGTAACAATAAATAGTAAATAAGGATTTTTTTTTTTTCATAAAATACGCTATTTTCGTAAGTAATAATTTAAATTAATACCAATGTCTATTAATACCCTTACTATAGTATTATATCATCGCAAAATAAGATTTTATTAGATTTACAAGATTATTATTTTTTATTATTTATTTTAACTGTGATCACATTCGTTACAAACAATTGTTTTGTTATTATTACAACTTTGGTGTTTGGTGTTACCGTACACACGCGGGCTTCCACATAACCTTAAATAATATCTAAGATTGCAAGTTGCAATATTGAACTTACCGAACTGATGTTGATAACAATTAACGCATCGTTAAGTCAGCCCACGGATATTGTAGGTAAAACTAATATAATCTTTAATTAGTGAAAAACAATCAGGTAGGTATTTAAATAATTTTGTTTTTACTTATGTCTTTTGGGTATCAAAAAAATAATATTGTGTATAGGTTTTTCGTCACTGTTTTAATATAAAACGTATCCCATAGTTTAACACACTAAAATAACTATTTAATTATTCATTAACGACAGAAAAAAGATCGAATTTTTTTCGACTTTTAGTTTAAAAAAAAATAAACGGTAGTTAAGTATGCAATTCACGATTCATAAAATTCTAATTTTGGTTGACCTCTTATGGCTTAAAAACTGTATTTTACTGTCCAACATTTTCATAGTTACCAAAGTATTATTTTTTAGATTCTGAGTTTAACGAAAAATGTATTGATTTAATAAAGATGTTAATTTTTTTTTTTATGTGAACACTTTTACAACCATAAATCTTCCTCCGATTATCAAGTATAGCACTTTTTCTGAAAGGAAATGTTCTTTGGGTAGTACTTTAAAGAGATCATTTTTTGAGATTCTTATTAATATTTGAAATAATGAGGAAAGCCTGGTTCTTTAGGTTAGACAAGATTGAAAGATTAAAAATGAGGCTGTCATTATCAACTGTTTTTATTTATTTTTTGTTATTGTTAAGATTTGATTATTTTAATCTTTTCTAAACAATTATTGTTGTCATGGAAACTCGCATTGTTGTAATCATTTTAATATAATATGGCATATGTATTGTTGACAAACCAACACTATCAACTGAACTCCGCTCAGAATCGTTTTTTCGGTAGCAATGGTTTATCGTTTACCTACCAACTTCCCACACACACAGTGGCCACGTGCAAAGTATGTCCATCCTTTTTTTGAAATTTTTTTGTGTACTTATATTTTATGTTTATTATCAGTCAGATCTAAGAATAGACCTACTTTATTTTTCAAACTTGTGACAAAAACAACTGATTAATTATCAATTTTTAAGCGCCGTCCATTGAAAAATCCTACGTACTTCACTGAACATTCGCATGTTCAAATGCTATTTTAATAATACATTTTATTTAAGTTTTGTTTGATAACGATTGATAATATATTTTATACAATATAAGCGTCTTTATTTTTTAAAAATACGTGTAACTACTACTTTAAATTCAGTTGTAAAATAATAATTATTAGCAATTTTGTCACACGTATTATAATATGTACCGGGTCTAATATAATACGGGTCTCGTTAATCCAAACACGGGCTAATTCGAAAGACGTGATAATCCGAACGGGTTCGAGAATTATCGCATCACTATATTTAGACAAAATGTTTTCCCGAAACAATTAAAATAATCAGCATAAGCACATCGCATGTGTACATTCATATGACGATCGTATAAATGTGATTAAATAATATGAGAATAAGGATACTTTTTTAGTATAGGAAAACTATAGTATAGGAACTAATATCCAAAAATTAAATTAACTCGATACTATTATTATTAATAATATGATAATATTATCATTGGGCGGAATTGTATTATTTTTTTAAATTACAAATAAAAATTAATTTTCAAGTTTAAATTCCAAGAAAATTGAATAGTCATAGCGTCATCCGAACAATTTGAACGACTCTTTCCCCAAACCCATAAGGATTAACGAGACCTTACTGTATAAAATACATTAAATATTCAATATTCGTAAAATAAACGATTGCACAGACAGCCGCTGTGAATAATTAATTTAAATTATACATAATAATAAGGTCAATTCAGTTTTTCCGAATGTGGAAGGTTAGGTTATATTATAGATATTATTATGGATTGTATTTGTATATTCCAGTTGCCAACTGTGCCAATCAAAAAACATTTTCAAATTAGGATAGAGAGAAAAACAAATTAAGGTCTACCATGCAAAATGCACGTTTAATCTTTTAAATTCTGAGCGGAGCGAAGAAGCTTATAGTTTTTATAAACCTAAGATGGTTAACTTTTTTTTTTTGTGAACAACTTTTCTACCAGAAGACTTTCTCTGATTTTTCGTGTAGCACTTTTTCTGAGAGAAAATCGATGTAATGAGGTATTTTATAGAAGTCATTTTTTGATTTTCTCAAAATTTTTCCCATCACCGAAATGTACAAAATATAATTGTAAAATATTACGATTTTTTTTTTTTCTGTGGACAACATTTCTACTAGTAGTTTTGCTCATACTCTTAATGAAAGCAATTTTTCAAAAAAAAATTTCACTTGGGAGGTACTTAAAGAAAGCCAATTTTCGATTTTCTCCTTAGTTTTCTCAGCAAATGTGAAAAACTGGGTAAAATATGGGAAAAACGTAAGAAAATCAGGGAAATCGATAATGTACCGATAAACAAATATTATTAAAAAAAATAGTCTTTTTAGCATAAATGATCATTGAGAGATCTCTGCTGAAATAAATAATTGCAGATGAAATTAGTGTGGAGTTTTGAAAAATAAAAAATATTAAAGCAATATGAAAATCAGTTAACATAAAATATTTAAAATATAAATTGGGTGGAAAATAAAAAACTCCCGTCCATAGTTACCTAGTTTTGTAATGTATCTTGTATCAAAAATTCAAAATACTACATTTATAGTATCTTGCCAACCCTGTCAATACCCTTGGTGCAATATGCACTATAATAATGTATTGATTTTATCTATGGTTTTCCTTTGTGGTTTTGTGTGTCACTTAAGTAACAACTTTTCTACCAGAAATCATACTCCAATCATAAACTTTTGAGGGACTTTATCGTAACATTTTTTGGATCTATAACTGGCATGATGGGAAAGTCGTTTTTGATTTTCCTTTTTTTTCTTAACAAATGGGGAAAAAAATTGTCATTTTTGGTATGATTTTTGTTGACATCTAAGTTAACACGGTAACAAGGTGAAAATACGATTAATAATATTCAAGTCGGAATCGTTTTTCGTTAGCAATGCTTTATCATTGTGTGCATAAATTTAACTATTCTATAAAGTATATATACTACTTACCGTTATCTAATTATCACTATTATTATTATTTTACCATCCCCCCCTCCTAAAATAGTGGCAAACCCATAGGCAGTATCAACTCTTTTTGTTTTAAATTATAGTTTTAACTTTTAAATTTCGATTATATTATAATTGGGTTATCGCCATAATATTGTCAGTGCAATTAACGTGGCGATGATAAAAGAAACTTAATATCATGTTATAATATTATATAAAATATCACATTTGCGCAAACAGAGAATATTTGCACATCGTTATATTATACGCATGAATACATATTATTTCAGGGTATAATAATATAACGGAATTATATATTATTACATTATGGAATATTATTATTTTAGTTTATAGCCCTATACGAATATTATAAGTTTTATCGTAACATCCGATCCGCCTTTAAAATGGAAATTTGTTCGTGTTGGTATTTTGTATTATACGTTATAGTATATTATACGGACAGTATAATATGCGGACCGGGTGATAGTACACATCTTATCGAATTTATGAATCCAATAAAATATAATAATATAGTATAGCAGTAGAGTGCACATTCAAACTCTGATAACTTGTTAAAACGCATCACTTTTTGTGGTTACTATAGCCTGCTGTGCAATATAATAATATGTTGCGTGCATATTTAAAAGACGTTGACGTAGATGCAATAATTATTTTTGTTGCGGAATAATAAACTACATATTCCTATATACTCGGTATCTGTGCTAGGTATTTCCAAATTCGATAGCTATCAAGATACTATCAAGTATTATACGATTTGTTTTTGGTAGATTCAATTGTTTCCAATATGTAACTACTATTATAGTTTTTCGTTTTTTATTGTCGTATTATAGATGATTTTGAAATTAAATTTAAGTCAGGAGGCCATATGAGTATACGGCAGACACTAAAATAATTTATACCGAACGAGTAACGTGAAACGCGGAAAAAAATGTCTACAAGAAAAATAAACGTTGTGAAAAAAACTGATACTTCTAAAGAATGTACCACTGTTTAAATAGGAAAATTGGAAGAGAAGATACATAGAGTAATTTAGTTTACATCTGTACACATCACAGGAAAACCAACTTATTCCAGGTCTCGTTTAGAATTTAAAAGTATATGAAATAAATTCCATGAACAAAAATTAATTCCGTATATTTTTAATTATATTAGTAAACTACTATCTTAAAAAACAAATTATCTAAACTAAATTTAGATTTTTTTTTTATCAAATGAGCTCAAACTCAGGAATCAGAGTTTTTTTTTTTTTTTTTTTAGTGGATTGAAGAAATACAATTTTGGTTGAGTTTAGATTCACCGTGTTTTTTGAAGGGAAAATGATAATTTGTATAGCTTTGTATACGCCTACAAAACGCTTAAATTAAGCCAAGGGGTGAAACTTTGTATATACTTGATGTAAGTATCAAAGATGTGTTTTTTGCTAGGTTTAACTTTTAATGTTTTCATAGGAAAATGAAAAACCTGGTATGGTTTCAAAGTAATTTGGTAAAAATGTAGATAAATATAATTTGTTATCGATGATGTACATTTAGAAGGTTTTCACTTCCAACCCCCGACCCCACTAACCGTTTATGTTAGCAAAAACCTCGAGAACTACTTAACCTATTTTAATAAAATATGTTTTTTTCAATTCCTTATCATTGTCGGAAGGTTATAGGTTAATTTTCTTTTACTTGAAAAAAAGAAAGAGTAATAGACGGTCAAATAGGGAAGAGGAAATAGATAAATGTAGATAATTGATATCAAGTAAATGATAAAAATCAAATAATAAATAAATAGAAATGTATTTAATTAAATAGGTATATAAAATATTATATTATTATCATTATACTAATTCAAATAACTTATAAAAAAAGAAAAAAAAAACATGAAATATTTTAACGGCAACATTACTACATTACAACATTACCCAGTTGGTCGCATATTCTAATATATTAGTGAATATTAGTAAATATTATGGCCTTTTTTTCTCTGGATAACTTTTCTACCAGCAATTTTGCTCTAATTTTCAAGTGTAACACTTTTTCTGAAAACAAGGTACTTTTTTGTGTTCCCAGAAGTTTTTATAGTAAATGGGAAAAACAGGAAAATGTACGAAATTTATAATTTTCTAATCTAAATGTTACAGCCTTTCAAAACATGTATAAATGAACTCCACTCAGAATCATTTTTCGTTAGCAATGATTAATCGTAATACATTAAATACATTAAATGAGGTTGTACAAAGTTTTTTCTTAAACATTAAAAAAAAAATACATTAGATTTACTTAGAGTCAATTGAAATTTTATTTTTAGAAGAAAAGCTCATTTGTAGACATTTTATTTCTATTATAAAGTTGTATAATTCAACTCTTTGACTAAAAATGTTTAAATTAACTGTCGAATTTAATGGATAAAAGTGATTTAATCGAAAGTATCATTACTTTCCTATGTTATTTAAGTAGAAAAACTAAATATGCGATAAGTAAGTTTTAATTTTTTTTTTTTTTTTTTTTGTAAGTTTGAAACCACAAAGAAACAATTTCCAGTCTTAATTAGAAAATAAAAATTAAAAATAAAAACATCCTAAAAAATATATATAAATACATTGTATAACTATGTAAGTATCCAACAATATATTGTGAACTGTACTACTGCTCCAACGAATCAAAATCAAATCAATAAAGTTAGGTAATATAATACAATTTATTGAAATATATATTAAAATACAAAATTATAGTACGAATAGTATAATTTATCAATATCACTCGTGGACTTTTTTTACCGGGACGTACTAATTTTTTTAGGTTATTCCTGTGCGATATTTTTTCTGGGCTATTTTCGATGGATTTTTACTGACTGCCGAACAAATGCACGAATGAGTTTTACGTAAAAAATTATGTATACCTATATTTAACACAGAATGTTCCCCTAGAAATAATAGTGTCCAGTTATTTAATACTTACATGTTATTATTTCGCTATTGTTATATAAGATCCCTTATAGCTCGAAGCCGTAGGTTTATTATTATATGCATTTGAGTACAACGTATAAGTATATTCAATTTTTTTTTTATTTCCAACGATATTATAATACAATAAAATGCTAAGAGTACAAAAACACATGTTTTCCATTGTTATATTTTTATTGAAATAAAAAAAATGTCCCGGTTTTGTTTGTTTTTTTTTTTTTTTTTTTACTATTATTATTAAATATTAACGACGGTTGTGGTAAAAAAAGCTCAGTTTTTATAATAATAATATTATAAAAATAACAGTTTTGTTGCTTTACAATTCATCATATGAAAAGTGAATAAAACTAATCAAAAAATGTGTTCGAGATGTATTGTTTTAAAATGACTTACATTTTTAATAGTTCACTATATACTCCCAAAAAAAAGAATAAATAGCTATAAGTACGTATATTAGCTGTAATTTTAGAATAAGTAATTTATTCAAACAATTATTACTATAACGCAAGTCCGATCAAAGATATTAAGAGGTCCCAAAATCAAATTTTTTTATTGGTTTTAAAAAAAATGTTTTAAAAATGTTAATATGAAAAAGGCTAACATACTTCGCACGATGAGCGAGCTACTGTTGTAAGTGAGAAGTTAGAAAGATGGGAATAAAGTGGAATTTGATGTATATCTATACGTAACGATTAACCATTGTTAACGAAAAACAATTCTAAGTAAAGTTTTGTGACACATGTTTTAAAAGACCGTAATGTTTACGATTTTTATCAAAAATTTATGTTAACATTTTTATGAAAAAGAATACGTTAAACTCAACTTTTTCTTCTTTTGAACCGCCTGTTAAATTTACAAAAATTTCTGTTTGGTCCAATAATTTTATCCACACAGTACCTACCGAATACCTTACCAAATATAAATTACATAAAAAACTTACAATATTAAAATATTCATACGTAGCTTAAAAAAGGCAATTTTAAGTTTTTTTCCAAATTTCAAGTCTCTAGGAATATTTTTCACGAAATTACAACAAAAAAACGAAATTGAAAATAATAATTTTAGTTTCTTATTTTTCTTACGTGTTTTCCCATTTATTATGAAAACCATGAGAAAAATCAAAAAATTACTCTCTCAAAGCAACAATTAGATAAAATTCCCTTTCAGATAAGGTACTATACTTGAAAATCAGAGCAAAATTTCCTAATAAAATACTCGATGGAAAAATGACCGGATGTAAAAATAGTGCTGTATTGTTGTTATGCATATTATGCTTTATTTTAACTCCACTCAGAATCGTTTTTCGTTAGCAATTATCAATCGTTGCATACCAAGATGCATTAAATTCCTTTCTATATCCTACTTTCTCAACTTCTCACCTACAACAGCGGCCCACCCAGCGTGTCTGTTTTTTTTTTTTTAAATAGAAATATAAAAGTATTTAAAAAAAAAAAACGTAAAATCATTGAGGAAACCTAATCAATAACTAAAACTAATGAATTTAAACTATAAATAATGCATACTGTGAAGTGCGGATACTTCTTTTTACTGTAATTCAATAAAATAACAAAAGTAACAAAGAAATTAAAGTGAGTAACGATGATGGACTTGGAAATTATTTTAATAATTAATGACCGTTATACAACTTTTGTAAAATTAAAAATGTATTGTGCTGTATAATAATTGATAAATTCAAAGGGTCTAAAATGACTTTATTATGGCCCGTTCCCTCTCCATTACTATTATAATACATTACAATGTAGCTTATTTATTGAAATAACTGATTGTCATCCGAGAACTAAAAAATAACAATATTAATTCAGAAAAGTTATAACAAGACATTTATTTTTTATGATAACTCTATAATTTAAATTTGGTTTATCTTCCAGTTGTTTATTCATGAAGTTTTTATAACAATTTATCATTTTAACAATATAAAATATTTATATTATCATTAGGTGTTCTAAAACGCAGGTAACCAATTTTATTTGAACGTCAACTATTTATTTTTAAGCAAAAATAAATGTTTCGCAGATGGTAAAATAATCTTTGAGTCTTTTGGTTAAATAAATGTAAAATGATAATTATTACGATACAAATTGAATAATTTTGTTTAGATTCTTAGCGTAGCGAGGAATGTATTGGTTTTACTATTATATATTATGTTTGTTTTGTATTGTTTTTTTCTGTCTATAAACAACTTTTTTACTTTTCTACAGAAATCTTCCTCCAATCACAAAAAAAAAAAAAATGTAAAACGTTTCACTCTCCCTAACGGTATACGAGTAAATGTTAATCGCCCATGCGGACTACGGATTTAATTTAGATTATTTGTATTTTGTTATACATTTTAATATTTTAATTTAATTTCTAGTAAAAATTATTTTTCTTGCCCAAAAACCCCTACCCATAGTGAAGTGGTCAGGTAGATGAGTGAATAATAATGTAGGTAGGCCATTTATATAAGATAAATTAATATTGTTGATTTATTGTCTTCTGCATACAATAATAATCCGAAAGTCAGAACAATCAGTCGTCGTCGGACAAAATAGGTAAAATACACTGTCCCAGAAATGTCGGGGCTATTTCGGAGTCGATTCTTCCTTGGTCGATTTTGCCGCTGGAACGATAATCCAGGACGACTATAATATAGTATTGTTGTCAGACGGGTGACCATCCTATAAACTACCGCGTCTGCCGTCTGAATACCGGAAAATAATTTTGAAATTGTTCTATGACGGAGAAAATGGTCTATATTTACATAATCCATATATATATATACATTGTTTTTTACTGAAATAACTGGACAAGACGTATGGGAGACCAGAGCTAAAAGTAAAATGTTGCACTTAATGAAAAATTTAAGAAAAAGTTTTTATTATTTTCAGATAAAAATATTAATAATTGTTAGACAAAGTTCAGACTTATTAAATTACACCGTAAATTTTGCCTTTGGAATATTTTGTTTAACAAAAGAATACAAAAGATTTATAACCAACCCGAACTAAGGGTCAAAATTAACACGCACTGGGGAGAAAAGTAACATTTAATAAAAAGTATTTTTAAACAACAAAACAACAAAAAAAAACTAAATGGGTGTAATAATAAAATAAAAATATAAAACATAATTTTAACTTTTGTATTATTAAATAAATTGACAAAATAAAAACATAGATTTGTAAAACTAATATATACAAATTCTTTTTTGAAAACCATACAGGCCAATTTTCAAAATAACAAAAAGTATACACCACTTAGGTCAGTATTTAAAGTCCATTTCATCCGGTATAACTCATTTTGATAAAACTATGAGTAAAATTAATTACAATATATTGTTAGAAAAAATGACTGACATAATCATTATGCTGTCTCTAGCAATCAGTAATCCGTATATTATGCTAATTGACAGCAATTCATGGTCTACATTCTATCTACAATCCACGGTTACTATGATATTCTACAATTTTTAGCGTTGTGTTTTATCTAAACATATTTTTATTTTTTCTTGATAAATGATAAATAAGTTATCTGAGATAATTAACTGAGTCATCTAGTTTTTGAATAGCAATTAATATCTTTATTAAAAACAATAGATAAAATATTTTGTTTATATTATTAGTGTTTATTAAAGGAATTATTAAGTTAGATCAATCACACAACCTTTATGAAATGTAGATGTCTACCAAATGTTAAACATTTAATACTTTTAGGACTTTGTTCTATGAAAGGTAATGAACAAAATTATCTTTCCTAATATTTAGATAACGTTCCTAATTATTTATCTTTATGTAGATAATTAAATTGTTATGGATGTTTTATCTTTATTTAGATACATTAAAATGTATCTTTATACCGTACTGACAACCAGTACATATTAAATTTATCGGTAATAATAACATTTATGAACTATGAAACCAACATTTGAGGATTGACGCAGGGGATAAGAAAACTTTGACACGGTTAAAAAAAAGTTTAGGCGGGTATAGAGTTATTAGAAAAATTATTTCCTTATCGTATACACACTATATAGAATATGTATATCAGATTTTATAGATTGTGGGTTTAACTCACATAATCCCATCTTGATGCAGGAATGGAGAAATGAAAAAGCCTTGCAAATGTTAGACCAGGATGCCAATTGGCTTAACACATTTCCGACGCCACTGGTTATGACGTTTACATATTTTCATATTTTTATCGCATCGTGTTCACGCTTTTGTATTATAGTAATAATATATTCAGGTTACACACTCGTGTAATGTATAATATAAACGATCTAAATTCTAAAGTTACTTAGATATCATATTATATATTATATCATCACAGGCCACACGTGCGTATTTATAACGCCTTTGACACATACCTCTATCACCCGTGGGACTTAACCCGTTTTTATATAAGCTTACGCCGTTATAATATAACGTGTAGACGATATCGACGACTGGGGACCTTTATCTATGTACATACATATATGTGAGTATGTGTGTGTGTGTATGTGCGTGTGTGTTTATACCGAAATGCTACAGACGACAAAACAGAAAAATATAGGAAGCAATAAAACTCTCTTGGTGTATAAAAATGGCGATGCGATGGAAATAATATATACAATCATGATAGTAAAACGAGAAGCTGCGAATATGTGATAGCTGAAAAATAAGTATATTTTATGTACGGAGAAACATTATGATATAAAATATATTTCTATATATATATATGTATAGAAAGTCTTTCTAGTTTCATGTTGCGGTCAAATTTTTCCACGAAATATTTATTTTTCAAAATTGCCCTTTGTAAAAACTTATTAAAATCATATATTCGTAAATAATACATTGTATATATTTTATCACCCTTATTTTTGCAGGTGTAATCACTGTCCTCCTTTTTTTTAAATAGCAACGTGTAGTTATTAAAAGTTTGAAGTTTTAATTTAAAAACATTTTAATGTTAACATTTGTAATTTCCGTTAACCTGCTGACGAGATATTCTACTCTTAAGTTTGAGTAAGAGGAGAGTAGTGGAGCATAATTGTGTGGAGGCCCGAAGCGTGGCGTTTGAATATTGCTTTAGTACTCTCGCCCTACTCAAGCTTAAAAATGGATTATCTCGTCAACAGATTAATGGGAATTATAAATTTCTTTTAAAAATATATTTAAACTAAAGGTTTATATAATTATGGCATTTTCAGTATTGGTTGCTATTTGAAAGTCAAAAAGGGTAATGGCTTCACCCTCAAAAGAACAATGTAACGTTTTAGAATATATGATTCCAATAAATCTTTAAATAAATAATTTTTTTTTAAAAAAAAAATAATCATTTCACGGAAAATTTGACTGTAACATGAAATTTGGAAGACCCTGTATACACACAGGAAATGGTTCGTTATTCACTTTCCTGGTGGAGAGCGAAGCTTCACGCTTCTACGATTATATCATCTCTCCCTTTTCTTTTTTTTTATTATTGTAATAAATATATATATTTTTTTGTCTGTTGACTCTTATTTTATTATTTTTTTTTTTTGTAACCGCTCAGTTAGTCATCACGAGCGGTAATTATTCAAGGTCAGCCCAACCTCTGTGGCAAGAATATTACACATCAGACCGAACATCACAACCTACCTACCTATACTTACAAATGTTTCGTCATCGGTCGCTACCGATTATAATATATTGTGTCTCCCACTTGAAAATAATAATGTTTATAATATTATTATGCATTGTTTCTTTTTTTTTTTCATTGTAATTTATTTTCGATAGAGTCTATATAGGTATAGATAGTCTAACTATCTAACTCACGGTACGCATTTTGGATTTTAAATCGAAGCACCCGTATTATCATAATTTACTATCTTCCCTTTTCCACCTTTTTCGTACCACTGTACTATTACTATTATACTTTTATCGATCTTGTATTAATATAAAAATAATAATAATATGCAAATCATATTGAATTAAACACGTGCAAACTATAAATAAAAAACAAACGGTGTACTTTTTATTCGTATTATATGATAATGTACATAAGTACCTATTACCTATATCATGTTTGACAATCGTTTTAGTACGTATATATAAGTAAAATGTATATCTATTCCAAATTCCGAATAGGTACCTACAACAAGTTTTGATCATATGAGTATTAAATAAATAAAACAACTTTTGAGACTTAAGAGGTATAATAATATGAAGTCTGGCAACCATGTTAGGGCCATTTGTTTTTACCTATTTATCATCTATATAATATATGCGAATGCATAGCTTTAGATACAGCTGATACATTGTAAAAATGTACATAAAATAATACATTTAGATATTTAAAGTGAAAAAATAACTACGGAAAAATGTAATAACATTAGTGACATATAGCATGATAAACAAAAACGGGAACGAGTAAACTTAATAATTAAAGTAAGTACCTATTATTTTAATTCTGGCAGGATATAGAAAAAGAAATGTAGCTTAGATAAATTACCTTGAACAAGAAATCTAACCAGTGAGCTATTTTAACCATAATTTGAGCGGTAGATTTTTGCATGGAACATTGGACAGGAACGAAAATTGAAATTTATTATATAACTATGTGGAAAGAAATTTGCTATACAAGTATAAATTAACCCACGACGCATTTGTTTGAAATAGAGGGCCTATCTAGACTCTCAATTATGAACTATACATAACGTATAAACCTTATATTTATAAACTGAACATACAGATTTGGCGCAGTAGGCTAGTGCAGTCATGAGAAATAAATTCGCAGTAATACCGATTTTTGGAACATAATTTTTTTTTTTTAATTTTCACACAATAATTGTTGTAATAATATTGACATATGAAAACAGTAGCTGAATACTGTTTTTAAATGTATTGTGCGTTTATGAATAATCAATCCACACAACAGTGGGTATTTTAAATATTTTAACTTTTAATAAATTCAGTTACAGAAATGATAAGTTAAGTTTTAATTAATTGAATTATTTAGTTATAGTTACCATACGAAATAATAATAATAACAGAAATAACAATAATGTGCATAGAATATTATTTTACTACGTAAATAATACCAACGAACAAAAGTATAATAATATCCCATATTTCCATAACTTCATGCGCATGTGCGTAGTACTTGGGTGCTTCATGAGACGCCGTCTGTCGTGTACACTGTGAACTATAGCACGTTTCATCTATTATATTATGAGGTCATAACGTGATTATAATTGATATAGAAACTTTGGCAGACTTGATAGAAACAACTTCATATTATCACATTAGTTCATGGTATAAACAAATATTTCATGGGTTAATCAATAAAATTTGACCTCTCGGTAAAAGGATTCCCATTTTCTAAAAGAAGAAACTCTAGCTTCTATAGCTATAGCTATAGCTTCTGTAGCTATAGCTATAGCTTTCTATAGAAAGTCTAGATAATTATACTGTATAGACTTACTAGAGGTGGCTATCTAGTTGTTTTATATATCCTATGATTTCAAGTCATTGTAAAGTTAAGGGTGAAAACTTTGAAACTTACTAACAATAATTAGTTTATTTTTTAGTATCTTTTTATATTATATTATAATTATAACAATTACCATTTATATTGAAACAAATTACCTACCTCTCGGGTATACTCAAAACTTTCCAAAGAATAATAAGTAGGTAATAATCGTATGAAATTTATCGTTATTCTTAAAAAAAAAAAAAAATACAGAAATGAAGGTTAAAACCGATTAAAGTTGATTTTAAAAGAAAACTGCAAACTCTAAGTATTGTTTATGTAATTATATTAATACTCATTCTCTATCAGATTATTTTTCTAATTTATTTGTTTCACAAAAAAATAAATAAAACCGTTCTGCAAAACAGTTTAAAATTTATATTCTAACTTAATCTATATTTGAAATAAATGTGTAATTTCAATATTATTTGAAAAAAAAATACATAATATTTTATAATTTTATTAAAAGTTTATTAAACGTTAAAAAACGTGTAACACGATATAAAAATTCATTTTTTAGGAATTTAATGTTTTGGAACAAACTTCCTTGAAAAATAAGCATTTTGAAAAAAACAGTGTATTTTCCACGTCTTCGGAAAAAACACACATTTCCATTTTTATTACATTTTTTAAGGAAATTTGATAAAACATGTTTACACATTGCATAAAAAAAAAGGCCCCACTAATGCCAAATATCATTAATTATTAGACGGTTTGTGGACTCAATGTCTTTGTTGTATAGTAAAAATAAAAATAAAAACCTATAATATATAGAAACGTACATTTTTTATTAAAAAAATAATTATTTATAACATTTAAACTTTTTATCATACATAATATTTCAACGAATATTTAGAATTCTTTAATTTTATTATTTACGAACATGTATTTTTGCTACTAAATATTTAGAAAAATGTTCTGAAAATACGAATATTAATAATGTCAATATACTTATATATCTACCAATATTTTAATATCTCTATAGTTAAAGATCCGAAAACACATTGTGTTGCCCTCTTTTTTTGTATCGTAAAAGCACATCTATTACACGATTCGTATTTTAGACCACTTTAACATTTCTATTTTACACAATATTATTCAAGAAAATAAGGAGTGCATATACGTACGTTTAGTAAAATGTATGTACCTTTATAAAATATTAACAATAATCGATAATTTAAATAAAACGCACACGCACCTATATTCTAATTTCGTCAAAAAAAAAAAAGCACTATTCGACGACATATTTTTTAAGTAGGTAACCCGTCTATTAATATTTATGAAATAAAAAATATAAAATTAACCGTTGTTTACCATTTCCGCAACTCTGGCTATGTGCCCACTCTATATTTACTTGTAACAAGAAAAAAAAATATTAATAAAAATAATGTTAATAGTCATAAATACATAATAATATAATAACTATGTAACAAATTAATAAGATATTTGTAACTATTTATTTATTAATTATTTAGTACCAAAAAAAGTGGGTACATTTTTTATATATTTGGGTTTCATACAGTGTCGTGTTTTATCTAGTTACGAAAATTTGTATATTTTTAAAAATATTATTTTATCTATAGATAAATGAGAAATAAGTCATCAGATCCGTTATCTGCGATAATTAATTAAATCATCTATAGATGAATATTTTAGATTCAGGGGTTTTTTTTTTTTTAACTTGTAATTTATACATTTATAAGAAATAATACATCAAATATTTAATTTATATTAATACAGAGTGGTCAACATAACACAAGACACTCACTATTACGAAAAGTATTCACTTTTTCGGAATTTGTTTTTTAGAACATATAAGAAATAAGTCGCTCTAAAATGTCACATTACTTTTTGTTTTGTCGCCCTGATATCAGGGAATGAAACTACAACCTGCTTGTAATTTTTAAATGACGACCTATATGAAATATTCCATAAAAGAAAATGGATTATTAGTGTTTCAATCAATTTTGGTACCGAAATTTTGAATTTCCGTCAATCCGTTGACGAGATATTCCACTTTTAAGTTTCGGTGAGAGAAGAGCGGTGGAACGCTATTAAAACGCCGCGCGCCGGGCCACCACACGAATGATGCACAACTATTCCCCACCCGTCGAAACTTAAAAAGAGGAATAGGTATTTAGCCAACAGGTTAACGGAAATTAGAAATCTCATCACCAAATTTTATTTTGAATACCCCATCTACTTATTTATGGAATTTTTAATATAGGTCGCCATTTGAAAATCAAAAGCAAGTAATGCTGGTTTCACCACTTAAAATAATAAACTAACCGTACTGTAACATTTTAGTATTACTTAAATGGTCTTAAATGATCGATACAACGAATTCCGAACAAAATTATTATTTTCCGATATAACGAACGTCTTGCGTTACGTTGATCACTCTGTATAATGGCGGTTTAATAAATAAATTATCAAGTTGTATCAATCACACTACCTTTTCTAGATGTGTAGTTACTGAATTTGATATTCCTACTTACTTTCACTGTTTTCAACACACATAGTTTTATGATAGGTAATGTGCGAAAACTTTTATTTTTATCGATCAGGATATCGATTATTTATTTTTGTTCGGATAATTGTATGTTATCTATATTTGTTATCTATATTTGTTATCTTCGTCCAAATAATTACTCGAACTATCGATTCTTATCTTATTAACTATCAAAGTCCACGGCCGCAAAATCACTCTGAATCCGCAATTTCGGGCAATTATATTATACATTATTATTGTCGTTTACTTTGGGCATATAAGACGTACAACAATAGTACGAACTCATCTCGCGACGACGAAGGAGGCGGTGGTGGTGTCGGCGGCGTAATATACCTACGTCGTTGGGAAGTAACACACGAGACGAGATGAGAATATAAATGATTTATAAACACACCGTCGTCGTCGTCGGCGCCGTCTTGGTATTGTATTCAGAACGCGGTGTTCGTCGGGAAGTAATTTCGTCTTATTTACGTAGGTACCTATACAGTCGTCGGCCATATTATTATTATTATCAAATCTACTCGCGCATAAATACCTACTTACTGCTGCAGAATCCGAAGATGAATATTATTACCGACGCGACGCGACGTGCGCGTTTTTAAACGCATATATTGTTATATTATGTTAATAAATACTGCAGACAATGTAATTAGAAATGATAATACATTGTGCGACACTTCCCAGGCGGCTTTTAATGAGTACCTGCTTTTGATGGGTTTGATTTCGTATAGTTATTGTTCGTTTCGGACGGTTTTCGTCTCCGCGAATCGGTATGTAGAACCAGACGTGCGATAGTTGTGTAGCGTATCAACTATGATAATATATAATATTTTATACTGTTATAGCATTTTATTATAACGTTTATAATACCAAGTACTATTAGTACTAAGTACCTACTTAATGTATGTTGTATTGCGACAATCAAAAGTAATAAAATTGCCAATTTTATAAGAGCCTATAGAAAGAGATAATATTTTAGACAAAATTTTGTTTATAGACTTTGTTAAACGACCTTTCAACGACGTACATCGATTAAAGATTAGCGGAGAATCGGACTGCACGTGTCGATCAATCGACTATAGATATCATTAAAAATAAATGGGAATTGTTTTTTTGGGGGGGGGAGAGTTTAGTGGAGTATTATTTCTATATTGACGTGATGCGGAACTGCATCTCTACTGTCCACCCACCTAAACTTAACAGTGGAATAGTTTACTATCAACCACTTTCAATAAGGTTTTAATGTATTTGTGATGAACCAGCTTGGAAAATAATAGTGAGGGACGGTTTGTCTCCTATTTAGAAACCTACGAGTATTGGGTATGATACTTCAAAATTGAGTATCTAGATATTTGATGTTTATTCACAGATTTCAGTATTTCAATAAAAGATACTCAATACTTTCCAGAACTGTATAGTGATACAATATACAATATTGTATCTTAAGGTACTTATTGTGTCGAATATTCTGTCCAACCTTTATTAAATCTGTCGTTATTATTATTTCATACAAATATGGCAATCGAAATGAAAACGGTCTCAAAATAAAAAGGTTGGAAAAGTTTGTCGAAAAAATGGCAGCTAATCAGTTCACCAATCAGTTCACTCTCTTATCATCTAAGCTCTCTGCTACCCGTACCTGTATAGCGAACAAAATTGAACACCCGTTCTCCAGTATAATAAATAATAATGAAATATCGTGCAAAATGTTGTTTTTGTAATATCTCATCACCACCACGGATGATTTATTCGGTTTGTTAAGGATATTATATTGATTGCGCTTTTGTTATTATCTCATCTATTATACGAGTTGTGTGCAGATAGTAATAAACATTAAATTACCTCCGCTAAACGAAATTGCATCGCGCATCAATAACGTATACGAATATCGGGTGCGTATATAATAATATAAATTTATATTGCTGTTCGTGTCGTAATATTATAGCACCGGAATGGTAATAATAAAACACCGACAATATAATATAGGTATAAATACTGCGGCTATAATATGCATTCCTCGATTTCCTCGTAAAAACTTAAGGTCATCGTATTGGATATAATTTCATACTGTGTATATGTATATAGGCTCTATCACGTCTGTTACGTAATAGTTACTTATACGTGTGCATATAGGTATACGAACCTTAGCACCTACGATGACGTCCGTGTACGATATTATTGTTATTGGCTCCTCGTAATTCTACTTCCGTTTTAATGAAACTTTTTCAAATATATTCGGCGGTGCTTCGCGTTTATTGACGTGCACGTGTTACCTAAAACCTAATAACGGATCAAACGGTTTAATTCGAACACAACCAATATGTCTAATTAAACTACAATTGTTAACAATTTATCATTACGAAATAGAGAGCGCTCAACCGTAATGATTATACTCGTTTAAGTACACAATATAATGAAGAAAGTATATCGTCGGCCTCTTAGCAAAACCTCGTATGAATCAAAATATTGAATATTTATTATACATTTTGAACATTTTAAGTCCGTTATGGTTTTTTGCTTCGTCTGTAAAATTTGTTAAAACCGACAATATTATTACAATAATTCTATTTGTGCACAGCATACAGTGACAAACTATAATGGTTTTATTAACGAAGAATAGCTGTTTTGGATTGTTTTCAAAAAAATATACATTTTTTTAGATACCCATATACAACGACGTGGCGGGCTAACGTTAATTTTGTAAAATATATAACACGTTATATATATATATATATATACCTATAAGTTGTATTGTTGCAGTTATCCACTGTCTATACGTATATACACGAGTATATATATATATAGTAATACTTGTGAAATCCTCACTTAAAAGGATTTAATTCTCGTTACGGTTGTGGGGGAAAAAAATGTACCCTAAGTAGTTAAAAACCAATTATATATATACGCTAAACCAAATTGAAAATCCGTTCCATTCGTATATATAAAACGCGTTACTTCCTGCAAGTAGCTTTTAAAATGTTTTTGGTCATTTGCCATAACTATACACTGCTATTATATACCGCATAAAAGCTAAATATTTCACATTAATGCTGATGTTTTCTAAACCAATGAATGGCCTATTGTAAGCCTATTGCATACTAGTACTGCAGAATAAATACGCATATAGTATGAAATTAGAAATACACGCGTTTTATTTTTGAATATATTGTTATTATAATAAATCTATAACAATCTATAATCTTTAATAAAAAAAATCTATGAATCAATGTTTTCCAACCTGGCGTTTATCTATCTTAGACAATTTTTGATTTAGAAAAAAAAGAACTACCTACATGTGCATATCAATTAAAACTTGTAAAATAAAATAAATTTCAACTATCGCACTAATAAAATAATTCAATGAATTTAATTGTTCAAGCGAAATTATCATTTAATAAAAAAAAAACCCACCATAGTAAAACAAATAGATCCCTTGCTACGCTCCGAATCAAAATGAGCTTTTTTACTTCAAGAAATTCATTAACTAGCTAATATACCAGAACAAATTTTCTAAAATATATTATAATGGCACATGGCAGCGAAGCATAATGGACGAAGAATAGCGAAGAAGAATAAAAGTTATTGAAATGTGATGCTATAGAACAATGCTCATTTTTTTGAGATATTTGAGACATTTGTTTGACATATATGGTAACTGACAAAGAGGCGGCCACACAAAATATCAAAAGGAAGAGTGATATAATAGTGAAAAGTTTTGAAAATTAAAAAATTATTTAGTTGAACAAGTATTTCAGAGATATTGGTTAATTTTAGAAAGTTGTGAAAAGCCTTCAATAAATTAAACACACAAAACCTTGAAAATGAAAAACTTAAATGTACAATTATGTCAAAACTTTAAATGGTAAACGATTGGACGTCAAAACATTGAATGTAAAACTGAATCAAAATGATGTTTTGAGAGCAAACTGGCGCGATCAATCAAAAGTGTTTAAAAAACAGCCGTATTTTCGGTCGAACGTTAACGAGGTTTTAGTTTACATTTAGTTCACTATCCGATTTTGGTAACATCAGGTTTAGGTTTAAGTTAGGTAAGTAGTTATTTTTTTCCTCTCCCCACGAAAAGAACCATCCAGCAACAGTCAAATCGGTAAAAGAAGACGATAGGTATTTGATTGAATACACAAATTTGCCTAACTTGTCAATATTTTGACTCCATTTTATATTCAAGGCTTTGATATTATATGCATTTAAGGTTTTGATATTTAAGATTCTGACTTTTAATTGTTTAAAATTTAACCATTTCTATGTGAATGGTTCGGAGGGCGTGTGTGTAAGATAAAAATTATTAGGGAATGGTGGATAATTGCTATAAACCGATTTTAGGATTTACAATAGAAATCAAGAAGTGGACTAATCATTTTTTATAATGCGACTATGCGTAACTCAGTTTTTGTAATTTTACATCAAAAAACATTGTTTAAATTATTTTCATTTGACTAAGTTTAATAGGTTTAATATAATATATGTAATATAATTTTTAAGCTTTTACTATTCTTATATATTTATCGTTTACCATTATTTCAACCTAGTCTTCTTTTCCTTCATCTTCATCCCAACTATTTGGAATCGACCACTCTCTTTCAAAACTTCCACTTCACCTAATTTCCCACATCATCCTTTTATACACCCGCCATCCTAATATCATTCTCAACCGCATTCAGTCACCTATTTTTTTGTTTTCCTCTCCCCCTTGTTTCTCCTTTGACTATTTTCATTACAATTCTTACTGTTTTTGATTCGTTTCTCCTCATGACATGGCCTGACCATCTCAGTCTGTTTTCTCTTATTTAGTCTGTCGAACACACACCTAAGATTCCTTTTATGTACTCATTCTTTATCTTATTTTCTCTCGTCACTCCACGCATCCACCTAAAGTTATTTCAAACTTGTAAATCAATTATGTAAACAATACCACACAAAAAAACAAAAATAATAATAAATCTAATTTTTAACTGTATCAAATTATAAACGTACAATAACGATCACGATGAGAACAAATAATTGGTACTTAAAAAAGTACATAAACTCGACTAGATTATGATCTGGTTAATTTCTGGTACTTCTCTATATTTGTATCTTGTCCATTTTGTATTGTTTGTATTATTTGATTATGTTACAGCAAAAGAGTAATAACACGTCAAGTAGCAAAAATTAAACAAAAATACACATCAACACCAAAATGGCTAAGACAGGAGTATTGGAAATGTTAAGTCAATATATTTTACACTAATAACGTATTTTTTGAACATAATTCAACTAGACATCCAAGATACGTTATGTTGATACAAGATTTTAATGGTGGTGTCATCATTTTTGTAATATAGTGCAACCACGAATTTAATAAAACAAATTTTTAGACTTTCAAAAAAAGTGCTATTATTATAAATCTAAGCAAAATTGCTGGAAGAAGAGATGTTCACGAAATAAAAATATAATAAACATATTAGAAAAACAATATAAAGATATAAAATAACAATGGATTTGGCGAAAATATATACATATGTATAAATGTTATATTCAAAAAAGTGATTTTTAGAGGCATTTCAGTTTTAAGTAATTGGTGTATAAATTTACAATTATATAATACACAATTATTATAATTATTTAATAATTTATTATTTTACTGCAGTCTGCAATAGTCAACTAAAGTCTAAATGCGCGAAAAACAATCAATAGCTGAATAAAGATATTTTATAAATCTTGGGCCTCGAGGGATCCCCAAACAAAAACAATACTGGGGGCCCGGCCGCGTTTGCGGGATAGCGAACTTGGCCAGGTCGGCGCTGGAGAATCATTTTTAGGGAAATTCTCATAAGCCAGTTGAGCGAAAAAATTTAAAATGCTTTTCTCGAAATACTCAAACACGCCAAATTATTATTAATTTATCAACCCGACGTGTTATAGTTAGTACGATTTTTCTCATGTAATTTACGCGCTGTTTGCAGAAATTATTATTATATTATGATATTTTTAGAAACTATTTTTCTTCAATACGCGTTAAACCGTCCGTGTGATTTGCAAGGTTTTCAATTTATTTATTTCTAAGTGACAATTTTCTAGCGACAAATATTTCTCGTTATAAGGTCTATTAAATTCTGCGAGTATATTATTTTATAGCGTGTATGTATACTTTATTTTTTTAATTATTTTCTCTAATATTCAGAAGTTCCGACGTTTTTCGAGCGTACGATGTTATATGATTATACAAATTACTATAAATTTCATACCATACAATAATAATAATGAATTTACATCAATCACGCTTCTCCCTATCTTTCTCGCTCGCCCCCTCACACTCTCTCTCTATCACTCTGTCTTTATTTCTCCCCCTCTCTCTTTCTCTCTCTCACTCGCGCGCGTCTGACAACGTCAGTTTTATTGTCAAAGGGAAATTATAATATTACTATAAATTGTATAGGTACCTATAAACTATACGGTTTTTCGAATAGTTAACGTATTAGCAATATGATTGATGGGCCGGTGGTTTATTGGAGTGCATATTCATTACGGTATTTTCATCCAAAGCATATTATATACCATCAACCCGCTTATCAATTATTATTATAGTTACAATTTATATCGTTGATACTAAGAAGTTACGGTTGTACGGTCGAGTATAATAACCAACCTACAATACATATGTCTTCGGCCTAATTCCTAATTGTAACTTCAAACATATATTATTTGGCGTTGTAAATGTTGCCCTTCGTTTGAAAACATGTCGACTTATAAACATAAACAAGCGTATGTGCACTCTTCTATGAAAGTGCTGATAAAAATACAATGCATTTGTCGCGTTGAAGAAAAATATCTTCGGACTTACTTTTAAAATATTGTTATTTAAGAGTTAGAACTTCTGCAATGAAAGCGTTTTTTGTATCTTTTGAACAGTTGCCATTTTGGAGTAAAGACAATTCTTGAGAACTAAGGCGACGATGTGTAAAACAATGCATGTCCAGAGACAAGCAAAAAAAACGGAGGTGTATAATTAAACATTTTCCAAATCCGAATTTGCTGACTTCCAAAACATGTTTTAACCAATTATTTTATCCTTTAATAAATAAAAATAAATATAACACATTTTACGATAAAATGTATAACAATATGATAAATATATATATATATATATACATAAAACGATGACCACACAATAAATTACAAATAAAAACACCCGTGAGTAACAGAGCTCCATCATTATCAATGATATAATTATGGTGGAGATATAGGAGGTGTAGTTCCCCTAAGTCCTTTTTATTTTATTATTATAAATATGTAGCTATAATTTAAGTTCCTGCGGTTTGTACAAATGCAATATCGTTAAAAATAATAATGTAATTTAAATCATTGTTAACTGTAATCAATGGTAATTGATGGAATCGATACATCTATAAAGATATTTTAACCGCTCAAACATTTTTTTTGTTAACGTCTCACGTCTACCATCTATAGTTTAAATTGTATAACTTATATTCATTTTACGTAACATAGTGATTAGCGCACAGCGATTAAATGTAATTAAAGTTCAATGAAAAAACAATTAAATACCATTAATTTTTTTAACAAATTGAACAATTTTTCCATATGTACATAAAAAATGTGACTTACAATTTCAATAAAACGACCAATTAATTTTAAACAGTTAACACGTTTGGCGCCAAAAAATGGAATTTTTGTAATTTGGGAATACCCCTCCTCTTACTGACGGGGACGAATTAACGTGTTTTTTTATCAATTCATTTATATTAACTTTCAGAACAAATTCTAATAACGCAACTGATCACTATAGAGGTGAATTTTCCTCCACCTATATTGTATTATACGAGGAAGAAAATGTCCTTTACAATAAACAACTGAACACTATAATAATACAATACTATACTATATTACAATATTATACTTATTTCAATAAAAAAAAAAAAAACATAAAAATGGTAAGGGTTACCCCGGGTAGGGTTGAAAATTGAAACCTACAAAAGGCATATTATCCTTGTTAATAACGACACGCATAAACTATCACTGGATTTCCCAATCAGAAGTCATCTAAATTTCCAAGATTGAAAGGGAAGGGGGTTCATGACCCACATTCCTCCATCATCACTAGCCACCCTCACCATCTATGTGCACGTCGTACAATAAATATTGTCGACGAGCATATACGCCTATTTGTAATTCCGAAATTGTTCGAGTGGGTACAATCAGATATCGTAATAAAATATCTAATAATATTTTTATATTGTGTTAGCGTACCCTCAGGAAGAATACTAAAATTCAAAAACAAATAATATTATTATTATTAAATTTTATATATTCTTCGTCTTAACGAGTCTTAATTCGATTTCGAATCGAAAAAAATACAACCGCGCGGTATTCGCGCATTGTTATAAAACTTCGATTTGTATAGGTTTGACAAATAAACAGACATAAAAAATATATATATATATAATAAACAGCCATGAGTATTATTCTTTCAAACTTCATACTGTAAAAATGTATAATATAATATTAATCATAAAATAAAAAAATAAACTAATATGAAATATAGTGATATAATTTAAGAACGCTCTCAATAAAAAAAAATTACTGATGTTTTACGATTATATTTACATAAATACATCAGGATATTTAATATTTTTGCCCTACCTCTTATATTATAATCCGGTTTTCTTTTTTTTTTTTAAATTTAGAGCAACCGGAAAACCTTTAAAACAAAACAAAATTACTGTAGCATCTCAGTCATAATGAATTCTTTCTATTGTTACCTATTATAATAATGTTGAGATTAATAATTACTAAATATAGGTGATGTACAAAATAGTATATTATTTAATCATCCAACTATACATGTATAGAATTATGGACTAATCCTGCAGTGTACAGTAATATTTATAATATTATTATTCCGATTAAGAAATTCCTTTTAGTTTTTTTTTTCATAGATAACGCATTTAACCATCATCATAATATTAATAACGTAATGAACGTATAGCCAGTTTTGTACAGAATACAATTTTTTCCACGTTATCGATTTTAATTTCAAAGTCTGAAATCTATGAACGATTTTAGTTTGTACACAAATCATACATCTATATACGTATATTATTTTCTTTCGTTACTTTTTCACTCGTAAAATTTATATTTCAATATATCTATACAAATCCGGTAAATCTGTTTTTCGTTTTTTTTTTTTTTTCTTTTTTGGACACATTTATCCTGCACCTAAACCGGCAGTTCAAATGACCCGTGAAAATATATCGAGCTCGTTATTATTTTGGGCGGTACCTATACCGAGTCACGATATACGTACCATCGTATGTTATACGATTTAAGCGCTTTCTCCACTATGATTTCCGGGAAAATTACGAAGGTAGGCAAGCACATAAACGCCAAGACCCGGTCTCGGAACAAAACGGGATCGATATAGGTTTCTTCGGGGTCGTATGTTGCGTGTAACTAGAAACTCGGTTATTCGCGTCCTCTTTGCAGTTTCATAATAAACATAATTTACTATACGCAATACAGAACCTACTTCGTTCTATAGAGTACTAACGAATTTTCAATCCCCGATAGTTATTATTATTATACTATTATAATATCAGCTTAAAAAGTACAATTATACGCGTCATATTCAAGACGTACGTCATGCAAATAAATATATGTCATCGATTTCATGCTTACTAATAACTAGAAGTTAAATGGGTGGATTCGAGAATAGGCTCACCAGTGTTTATGGTGTATTTTAATTAAATCGAAAATTATAATAAATTTACTTATACCACGAGATATCTGTAACCAACAAAAGCATGCATTACCTATCTATATTTTTGATTTATTTCAAAATTGATTATACGTTCAAATATTGGAAACGCTGCATTAAAATGAATTCTACTCTTGAATCAAGGGTCACCACCTTTAAGCTTAAGGTGGGATAAATGAGTTTTGAAAATTTTCAAAATTATTTTCTCATCGTTTCTTTATAATATAAGGATTTTTGGTGCGGTGGTACGGTACTTGATTTGAAAAAAACAAATTTTATTTGTTTATTTTCACAATAGACCACATACAATTACACTACATATTTAATTAAAATTCACATTTTATACAATTTCAAATAATTAAATTACAATAATGACTGAATTCTGTTACAAATTGAATTACATGTTTTATAAAACGTGAAAACAAACAAATTATAATCACATCAACTGTCACTGTTAAATGAAGTGTTGGAAATTTGAAATTTGTGTTCGTTATCATTTTTATTCGTGTAGGAATTTGCATGTTATAGGTGTATTTTATTTGTATCGGTACTAGCGTACTGATATATTTTTTTTCGTTTTGGAACTTACATGCATACCCAATACCCATGGGTGATTTTTACCTGCTATATATCATGCGGAACCTTACATTCGCCCATTAACTTACCTTATACATACAATCCTGTACATTTCAAACTCCCTACCTACTACAGTGGTGCGATGTATATTCGGTTTTTTTTTTGTAACTTATAAGTAATTCCGGTGTACATATTTAAAATCGAGCTATACAAATATAACACACTCTCTATATAACCTTTTTTTCTTATTTTTTTGGTTTGATATTATAATAATATTCACAAAATCACAATCGAAATGTGAAAATCGGATAACCGAATTGACTGTACCGTAGGATTTTATATTATATTCGGTCTCGCAGGGTACCGTGAAAAAAAAAAGGGCCGGTTTGGTTGTATAGGTACTTATATAGGTTGGGTATACTTAAATCGTATCACTTATATTATACAAAACGTGCACAGATATATACACAGATGTGTTCAATATTATACAATGATGGTTATGTATATTTGATTACTTTTTTTTTTCCTTATAACCCCGCCGATGATTCAGTTTAACTCATAAACTACTAAGTACCTCTTCATATATATATATATATTTTTATTAAACTCGAAAAATGTTTTATAGGTTAAGTCGTATCTAAACATTTGAACGGAAGAAAAATATATTAACAAAACTAACGCGTCCCGTCGAACAAATGTAAATTTAATATCTTTTCTTGAAAAAAAATCCGACGATTGTTCGAAAAAAACATTACACTAAATAATATTTTGATGCTAATGGTCTGCACACAGACGGCAATGCGTTTAGGGATCAATAATAAATAAAACAAATTATAATCTACCAAGTATATAATATTAAAACAGGCACGGACGGATTTCTATATCAACGATTTTTTAGGTTATAATCGATTTTCATAGACACAACGATTTCCCTAATAAGATATAAATACAATATAATATCAAAGCAATTTAGAATAAATACTTGGCATGAATGACTAATCTATACATCGTCGACCTTGTTCTTAAAATGAGATTTTTAGTTTGTGGTATTTCTAATTAAAATAAATGATAATACATCGTTTAAAAGCATGCTAGCTAAAAAAAATGTATTAATCCATGAAAAATAGATCTGATAGTAGGTACTGATAAAAACGCAACGAAATTGTCTCGTTGAAGAACAAGTGCCATCCACATCGGATCTCGATATCAAATATTGTCATTTTGGAGTTTGGACTTTTGCGACGATAACGATTTTTGTCTCTTCTGAAGAGTTGCCATTTTCAAATTAAGATAATATTATTGGGAATTGGCTGACTGTATAATATTTTACAAAAAATGCACAAATATGTATAATTTTAAATGCAATTACATTTGGATTTTCGTTAGGTATTATGTATTATTCCTGCTGAATCTAAATCAAATTTACCGACGGGATTAAATAATACATGAGGCCGTAGTGGATACTGAATATATATATATATATATATATCACATCTAATGATAATGGCATACGCAATATTAGCATAAAATACGCTATATTGTTGGGATACAATATTATAATATAAACGAGATTTGTTCAACCTGTCTGATATTAGACAACGTGGGATTAAAATATAGAGAAACCCAATTTCCTATAATGCTCGGCTGTCTGAGCCACCGCCGTCGTCGTATGATGATTTTTTAATCTCCTTGCTTTTCTATATGATCTATACATGGAGAAAATATAACATCTGAAGATCCATCGACCGTGAGTTATCGATTTACAATTATATAAGGCCCGATAGTTATGTTATAGCTACTACACGCACTCTGCAGTACACAAAGGACCTAAATACTTATACTAGGTTATCCATAAAAAACATCAGTCATTAACTATGATCTATATGTTAAATTATTTCTGAATATTTCTTTTTATCATGTGCATATACGAGTAAGTAAGTACTTACACGGTATTTTATATGCATTCCGAAAGACCGAGAAGATAATAATTCAGTTTTACATAACGTGTAATAGTTTTTATGATTTGTTTTTGTATCCTCCTCATTTATTGAGACTCTCTGAGAGTTTAGATTTTACTTTTTCAAAGCTATCGTCTCGTACTGCGATGGCTGATTCATCAGCATAGATAAAGTGTTTTATGCTTTTATCCTCGTTACACATCGGCAGGTCGTTAGTATATAAATTGAATAGTGTGGGAGCTAGGACATTACCTTGTGGTAAATCATTTTTTAAGATCCTCCATCTACTGAATTTTCCATGAAATATCACAAAAAACTGTCGATTGCCGAGTAGTGTTTCCAAAATTTGTTTAAATGTATAGTCTTTTTTCATATTATACAATTTTAAAAGCATTATATTATGATTTACCGTACTATAAGTTGCGGATAGATCGACAAAAGCCACTTCTGTTATTTTATTTGTCTTACCAGTTCAGAAATTGAAACTATTTTATATTTATGATGATGGTACAAAAGAAGACACTAATAAAGACAACGCGCGATGATGGTCATGAAGACGACGATTAATACAATCCATACATTTGTACAATTATTCTAAAATGTAAAATGTACCTATCATATAAATGTATAATATAGTAGTTTTAATACCAATAATAATTAAATAACAATACAAATAGTTTGTTTTAAACGTATTTTTAGTTAATAGTACATAAAATGCTGAAAAGTATTTTTAAACATTGTTTATATCCTAAAAATTTGATTAAGAGGTGGAAAAAATGTTCTCTGCTAAAATAAAATTGAATTTGATCCCACTGTGCGCCACCCGAAATGCCTCACAGTGTTGCCGACTACCCGCGGCGCAATACAAACATACTGCACGCCAAGTTTGTCGTATAGTACGTGTGTACATAAGTATGTATACACGATAATAATAATAACATAACAATAATGTTTTTGTAAAATATTGCAATATGCCTCCTTGTGTGTATTCAAGAAAAATATAATAATATTACATGCATACAGGGTGCGACGTAATAGACTCCTAAATTTCTGAGGTGAATTCTAAAAACTGTACAAGATATGAAAAAAAAACTTTTTATTCATTTTAAGTACATATTGGGGTTTAAAAGTAAAATCATCGACATTTTAGCCTTGACAGATGATGTATACAAATGGTGTTGTTTCTGGAAGTTTTCCATCAATGTCTATAGCATGATGGCCTTCTACAGGTATACACTACACTCAACTTTTTTTTATCACTAAGGACAACCTATAATGAACCTTCTATTAAAGAATTTTTATTTGGTTGACAGATTTTACTCACATAGTACCTATACCAAATACAAAATACATGAAGATTTGCAAATTTAAAATTTCTTTAAATAGCTCAAAAATGACTCAAATGTTTTTAAAATTTTAACATGCCTAAAAAAGGCAAATATAATTTTTCTGTCAAAAGTCTATAAGAATATTTTAAACTAAATTACAATAAAAAACAAAATTGAAAATAATAAAAATATTATTTTCGTAAATTCTTCCGTTCTTTCTACGATTTTTTTCGGTTTTATTCAATTATTAAAAAAACTACACAGAATATTAAAAAAAAAAAAAATGTTTTCTTATTCATCAACTAGATTAAAAATGCAACAAAATAAACCTCATTTTTCTATTAGAGCAATATTTCTGGTAAAAAACATCGTGCGTACAAATTTAAATTAATGAAGTCGATAACGCCGCGGCGCACCATAAATATTTGCCGTTTTACCTTTAATTTTGTTTCTTGTTTTTCCGTATTGTTTTGAAAACCCCTTGGAAAATCAAAAAACAATACTTTTAATTCTCCAACTAGATAAAAATCCTTTCAGAACAGGTGTTAGGTACACTTGATACATCGGAGCAAATCTTCTCAATGAAAAGTTGTTTACAGACAGAAAAAGAACATAACTTATAGTAAAACCAATAAATCCTTTGATCCGCTCTGAATCTACAAAAAAAACCTTATCACTACCTACGCACGAACTTCTGATAAATTCAAAGGTTTTTCGACCGTATCTTATTGTACCGTTTTCTTTCAGAATTGACCTCAGAAATGTACGCCGCATTCTGCAGCGTGACCGAGTACCCTGTACCTAAATATTATATAGGTACATTGGTTTACCCAACCGAAGTAGGTTGAACACAATGTATCATAATAATAACATATCAACGGCGGTGGTGACGGAGAAATGTAAACCTCAACGTATTTATATTATATTTGCAATGTACACTGTATACACGCACACACACACACACACACACACACACACACACACACACACACACATAATACCTATGCAAGGACAGGTAATGAAATATACAAAAATATAATATCGGTGTGCGTACTGGTTAAGGGAGGACGACTTGACATTTCGAAACGTAAACACCACACTTTCACATGACGTCGAACAGTATAAATATAATATTATGTACCTTATATAAAATAAATAATAATATTTTGAGAAAGTATAGCGTATCGGCATACACAGTAAAAGGGACTCGTTTCTCGCGTACTTCGAAATATAACGTGACGTCTATGTTGACATTTAATACGTACTTATATTGGTATTTGTAATCTACAAGTATATTATTATATACGTATACTTTTGACTTTTACGACTTTTGCCAGCACTCTCCCGGCGGCTACGGAACCAAACAATTACGTATACAAATATATAAAAGCGAATTGATAAATAATAATAAATAAATATGATGAACTTTGTGAACACATATAAAATATTTTCAAAAATGTCTGCTCGGCCAAACCATTTTAATCCATAAAAAAAAAAAAAAAAATCGAAAATGTAAAGTACCTATAAATAAAATAATAATCACCAGAATGTTTCAAACATTTTACTACATTTCAAAAAATCTAAAATTCCGTGATAATTTCAGGTCTCTAAAATTACTTGAAACTGAATTGCATGGAAAAAAAAAAATCGAAAATAACGAAACCGCGTTTATTGTCGTAAACTCATATGCCAGACATATACTTTGGATCGTAAGTAGGCCACTGTTGTAAGTGTGGGAAGTAGAAATGGTTTAACATGAAATAATAATTTATACAAGGTGATTTGATTTGAATATTATTAAACTTTAAACTCAAAGTAACGATAAACTATCGTTAAAAACTAAACTCGATTCTGATATTGGAGCCAGAAATAATAATAGTAAATAAAAAATAAAAACATAGGGATAGAACTGCAGGGCCTAAAATACATCAGATTTCCGAGGACACACTTTTTAATTCAATTGATAGAGTTGATCGATTTTAAACCTATGGGAGCGTAGCTCTTTATACACTATGCTTATTTTACACATTTACAATATGTATTATCAAAAATGTGTACAAAAAATTATCAACACAAAATAAATATAAGTAAAAGTTTAAACAATTTAGTTAGTTAAAATGAAATCTTTAGTTGATTTTCTGTTATCAGCATTGATGTTATTTCTACAATTAAAACTAAATATACACATTACAAAACTTAGTACACGTCGTTTCTAGGGATACACTTTGATTTTCAGTGGGCACACTTTATATCAGGGAATAGATTATTTTAGGCCTTGAAGTAAAATTCAGTAGAATCTGGATGTTTTCGATTTAATGTAACTGTATTGAAAACACGAACCATACAAATGGAGCACATGAGGTTGGTCCCCTCCATTTTGGTCGATCGCTTCCAGACAAATTGTAAGCAATTAATCATCCACTGTAAATAATTGTATAAACACTTAGAAATCAGAAACAAAGCGAGAGGGCCAAGTCCACATGAGCCTTGCATCTATTTTGTTATGTCCTAAAATCCCTGATAATTTAAACATTTCAAAATCACATTTTCAATGAATTTACAATTGTTTAAAATATGTCCGGAAGCGATGAGCCAAAGTGGGCGCCATTTTCATGTACGTGTAAAAACTTATTTAATGAAATCATAATGCCGTAAATTTGTCGATTTTCAGTTTTCCGGGTTTTCTGTTTTTCAGGTTTTCCCAATTATTATAAAAACTGCTTGGAAAATAAAAATATGATTTTCTTGCTCATCAACTAGATTCGAAATTCAACGAAAAATATCAGTATTCGTTTTTCTCTGCAGCAATATTTCTGGTAGAAAACATAAACCGTGAAAATTTAAAACGATGAAATCCGTAACGCCGTGATTATTTGCCGTTTTTCCTGTAGTTTTTTTTTCCGGTTTTTTTTTTTTCAATATTCCAAATGACCCTCGGAAATTCAAAAAATACCCTCCTAAATACACAAACTAGATCAAAAATACAACAAAACCGTTTACTTGTCATTTTTCGGTTGGAAAAAATTTTCTGTTCGGAAAGTCGCGTGTAGACAAAAAAAAAAAAACTTTAAAAACGCGCAGTATAATAAAATCAATAAATCCCACGCTCCGCTCCGAATCTAAAGAAAATAAAAATCTCAGTAAAAACTGTGTAGACAGGTGTAACGTAAATGGTGAACTACATTATTTTTGTTTTGCAATTAAAAATATGTTGAAAAATGGGTTTTCGGCTTTGCACCTTTTCCCCGTCCCTGCATTTCAATATATCCCGGCTACATGCACTGCCGGTGCCGCACGGAATCCGTTCCTTCTTTCGGTGGCCAAAACGCGTTTTATTTCGCTCGGCCAGTTTGCCGACTTTTCACCCCTGTTCGCCCCCACCCCCCCCCCCCCCCCCCCCCCCCCCCCCCCCCCTCGCACCGCTCCTCTCGCACACGTAAGTATATATTATGACCGAGGAAATGGAACGACAACGGCAGCCAGCGGCGGCGGCGGCGGCGGCGGCGGCAGCGGCAGCGGCAGCAGCCGCCGCGCCCCGCCGCGCACCACACTTCCGGCTGCGCCCGTTATAACTCACCTATCGCGCGCGCATCCGTACGGCGTGCTGTACTGGCGTGCAGTATTCCCGAGTCGTGTATGCGCCGCGTGGCGCGGAGTGGTAGCGAGCTAAAAAGGGAGCCGCGTACGAGCGGCGGCGGAGCGGACGACCGAGGGAGAGAAAACGGTATATACGTACCTACAATACGCGGCGGCGAGAAAGACGCGGCGGCGGCGGTGGCGGCGGAGGGCCGCGCAACTGCGGCGGCACGGCCGGGCCGGGGAAGGGCTGGCGACGTCGGCCGGCGTACGCGGACCGCGTGTGTACCAGGGCGAGGCGGGAGGGCGTCGAAAGCGCCCGGCGAGAGGGGGTGGGTTTGGAAAAACGGGGACGACGCGGCGAAACGAGATCGATACTGCCCCAGTCCCGGGGACGCGGTCCAAAAGCTCCGCCGCGCCGCACGCACGTAACCCCGTAGCGCAGAGCTCTGCCCGGTTCGCCGCCGCCGCCGCCGCTTTTTGGCCTCGTTACGTGCCGCGAATGAGAGGCGTTTCGCCAGTGCACACGCGCACACAAACGCGCCCGCGCGGGCGCGTGCGCCCCGCGAACCGTGCGTAGCGCTAACCGGGCGACCCCTCGCCGCCGCCGTTTCGGAGCTCATATTATACTCCGGTCGTCCCTCTCCCGGCGCACCCGAGCAGCGCCGCGGCTCGCACACGAGCAACGAGTCACGGCCGCGGACGCGCCGGCGGTGTAATGTCACGCGACCGAGTGCGTATAGCGCGCCTACCGAACGCCCCTGTACACATACGCACGTACGTACGTGCGACGGTCGCGTGTGTGCGTGTAGGTTTACGCGACGTGCGTACAACGTACACAAACACCAATAAAAAAACGCGCTAATGGGTTTGGCGAAGACGGCTTTTCCCGGCCGGCCCAAACCTAATTTTTCAGATCCCCGCAGACCCGTCGCATACGGTGTACACATTTTAAACGTGTACATACAGTTTTATGTAATTATATAGCCGCGCATAATCGCGAGCGTGTCCGCGGCGTTTTTGAAATCATTGGTACACACCGCCATAATATGCGCGGTGTATCGGTATTGCGGTATTCGTGTTCACGTGCCGTCAAGTGGTTCGGCAAACACGTCGACGGCCCCGACATCCCCTCGTTAACGATATCGCAGCAGCTAACGCGTATACCGCCGCCGCAACGACAACGTTATCGTTACGCCGTGTGACTTGCGGGCAAACACGCGCGCGCCGACCGACGTTCGCAGTGCCCGCAGTCAGACATACCACTTTTGCTTATTTTCGAAATGCTTTTCCGGGCGGATCGCGCGTGCCGGCGACGCGATTATAACGGATTTTTATAGCGGAACGAAGAAACTTATGGTTTTACAATGATTTTCGTTATAATATTTATTGTTTTTGTGTATATCTGTGAACGACTTTTCCTTAACATGCAGAAATATTGCATCGATTTACAAGTGTAGCACTTTTTTCAAAAGAAAATCTCACCGGGGCGGTACTTTGAGGGGGTGAATTTTTGATTTTTTCAGGAGTTTTCCCAATAAAAGGGGAAACCCGGGAAAACGGGAAAATAGATGCAATATCAAACAAATTGTTTAATACATACAATATGTAATTGTTTTACCATAATATGACATATATATTGTTGACAAAGCAACACGCTATCAACTAAACGCCGCTCAGAACCGTTTTTTCGTTTTTTAAAACAGATTTTTAATGTACGTATTTTACGATTATTATGGTAGAACGCTGGGGTAGTAGATACTCGAATAAAGCGTTATAGGAATTTTGAAAATTCTAAACATATAAAATACAGGTATTACAGGTAATACAGGTACATTTTCCAGAAGCTCGAATATTGTTTTTACAAAGACGTATATCGTATTTGGAAACCGTTTTTCCGATTAGTGGAAGTGTTCCTATTTGTTCACGCCGTCGTGCGTAGGTACCTACCTCGAAAGATGAAAGTTTTTCGGCTGACCGTGCATATTTTATTTGAAAACATTATCGACATTTTCTGCGTCTCGCCCTCTATATAGGTTTTTTCTTTTTTTCTTTTGGTTTTCGATTTGTGTCGATTTCCGCAGGGTTTTAAATGGCAACGATGGAACGAACCTCGACTACTCCACTCGGAATCGTTTTTTTGTTTGCATCGGTTTATCATAAAACTATATAGTAAACAATATAATACAGAAAAATAATAATGCGTAAATAATATTAATAATAAACAGCCGTATTGTCCGTGACAACCAAATTACCATCCACCTTATATGGTGACCTACAAATCAACAAATACAATTTAATTTTGGTTCCGAAAATATGGAAAACCCTGTACTAGATATTATTTAGGGGTGAAATTTTCAAGAATCCCTCCTTAGAGAGATTCCGTCGGTATAAACGGTGCCTAACTATAAAAACGTTAAGTTTCTAACCCCAGCGGTTTTGGCTATGCGTTGATTCTCTGTCAGAGGGCAAAGCCGCTTACACACACAATATATATAGATGTACTTAATAACGTCTCAACGAGACGACGATCCATCCGCAACAGCGGCTTACCCACAGTGGCGCATCTGGGATTTTTACGTTTCGAGGCGTACAAAAAAAATACGCCTACACTTGAGCCACAAATCTACCTGAAATAAATCATTGACCTTAACTCACAATTTGACTTTTAGCCTTCATGCCCCCTAAATGCGCCACTGTCTACCCGTGGTGCTATATATATGTGTCCGGTAATTTTTTGCTCTGTGTTTGATGTATACATATATATATATTATATATAATAGCATAATATACGAGAGTGTTTGAAGATGAGATATTGGAGAGATTTTTAGAGATTCTTTACGTATAGTATAATGATATGCATAGGGTGTACCCGATTATCCTCTCGGTCGTATTATGTATAGCTCATTTTTTCCCCCGTGGCCGCGGCGATAGGAAAAATATAAGTTTTATCCGATTTGTATTCGTCTCATATTCAACTGACGTTGCGTATACCAAACGTATATAAATATATAAGACAGAAGCTGTTGCGTTTTTCCGCTCTCTTATATAAAATAAATATAATATACATACTCATACATGACGTTTGAGAATGTGATGCGTATAGTGTATACTTACTTATTCGCATAATTTCATTTTTAATCGATACTGCGAATATTTTTCGACTACACGAGTCTATAATATTATTTTTATAATATCTGATCCGGATTAACGGGGTCGGCTATATAACATGGCGGTGGTAGCCCTGGGTCTCCGGATCCCTAAGGAAAAATAAAACACCCGTGAGCAACAGAGCTTCGTCAGAATTTCCTGATTGCGAACAAAGTAATAAAAAAACCACGCGAGTTACAGACGAAATCTAAAAAGGCGACATAAGAATTACTGCGAACACGAATATAATATACCGATAATTACGGACAAATTTTTAATCATTGCGATTGCGGACCAGGATTCCGATGCCGACGGGTTTACGGAGGTTTGAATTTGTGTTATAGTGATAACGACGAGTGACTTCAGTATTATATTTAGTAATTTGTTAGTTACACTATTAATTATTATTTATCAGCATTCAGAATTAAAATTATGCTGGTGTTTTTCAGACGGAAGTCGACGGTCTTGCTCGTGCCTGTTTAATTATCTCTCTCTTTATTAAATATTAGTAGAATTTACAGTGATAAACTTACGCGTGATTAATGGTTTTAAGTTCCGTTTTCATGGCATTATGCTTAACGGTTGGCATGTACCAAAAAAAACGTGTAATGTATTTTTTAAATTGATACACATAGTGTTCAAATAGAAAATAACCGTGAGCATAACCATGAAGTCATGGTTTTTTCACGGAAATTCAAATTAATTTTTTCGTAAGTACTCAACCTTTTTTAAAAGAAATTTGTTTCTTTTTTTACGGAGAACGCTTTTGGTGTGTAATCAAACCTTTAATGGTGTCAATTTCTTTTTATGTCCCGTAAATGTTTTATCACTGAATCTCAATTTTCGGAGAAAATAAGACAAAAACGGTCCCCAGAAAAACTTAAAACGAAATTCAATTGTAAAATTCTAAAAACATAAAAATTATTTAAAAAATAATCGAATTTGCGTTCAATTTTAACGCGCTTCTCTTGGAAAAATTTTACGTTTTATTATTATTATTATTTATTTTTTTTTTGTTTTTGCGTTATACGGTTTCCGTAATATTTTCAACGAAAATCACTAGAACCGTGTACGTTATAAAAAAAAAATAAATAAATAAACCCCCGCAGCAATAGTGTCGACCTTTTTAAATCGATTCAAACAAAATGACGACCCCGAAAAAAAAAAGTATTTGTACAGAGGATCCTGCACGAACGGCAAGCGCTGTAGGGTTTTCGCCTTTTTTCAAATAAATTTCCAATGGACAAAAAAAAAAAAATAATAACTAATAAAAAATAAACAAACAGTGTCTGCAGCGGAGAAGCCAATAAAATTTTAAACCCGTACTTCCGGAGCTTCTTGGGATAAATTATAGTGCATGCGTAAAATATACGGGTCTGCCAAAAAGTATATACGAATTTCCAATAAAACTCATACACTTTTTTTTTGTGTCAAAGATCATTTGATTATATTCTATTATATTTTTATTTTATTTAAACATTACTACTTTAACATTCGTGTCAGTAGCAGTGGCGTATATACCAAATTGTTCCGGGGGGGGAGGTGGAGAGGGGAATGTCCGTCCATGATTTATATATAACCGTTAAATATCATAGGAGTTTATTACAGTTACGTAACTATAAATTTATGGGAGAGGGTTTCAATTAAATGTATATATGTAAAACATTATAATATATTATCACCTATATTTATCTATATTATATTTCACTTGATATAAAAATTATTAATTATAAAAAAAATTCCAGTCTTTTTGTTTTTTTTTTTTTTCTATATATAATTCATCTATCACTTCATTATCAGTTATTTCGACTTGTCCGCGAATGTTAAACACGGCGAATCCATATAGTATTTTCTAAAAACAAAAGGAACTCAAACATTAGTTTTAAAATTTAAATTTCATTATAATATATTATTATCTTAGATATTGTATCTTCAGTATATTATATGCTTTTATCCTTTTGAGAGATGAAAACGTCCGCTCGTTTGAAGCCGAAGATTTAGGAAGTGTAATCAACATTTGAAATAACTTATTTAAGCTTATTTACATAGTTTCAGTGTATAAATGGAATCATTTGGTTTAATCTCCGTTTTAGATTCGGAACGTAGCGAGGGATCTATTAGTTTTACTATGATGTGTACTTTTTTTTTTCCTGGTCTGTCTGTAAACAACTTTTCGAAAATAATTCTTACTCTGATAATATAGTACTTTGACCAAACTTACTATATACTATAACCGAACTTTGCTCCAAATTGTTTTTCGTTAGTAATGATTTGTCGTTGGTTATAGATATAAATTAAATAACATTATGCATCCCACCTTCCCAAATACCCACTTACAACAGTGGCCGCACCCGTCCGTCACGTATCAGCTCTTTTTTTTTAAGTTTCCTTTGCCACAGTTGAAACACTTCTATTATCAAACTATTAAATCTTTCTCATAAGTTCAACTCATTTTTTAAAGTCTTTTTTTTTTTTTGAAATTCTCATCAAAACGAGAGTGCAGAATTAATACAAGTTTAAAATGATTAAAAAATATAGATTTTAATTGACTTGTGAAAGAATCGAAGTATGGAATAAAAACCTATATGTGATAATATAAATTGTAGTTCATAGAATACTCATTGTCCATATTGAATTTATTCAACAATTTTTTTGGAAGCTTAAGAAATTTCTTTAACATTTTTCTGAGCGTGTTTTTATGATCTTTATGAACTCAGTCAAAGTATTTTGAGCAAAAACCCATGACTAATTTTAAAACGATATCGTCCAAAACCATAAGTTCTATAGATTATTGCCTATCCATTCATTCCGTCTTCTTAATTTATTTTTTAATAACAGTTTTCATTTTGATATTTCTTCAAAAACTTCTTTATTAGTTGTTCTATCCTCCAGCCTATTTCCAACATTCTCCTAAAATCCCTCATTTCAAATGCTTCTAGTCTTTGTCGTTCTTCCGTTGATATTGTCCTGGTTTCATGCTTGTGTAGGCTACTCCACACATATTGTATCTTCAACATATTTTTTCTAATACTCCACTACTAATAAAATAATAATTATTGCACCTATTCAACTCAATCTAGTAAAAGAAATATAATTACAGAATTATGAAATTTACAAAATAACTTCAAAGGAAAGTCTTTATTTTAATAAGATCCGTAAATATTATTTTGGCTAAATTATTATATTATTATATAATTTATGTTTATATTATATACAGAATGTCCCATAACCAATGTCTCTAACCTAACCCATTCTTATACATATCTCCGGATATAATAGAGATAATCAAATAGTGTTTTTTTTTTTTATGTTACTCACGGGGATAAGGACTACAAATATTTGTATTGAAATTCAATTTTTTATGTTTAGATAAAACCTTTAAAAAACGACTTTGTATTTTATTATTTTTGAAAAATTTAAAGAAAGCCATTTTAGTGAGTTTATTCTTCTGAACATTTTGACGTATCAACTTTTTATTTTCATTAAATACGTGATTTTTAATTAATTTGTTAAAATTTAGATAAAAAAAGTGTGTAATAGTCCATTAACCAAAATAATAATAATCAATTAGTGAATGCGATTACAGTCTACTGCATAATTATAGGCACTTCTCTTTGAACTACAAAAATTATTAAAAATTACGAATTTAATAAAAAGTTGATATGTCAAAATTTCCAGAAGAATAAATAAACTCCATAAAATGGATATTTTGGAATTTTTCAAAAATAATAAAATAAAAGGTTTTTTTAAGTTCTTTACTAAAACATAAAAAAATTAATTGCAATATAAATATTTGTCCTTATCCCTGTGAGTAATATAAAAAAAAATAATAAAACATAATTTGATTATTCTTGTTATCTCCGGGGATATTACAGTGGGTATATTTTCGTTGGATTCCCTGTGTTGCATAGTCTCCCCTCTCCTCAACTATCTGAAAAATCTTGAGTTCATCACTGTATTCCATGTAATATCGTATACTACCCACTATCGATCGATTTATGGGGTTTTTTATTTTGTTAAAAATACGTGTACATTACATATTTATATGCTTTAATTTTTTTTTTTTTACGTAGGTATAGCCATACGTTTACACTTTAGGTACGTAGGTGGGTACAAAAATAATATCGACACATGCAACCAATTAATATTTTTATTTTTATTATGCAAACAATGACGTGTAATTACATCAACTTTTTTTATACTATACGTAGTTATTCACCTAACGAGTAGCGTTTTTATTTCCCAACTATAAGTTCCCAAACTGAGGCGTGTACCTTCCTTGGAAGGTGCAATCACTTCACAAGAGAAGTGCGACGTAAATACTGATATTTTTTTATCGACAATAATCTTATCATTATATACATTTATCTCAACTGTTGTAATAAAATATTTTAATATTTCGGTAAAGTTGAAGTACATTTTTATTATTTATATTGTCAGATTATTATTATTTGTTTTGAAATATTCGGAAAAATCGCGGTTTCTATGAGTACAAAAATCCAGCGTTATCGTCTCGCCCAAATATTATTAAATCATGATGACCAATATAATATTTACAAATGCATTAATACTAATCTCGCATCATTGGTGTGGTAAAAAACTGTAAGTCCACTTGTTTTCTTGTTGTTATTTCTTATCAACTGATGTTTCTTAAATTCGTTTGGTTGAAATCAAACATTGCAAATACATATACAATTAGATTAAAGACTCACTTACCGAAAAACCGTTAAAAATTTGATAACGGTGAATAGTTCACAACTACAGAGGAAGAACAATATTAATCGACATTTCATCCGATTATTCACTACCTACGAATGCAATTTTCTTCGTTATTACTTTTAAAATTTTAGAAACAATATTAAAGGGGAATGTCTTGAATTCACCAACAAAGTTTTGGGTATATTACTGCCATTTTCGACATTATATTTATGTGAAGTAGTATTTTCAACAATTTTCGTATTAAAATCCAATTGTCGATCCGAACTTAATGTTAAAAATGAAATGTGTGTATCATTTATAACGTTTTTGTCTTATTCTGAAGTATTAAATAAACGGAAAACAAACGCTTTGTTCACATCAAGATTAAATATAAGTAATCATTGTTGATATTGAAATGAATTAATATTTATAGGTGGTGTTATGACTGTTATGATGTCAGTTTGTCATTACAATAAAAATATTTGAATATTTAAATAGTACAAAATTTCAGTTTATTTATTCGTAGGAGGCGCGCGTTTATTTTGTTATTAATTTTAAGGATGTGTGAACCTAAGAAAGTTTGGGAACTGCTGAACTATAGTTCAAAAATATTCGTTTCGTTTCTCACGCGTATAATCGTAATTTATATACAATTACTGCTCCTTGTATAAACGATAAATAATTAATGTTTATCAACTACATTATTCAATTTGTATGTACATATTATACCGACACGAGTAAAATTCCATTATTTTTTTCTATTATTTTTTTAAAATCGTAATTCATATCTAGCTGTTTGAACGATACAGACTATGGCACAACCAGAATTAATTTTCGAGAGGGAGGGGGGGGGGGAATATGAATTTCACACCAATTTCTGGGCAGATATTTTCGGCATAATAAATTATTATAAATAGGTGAAGTTCACGTATACGTATATGCATACATATACGAAATTACAAAGAAATGTCTAAAATTGCAAAACAAATTTATGAAAATAAATTGTATGTAGAATTCGTAAAAAAAATCTCAGTGGGGAGATCCGGGGTTATAACTCCCAAAGCAAATGATTTACTTGTGTACATAACAGTAAAAAGGTTATTTATGAACTGTCGAATTATTTAATTAAAAAATAAATAATAATAATTATTTGTGTTCGCAGTGTATCAATGTATAATGGTCAATATATTATAATGTTATGTCATTATGTGGTACCTACTTTATATTAATAAATTAGGCAGATTATATATTTTTATTATTTGGTTAAATAAATAGTTATACAATTATTGTACCATAAAATGTGTTTCATGATTTAACAATTTAAACTTGATTTAAACTTGTATACAATTTTATTTTGCATATTTTTGCATTATTCGGGATTTTTACATTTTAGAGAATATTTTAGGACTTCGAACATGTTTCATATCTTATTTTAGACTATCTACTATACCAAAAAAAAAAAGAGCGATCCATAATAACGAAAATCATTGAAAATGTAAACAAGTCTCGTATTGCTTTGGTTTTAGAGCAAAGCAAATATAACTTAATGCATGCTCTACTCCTTAGTTGTACAATATACATAGGTATTATAAACGAAATATACAAATTATAATTCTGTGTTTGACTAACTACGTAAAGCATAATGGTTTAACCATTAAAATGTTTTCCGATAAATTGTTGAAATGGACAGCAATTATTTAATTTGCCATTGAATAGACTAGAGTTTCCTATTCACATATTTTGTCCTCGGTAATGATTTATGATGAAAACTTGAAACTTGATTCATTTTTAAAATTAGTTTTAAGCCTAAGTTCATTTTTACATATAATTTTTTATGCTCGGTATTCCCCCTACTCCAGGGGAATACTAATTGAATTTTTTCAAAAATCATTAAAAAAACATCATTTGAAAATCTGAGCCATTGATATAATGCAATTAGCAAGTTTATCTATACACTGCATGCAGTAGCATACAATGTACAGAATTACTACCTAAGATAAAATAATTCTTTTAAATAATCCAATTCCCGCAATCTCCTCTCATTTTAAACAAATGAGTACCTAACCGAAACAATTTTAAATTTTACACAAATAACTAAGCGTTACGGCAACATTATATGATTTGTAATACAATATTTTCTCGTACAATTATGTTATGACATTGTTGTTTAATTAATAATATAAAATTTTAATTTTCAATTATAAAGTTACACTTAAACTGCGAAATAAATGAGTTTTAGTCACGATAATAAATTCACAACCTATACCTACGCATTCTTTTCAATACAAATTAAATAACACCTGTAATATAGTTGAAAAGAAAAAAAAATGTAATTGTTTATTTTTTTCTGATGAAGTTGCAATAAATTCAATATTTTTTTGTGTATAAAAAAGTTTTAATGAATTTGTACATAGTCTTTATTATTTTCTGTACGGAAAAATATTTATGTGAACATTTCAGAAAACTTGCAAAATAAATTTAATAGATTATACAATCACAATTAATTTTTGAGTAATACACAGTTAAAAATCTCAATTATTTCAAAACTCTAACAGTCGAAAATAGACGTTTTGTCTTACATATATCTTCTTCTTCGACTTTATCCCAATTATTTGGAATCAGCCACCCCTCATCCTAATAACTACTACTTGATCCGATTCTCCACATCGTCCTCAAGTATACACGCCATCCTTATATCATTTTAAATCTTATTTAACTACCTCTTTTTTGGTTTTCCTCTCCACCTCTTTCATCCTGCGTCTATTTTAATTAGAATTCTTACTACTTCTGACTCATCTCTCCTTATAACATGCCCAAACCATCTTAGTCCATTTTCTCCCATGTTTTACTATATAAGCCACGCCTAATCTATCTCCTATATACGCATTCCCTAATCTATCGTCTATTTTCACTCCACCTAAACATTTTCATCTCTACTACATTTGTTCTCTTTTCTGTTTTCCTATCTACCGTCCAACACTCCGAACCATAAAAAAGAGACGATCTCACCACATTCTTGTGAAACTTACCTTTAAGTCTCATTGGAATCCTCTTGTTATATAAAACACCTAACGCTTCTTTCCGTCTATCCATCCATATTTAATCCTATAGTTCATCAAAGCCATAGTTCTTTTGTTCAATAGTTCCTGGTTACTTAAAACTCTCAACCTCAACAATTACGTCACCATTTATTGTCATTAGCTGCCTTATCCTGTCAACCTTTTTTCCTTTTCCTCCAAACTCATACTCTTAATTAACAACGATAAGCGTATTACAAATGTTGAAAATATATATAATGCTGACGGCTGGCACGCAATGAATACCCATCAGTTCGACTATAATTACAATTTTTATCGCTATCCAAAATAAATTTTTACTCAACTTTTACGCTTCTTAGTATTCTGATAAAGATTATTATTATAAATACATAAGAAAAAAGACGGATATACTTCGCACGTGGATGCAGCCACTGTTGTAGGGAGGATTTTGGGAAGATAGGATACAGACGGGAATTTAAAATCTGTAAGCAACGATAAACCATTGCTAATGAAAAAACAATTCTGAGTGGAGTTCAGTTGAAAATTTTGCTTTGTCAACAATATATATTATGGTAAAATGATAACAACAATGTACGTTTCCATGACAAAAATGATTGTTTATAAAAGATTAAAATAATCAAATCTTAACAATAACAAAAAATAAATAAAAACGATTGCCAAGAACAACCTTATTTTTAATCTTGCAATCTTTTTTAACCTAAAAAACCAGATTTTCCTCATTATCTCGAATATTAATGAGAATTTCAAAAAAGTACTCTTGAGTACCACCCAGTGAACATTTTTCCTATCAGAAAAGGTGTATACTATACACGGCTATACTTGATAATCGGGGGAATATTTATGGTTGTAAAAGTGTTCACATAAAAAAAAAAAATTACCTTTAAATTATCTTTATTAACCCAATACATTCCTCGCTCCACTCAGAATCTAAAAACTACAACATATAGCAGTATATTTTAATTGAATGTTGAAAAGAAAAGCCAAGTAAACTAATGTACATACGAATATACGATGTTTAAAATAAATTTCCTATATCTACTAACTGCAGTCAGTATATAGTTAAAAAAAAAAATCTAGTACTCTGTACATAATTTAACATTGCATTATCTATACGTTTTATTATTATTATTATATTATTTTTTGGAAAACTAACGCTTTTATTATATTTTGCACGAGTTGGGTTTACGCGCATATGTTTTACCTATATATTTATTGTTATAAGCCTGTTATTCGTTTGCTTTGTCAATCTGACCTAAATTACATTACGCGCGTTGCAAAGCGATTTCTTTAAACATTTTTCATGAAACAAAAATGCGATAGCTGTACCTGTGTTTAAAATATATTATGATTCCGGACGTATATATGCGTTTATAATAGGTATAACAACTCGATAAGAATACAAGGTGAATAAAAAAAAGGGGGGGCAACTTATATAGGATCAGTAGTGTATTTAAGGTAGAAAATTAGGGAAATTATCTCTCTTCTTAACCTTTTTTTAGTATCTATTATAGTTATATGATAACCTCTATTTTAAATTTAAATTTCTTCACTTTTTAGTTATAATACAAGTCATGAATGTGTTAGTACAAATATATCAAAAAACCTAAACATATACATTATCTTCTTTAAAACAAAACCTATTCACATTGCAATAAGAAGAAGATTAGTGCCAAATCAAAATAGTAAATAAACTAATAATAATTACCATTAGTTACCTACTAATAGTACCTAATTATTTGATTTTAATGATAATTTTAGAGTAGATTGAATAATAAAAAGCTTACAAAAATAAATAAATAAATAATTTTTTTTTTTTGTATAAGTGCACGTTGTACAATATGACCCAATTTTGGATTTACAAATTCAATATCTTTCTCCTTGGCAAAATCCTAAATACGTCAATGTATTTACACAAATATAAAGCACCAATTCACCATGTATTCACCATGTACACATCATGGATGTGCCACTGTTGTAGGTGGAAAGTTAGAAAGGTATTATGTGTATATGGTAATTCAATTTTTTTATCTGTTTATCAATGACAATAAATAAAAAATTGTTCTGATCGACTAATTTTGGTCGAAATTGTTTCGATAATCTTTAAATTAAAAATTGCATTAATTTTTAACTATATAAAATATAAATTACAATTGACCATATTTTTATCTTATTTGTATAAAGCATGTTTGTAAAAAAAATTGTGACTATAATGATTTTAAATATATTTACAGTGACATAAGAACACTATTATGATGAAACTTGTATACAATTTTCAGACGTATTTAAGAAACCGAACCAATTTTATTTACATAAAAACTTTTCTTCTCCTTTGTTATCATCATAGGCACCCGGAAGAGGGAGCAAGGTAAAACATTTTCCCTCCTCTAGCTTTCCAAAGTTTGTAAAATTAAATGTGATTATACAAAAAGAAAAGCCATTCTCATAAAAACGTTAGATTATTGATTGGTTATAGTATATATTTTTAGAACATGTAAAGTTTCCCAAAAACAATATTCCATCATATAATCACACAGAAATTCAGAAACCAAAAGATGCTTTAGATATATTGAAGAAACAGAAATATTTTACCCATCAGTATTTTCATAATTTGTATTGGTCTCAGTATCCCGGCAACTACTTGTACTGCTGAACAGTCCTTCAGCACGTCACAAAGGTTTAAAACCTGAATACCATGAAAATACATAGAAATAGAGTAAAACTTAAAAATAATAATATTTTTTATGATGAAATCATTGATTGTATCAAAAAAGAAACAAGATAATAACAATTTCTTTTTGAGATTAAATAACTTATATGTAACCCATGTAATACAAAATATTTAATTTTTTCTAAATATATTACGTACATTATGATGTAGTTTGTATTATATATATTATACTATGTTTTATACTACTCGCCCCCCCCCCGCCGCCCCTCTAGAGAAATTTCTGGTTAATTTCTGGTCAACCAAAAAAGAGAAAACTAAAATAAATAATTTTAAATAGCTATAAAATAAAATAAGCTAATAAATCACCAAAATGTATTGAGAACTGTAATACGTCTTTAATTTTAATATAATTTATTGACATTTGGTGAAAATAACAGGTCTCTGTGATTATTTCTATCTACAACTGGGTCATTATTATTAAGAAAACTACAAGAGAAATCAAAAAATTACCTACCCAACTATGCTTTACTAAACATATTTGCTACCAGAAACTACTCTTAAAATTGATGATTGAAACAAGAACTTTAGTAGATAATTTTTACACTTAGGCATACAATAGATAATGGATACAGTGAATGACTTCACTCCCTAAAATACGGATGACAATAAAAAAAGAACTGATACTGGGGATGGGATCGGCCACTGTAGTAGGTGAGAATTTGGGAAGGTAGGATACATAAGGTTATTTAATTTATATCTGTAAGCAACGATAAACTATTGCTGACGAAAGACGATTCTGAGCGCAGTTCGGTAATACTTAATTTGGAATGCTGTATTTTTTTTTGCAATTTTCGATTAAATTTGATTTCAAAACGCTTATTAAAAAAAAAAAGTCCGATGATTTTCGAAATTTTATCACGTCTAGGTAAGTCCAATATAAGTATTATAACTATGTTTCAAGTTTCTACGTGTATTTTTAAATTAATTACAGCAAAAGAACTCCAACAAATTTTAGTTCCCCAAAAGCTCAAAAGTTTTAGTGATAATACCATAAGAAGTAGTAAATTAAAAATGCAACAAAAAAGATGTCTTGTGATTTTTCAATTAAATCATTTTTTCTGGTAAAAAACGTCATCCGTGTTTTTATAAAATAATGAAATAGCGAAATTGTACGTTTTCGTACGTTGTAAGTACTTTTATTTAAAAAATGGTGCCGAAAATCAAAAAAATTACCTCTCTTAAGTACCATCTAAACAACTTGTGCTTTCACATGTTAGTAAAATCAATACCTTCTCGCTACGCTCAGAACCTAAAATAATTACATTTTAGAGCTAAGTAGTTTTTCTTAAATGTTTTAAAAGACAAATTCGGAAAAAAAATTAATACTTTCCGAGATAATAATTGTCTCACGTTATATTGATCACTCTATATATCTATTGGCTTATAATTAGTCAATTAGGGGTAACGATTTAATATTATCTGCAATATGTAGATGATATGGAATAAAGATATATATTTTTTTACTAATTTATTTACGATGTTTTCTTTTTTTTTTTATCTGTTAATGTATAATTTAATATACAATACCAACGAATATTAAACGATGTATTACATCGATTCGTATTTAAATAAAAATTGAATAATTATTCATTTTCTTTTTTTTTCGACAAAATATTATACCGTAGTTAGTATTCCGAGTGTAGCGATGAATAATAAAATATATAATTAAATGAAATGAAATGAAATAACATCGGGGCTGCAGGTAACAAAACGAAAGAAAAAAAAAACTGTATTATAGGATATACAGAGATTGGGCAGTTGTAAATTTTTTTGCTCGCTTTAGTATGTTTTATGTATTATTTTTAATTTAAACGTAACAATATAGCATACAACTATCTAAGCATGAAAAAAAATGGAATGTGCTTTGAATTTAAATTTAAACGTGTTTCCTTTAATATATTCACTACACTCGAAATTCATTGAATTCCCAACAATTTTCAATTGTATACCGTATGTTTTATAATGCCTACGCAATTTATAAATTATACAAAAATTTAACGATTTTATAATATACAATATAATTTGATTTTTCATATAAAAAAAAAAATCAAATTACTTAAATACCTACAGTTAACTGTTTTTATTTATGTAAAGTTGTAATGTTTTTATTTATTTATTTATTCTTTTGTATAGTTCTACAAAGTTAAGCAATTCCATACACTTTTTACTATGCATTAATTTAATCGTTTAAAATTCTGAACGAAGCGAGAAATTTATTGGTTTCATTGCGATGTATGTATTTTTTTTTTTTCTGTAAACAACTCTACGGTCAGTAATCTTACTCCTATTATGAATATCAGAAGTGATTTCCAATAATAAATATTGTTCTATTTATGCATTGAGAAAGCCATTTATTGATTTTTCTTGCACATGGTTTAGGGAGACTCGTAAAAAACCGTCAGAAATGTGGAATATTTAACACAATACTATTATAACGGACTTGACAACTTCACCGAATATATTTTATATTAGCATTTTTTGTACCTACGTGGTACGAATTTCAAAATATTCTAGCAGCTTATGAATTATTGATGTAGCAATTTATAATTTTAGATTCTGAGCGAAACGAGAAATATATTGGATCTACAATGATGTTTATTTTATTTTTATTTATTTTTTTTGTCTGAAAATAACTTTTCTAACATAAATCATACTCCAATTTTAAAGTGTACTATCTTTTTTGATTTTTCAAGTGGTTTTCATAATAGTTTGGAAAAAATGGGGAAATAACGTAAGATAAACGTAGGGATAAACTGGTAAATATTTACATCGTAACGATTTCATGATTTTACATTTTTGTAACTTACTTCAATCAAAAAATGACAATAGACTATTTTGTTAAATTTGTTATCTAGTTACTCATGAAAAAAAGTAATTTTTAGATTTTCCAAACAGCTTTCGTAATAATTGGAAAAAACCAAAAAAAATTTGAAAAATGAAAACTGATAAATTTACAGCGTCACCATCCCTTTATTTAAACTTCTTGCGATTTATGTTTTCTACAAGAAATATTGCTCTAATAAAAAAATAACAAGAGATCATTGTTGTCACATATTTAATCTAGTTGGTAATTATAAAAGTCACTTTTTTGATTTCCCGTGTAATTTGTTTTAATAATTGAGCAAAAACGAAAAAAAACAGAGAAATTTACGAAAATATTGTTTTTATTATTTTAAATTTGTTTAAGTTTAAAATTATGTTGATATTAGTTGAAAACACAAAAAACTATTGTAGTATAATAATTTGTAGTTACAATTTTTTATTTTAAATAAATAATACAAATAAAAATAATAATATAATTTAAATATTTACTTAACTGAACTCCGCTCAGAATAGTTTCCTTTACAATGATTTGCACACAGTTTACTAGAATAAAGAACAATTATTTACTTCGTTGATAAATCCTAAATGCTTAACTTTTCCTACCTGTGTTTAAAATATATCATATAGATATTTTAATTTAGCATGTTTTTTTTTTTTTTTATTAATGTAAAAACATTTGGTCTACAGTTTTAATCATAATACGGCTATTTATCATCACACAGACAGGCAATTATTGTAGGTACGGTACACACACAGACTAAACTTACACTGCACAATTTGGCAAAGTTCCTATATTATTATTGAACTACTACATCACGGAGAGAGAAAAAATGTATTATTAAACTTAAATGAACCCAGAACAATATCTTTGGAAATTTACCTGTAGGCTGTATAGAGGGGTTACGGGATCTGACTACCGAAAATCCAGCATATGTTAATAGCTATTATTGTAATTTTGGAGGAGTATAATAGTTATAAACACATCCGACCTACCACAGTGTTCGTATAATTTATTTTTCGAACGAATTTACAAATGTAAATTACTTGAAAACGTAAAAAGAATAAGTAGGTGTACGTATGTTTAAATTATACTTACCTAAAGTTATTTTCCAAATTAGATATCTATTACCTTCCCGGTACCCACCTTGCATTTATATTCCGAACTATAAAATTGATTTTACAATAACGTGGTTTTTTTTTTTGCAATTGGTATATTTTTGAAATACTGAAAACAACACTGCAAAGAGCAATCTATCTATATGACTATCACCCATCTATATGACCAAAGCAGGGTCGGTCAATCGGGTGAGGAGGGAAATGGGATCTATCCCCCATGACCTTTTTCTCTTTCATACATATTTTAATAAATACATATATAACTGCCTAGGACCAGCACTCACCCACCCAATTCAGATGGTTCATTTAAACCACCTAAAGTACGTACGAGCCGCCACTCTTAAACTATTTGAATAATATAAAAATATTGAAATAAAAGGCTAATCGTTTGTCAAAAACATGCAATTTTATTTTATTTTATTTATATTATTTTATTGACCAGAACAGGCCAAAGCCCAGAGTACAGTATTTAGTTTTATATTTTATTTATCGTTTATCAGTAATATAACAATATATTAGAAACTTTTGATAGCATAATACGTTCGTATTATACCTATTATGCCTATTGGTAATCTAGGGAGTCGAGCCTTTAAAGAATTATTTGGATGATACGAATATGGTTATTCCGGGTTAGTCGTTATCTTGTTTTGGTCGTAAATATTACGTCAGAAACTCTGGAGATAGTGTAAATACCTATATACTGTATGTGACATGTGCACGGCCGTGTTAAAGGGAGGACTATGAGTATATTTGCCCCGGGGTGCTAAACCTTTTTAAAACTATGGGGCACCCGGCTCAATGTAAAACTCAAAATAAAATTATCACTATTATTACGTTTCACTTTTTATTTTATTTCCAAACGCATTGCTTTGGTGATTAGAAGAGCGTACAGCCTAGTAACATAATAAAAAAGTTCAAGTGTAAGGTAATCTTATTTGATCGAGGTAAAATATTTACATTTTAATATGAATTTAATAAAATTTTAAAAAAAAAATAACAAATTTAGCGATGATTAACCCCATGTCATCCTCAGGTAAGGAGACGTTTAAAAATGTATGCTCCTGGGTGCCAAATGGCTAAACATTACTCTGGACACGTGTATGCATATTTAAATTAGTTTACTTTGAAAACATAATTTTCCACACCGTAGTCACATATTACAATGTTTTTATAGATTTGTCGTTTTTAAATTTCAGAGCCTAGCATTTATTTTTATTTTTTTTTATATCGTTGTAGGTTCTACAATAACGTAGAATATTGACTTTGTCATCAACATCACATTATAATCACAGCTACCGAAGTTCGTTAAAATATGGTTCGATCGGCAGAAAGTATACAAATATCAAAAAGTATTGGAGAGAGGATTTCTCTTTGTTGAATTCCTACCTACTATATATTATTACTGCAGGTGTTATTATTTTTATAATATCTGCACGAAATCCGCAATAAATCAACACAAACTTGTTGGAAATATCGATAATATTTAAATAAGATAAAATCAAAAATGAAAATAGTAAAGAAAAAAAAGTTCTAATTTAAAAATTAATCAGTCCTTTAATCAATTTTTAGTAGGATAAACCAAAATATAATAAATTCGCTAAAAAATGTACTCAGTGCAGTGGCATACTTTTAGGGAGGCCAAAAGGGCATTCATCCCCCTCCTTTCGTGGACCGTATAGTAATATGTATGCATTGTTATTTGTTTTTAGTGTTTTTACAATAATTTTGTAATTTTTTTTCATGAAGTACCTAGTTAAGAATATTATAACATGGTCAAATTCATAAATATTAAAATAGTTTTTGTTATCTACGGTCGAACCAGTCAAGGATTCTGGTGTTAACATTTCGTTTTGGCGGTTCGGTCATTATTGTCTTTTATTATTGATTTCTGATTACAAAATAAATGTGCCAGGATCGCTTATGTTAGCTTGTATTGTTGTATGTTTGAACAAAACTATATGACTAATGTTACATGATTATTGTATAGATATCGTAATTTGCAATTATATTATATGCGATATATATAATTCCGATATATTAAATATGGAACTATCGCATATCTAATAACCGCTCACTAAGTGTTTTTACTCCGTGCAAATTGTAGATTAAAAATTTGATAAACGACATAATATACTTCATTATAAAATGCCTTAAATTATTAATTATTATGTCGTTTTAATAGATGTATATCATTAGCGAAATAAATTGACGAGTTAAACTAGGCTTAAATTGAATAAGTTAGCTACTTATATACTTAGTTTGAATTTAGTATAGTACCTATCTATTTCGTATCTAATGTAATTATTTTATATTTATTTAAGTGAAATATAAACATAAATATTTTAAAATAATATTCACTATAAATAATAATAAATAGGTACCTACCATAATATTGTCTTTAGCTCTGTAATTCATTAAAAAACGTTAAAAATTATAATTCTAATAATTAAACAATTCATTTTATGTTTATGAATAATTTATCAATGACTATACGGTCGGTTTATTCGGTTTAATCTATTTAATGAAATAATAAAGAGCCCATAATGTAAGAAAATAAGTAGGCGTTTTTAATTACATTAAAAAATTTCACAGCTCGCATCAATCCTATATGTGAGTTTTATGAACACAGAAACTATAAATCGTTTAAATATCTCATTAAAAACTTGTGCTGAAATATAATATTATTAAGAAATAGATACATGCTGAGGAACATAAATAGATTTAATTTATGTAAATAATATATTAGCCATAAGGTAAATAAGTAAATGCATATGAAGTTTAAATACCTAATATCTTTAATTAATACCTATAGGCTTTAATATACGTATTTATGTTTTTAAACTCGATGGAATAATTGAATTTACCTAAGAAGGTTAAATCTCTAGATGATAAATTGTGTTATTATAATATACCTGCATTCTATATAATTTAAACAATTATACATTTTAACAACTACATTTAGTTATAAGTCTATTATCAATGACTTTAGTATAGAAAATGTATTTAAATAATCTTGACATTTTGTATTTTAGGCCTAATTAAATAAAACTTTTTTCAAAATAACCTAATGTACAAATGATTATTTTTTTTTAGAGATAAATTAGCGTGGGTTCTTATATAATTTATCGCAGTCCTATATTAATAATCGAGTTATTATTCAGGGAGTACCAGAATTGGTTGTCATACGAGTTGGTTATCACAAAGCTCAGTTCACAGGAGTTTTTATCACTTAGCGGTCATGACGAATACTAGTCGTTAATACTGGTGTGTTAACATTAATACGAATGTATGGTGTTAGTTGATGTGAATAACGAATTCTTTTTTACCACTAAGTACAACTTATAATGAACCGCCTGTTAACTTTTCAAACATTTCTGTCAAACAATGATGTATAATACCGACTAAACAAAAACTACATACAAAACTCGAAAATATAAAATGTCTATAAATAGTTCAAAAATCGATCAAATGGTTTTAAAATTTGACCACGTCTAGAAAAGGCGAATATAAATTTTCTGTCAAAATTGCATGTCTATAAGAATATTTTTAACAAAAAAACCAAATTAAAAATAACAAAATAATTAACTTTCCTGTTTTGCCTACGTTTTTTCCAGTTTTACCTAATTATTATGAAAACTGCACTGGAAAATCAAAAAATGACTTCCACAACGCATCAGCTAGATTCAAAATTCTACAAATAATGTCCCTTGTCATATTTCGATTGGAACAATTTGTCTGTTCGAAAAGTTCATCGTCTAGTACTATAGAATAGGTGTATAGGTAAATGTCTATTTGTTAGTTATTTTTAATAATTTTGAGGTAACGTTATATGATATAATACGTGTACGGAAGTTATATTGTACTATCTTAAAGTATACTTGTACAAGTACACTACGTTTATCGAATAAAAACCGAAAGAATTTTTATATTATTATTGGGTACATGATAAAGGGTTTAAATGTTTGAATACATAGGTATGTGGAGCAAGGTCATGTTGAACGATTCGAATAGACACAATTTACACGCAATCGATCCATAAGGTAATTTGTATTACGACTAAAAAAGACAAAATGTTTGTAATTATTACGAATGCGTATATCTGTAAAAACGTCGATCGTAAATAACGGTTTTATTGCAATCGATTTGATTACACTCTTGCAAACGTTTAAATTTATGATGATTATAATCATATATATATTGTACATATAATTATTGTGAATATATGTACAGCAATAATTGACGAATTAATGACGAACAAGACTCGTATATCTAATAAAAGTGGGAAATCGAGAAACGTTTTCAGGGGGCGGGGGGAGTATGAACAATATATAATTATAAAACAAATCCAATAGCAATAGTGGTGACTCAGGAATTAACCAGAAAAAACTTATTGAATTACATATCAAAAGCAATCAGTGGTGTATCAAGATTTTTCCAAAGAGGGAAGTAATAAATTTGGACATTGCCACACTATACAATGTGTACCTAGATTAAAAAAACACACGTGAGTAACAGTGTCACCAAAGTTGAATTTTCCCTTAACCCATTTTGTATTATAAAAATAAACAAACTAATAAATAATTGAATACTATCTAGAAATTAGTTTGGTTATACCGGTATAAAAATCCCCTTAAAAATAATACCGATATAAAGTAAAGAATTTCGTTGGTGATACCGGTTCAAAATTTTTGTTATACCGGTATAGTTTTTCTGACTCACCCATAACACGGGTCAAATATTTTGTGTCGGTATAATCCCCTCCTTCTTAATGTTCCCATCGCGATCATTCCCCTGTTTAACTTCTTATCAAATTATCACAAAATAATCTATCATAACATTTATGACTGAATTGTTTTCTACATTAATTTTTCTTCACATAGAAATTCGAAGATAAGTGTACGCCGTACGGTGTGATAACAAATAAATAGACTATAGAAGTGATAATGATAATATCATGTGCCAACTACAAGTCAACGAATTTCTTCACACACCGGTATAATCAACGGAATTTCTAGTAGATATATAAATATAGTATCAGACCATACTATATACAATACTTCCAAAAAATTAAATTTGATCGAAAAAGGCACATTTCGAATACTAATATCACGCATATTCAAAATGTTGTCCCCCTAAATATACATATTGCAAAGATAAATTGACCCTCTTCTTGCAACAACATGGTTAAATTCATATTGAAATTTAACCGAACGTTTATCACCATCTTAAACTATTGATAAATGTGCTACTGTTGTGGGTGTTGAAAAAGTAAATCATTGCTAAAGAAATACGTTTCTGAGTGAAGTTCGATCAAACATATTTTTAAATGCTGCAATTTAATGATTTTAATCGGAATTTGAACTTAAAATGGTTACGAAAAAAGAAAACTACTTATGACTAGGGCTCGGATTTTAAGATAATATAAACAATAAAAAAAAGCACTGAAAATGTGAAAAAAGGCAAAAAAAATCATATGATTTAAGTTGGAAAGGTAGTAGAGGGAAAATTTAATGTATATCTGTACTCAAAAATTGATCATTCTGAGCAGAGTTTATCAATAACATATATTATATATATATGTCGTATTATGATAGAATAATAATTATTACATATATGCAATAAACATTTTTTTAAATAATATTTGTTTAATATTGTAGTAAAATAATAAAATAAAAACATATATTTAATATTGTACCTATTTTCCCGGTTTTTCCCATTTATTGGAAAAATCAAAAAATAACGTCCCTTAAGTACTACCTCAATCAGATTTACTTTCAAAAAAAGTTGTTCATAGATAAAAAAAAAAAAAAATTAAACATAACCAATACATTCATCACTCCACTCAGAATGTAAAAAAAAGCCTTTGCCTTCATATCCGACCGCTATACTTATTACATAAAGCTCAACTACATTTTTGACCACTAAACACAGCTATACCTAGTTATAATGAACCTTGTGTTGAATTGTCACGCACCATAATATTATAGTTAAACCGATTCACATCTCGTTACGTTCAGAATCTAAACAACAAAAAGGCCCCCCCCCCCGATACGAACATCGAGATCAAACATATTATAATATACAAAGGTGGCAAAATTCGGAAAACCGACATGAAATCACTCGGTCGGTATATTCGCACAATAACAACGTATATATGTAAGTATTAGGTAGGATATCAAGTACAGATACAAACACGCTTTCTGTATATTATTATATTACGTACACGCATAGTAGCTACTACTATATTATTCACAAAGGGTCTTTCCTACATTAAAATAGTTGGAGCTTTGAACTCGAATACGTATATATATATATATATATATATATTATTTTCAAAGATATACGCACGAGCGGAACTGATTCGACTGTTGAAAATAGGTCCACGACTAGAATGCTCCGGATATTTACAACGAGCGTATGAGAACCCTTGAATCACGAAAGGCATTCTTTGGATAGTTACTTATGTATATATGTATGTATGTATGTATTCTTTATATGTGTGTACCTTCATGTATCATGTATGTATGTATGTATGTATATATGAATGAAGGGTTCTGTGTAGGAAGGGACCGAGTCGTTATACACGAATCCAAAAACACATCCAAATGGTGGGTAGGTGTATGCATTATAAATCTCCAGGACGCACAAACACACGATTTAACAACGACTGTTGTAATAATAATAATAATAATAATAATGTAGCGACACTGGTTTATAAATAGTATAACGACACGGACACGGCAACAAATGTACTATTTAACTGCTCTCTTGTACGTGTCCATATTGTAACGAAACTAACAAGGTACTTGAAAAACTCGACAAACACGTGTTTGAGACGTCCGTGTACCCATACCATAAGTACCGAAACGAGAAAATATAATATTTCAGCGTTGCAATACAAAATATTGTGATGGAAATCCGTATAATATCAAATGAGTGATTTTGTGGAAATTATTATTTTTCATGTATTCTTTATCGAAATGAGAACACCCATCGTTGCAGTTGCTATTATCGACGCTGTAACTATTCGTACAAGTTATAATACTTACCTGGTAGAACGCGATTATTTAATTTTCAATATGATGATAAAATAAGCGCAGTCTATGATTTTCCACAATAACCATTTGTGGTAGCTGATAAGTTCACTATATTGCGTCACAATTATAAAATGTAGATAAGTTACCTATAACCGTGAGTTATGGTAAATGTTCACGCTCATTCTCTTGCTTTATCATTTGTGTTTTTAAATGAAGAGTTTGAAAATGTTGAGTTCAACAGTGTGTACCTTTGTGAAATGAATAATATTGTAAATTATAATAATATTATTTATTTATTTATTAACGCCATTAGAACACGGATGCAATACAATAATACTTGTTAAAATATAATTATTTATTTTCTGTTTTAATTCCTCGTTGTTTTCGTTCATCCATATATTTCGTAGACAAAAATGTAAATGAAAATTAGACCCCCCCCCTCCCCCCTCTCGTAATATGAACTGAGGAGATGAGTGGGGAATGGACATTTAAATATCCATCATTATATGAACAATTTGTCTACATCAAAAGTGTTAACCAATTTACGCCACTGGTCCGGACATAATCTGTTTACGTATTCGAAGTACGATATTAGATGTGATATATATATATATATTAGATGAGCATATGTGTCGTATATACCTATGTGACTGATAAATAAACCACATTGTATAACAGAATGTCAAAATCATTTATGACACTTATAAAATAGTTTAATAGATATTTAGTCTAAATGACGAGCAATGAGTATAGGTAATATTTTTAACTATATACTGTAATAGCCGGTGTACCTAAACTAATGGATTTATTACGATTTGAAATGGTTATTTAATTACGTTACTCTGTAATTTAACGGCGGACAGAAGATTTCCGAAACGTTGGCAATTTATTTACGGTTATAAATTAATTTACGAATTATAGTAAAACGTAATAATATGAAATATAGATAGGTATTATATTATGTTTTATAAATTATTAAGAGGACGCATTGACCGTCTCAGTTTGGCTATAGGTGGGTGACATACCTAGGTGCAAACAACACAAATATTTTGAGGGAGCTTCAGACCCCCTAAAATTAATTATGTTTACTTAGTATTTGCAATAATTAAAACTTGATTTGAGAGGACATGGCTAAATTTGGGAAGGGGAAAACTATGACGATTTTAGATGGAAATTAGAGTAAAAATAAAAATAACAAAAAAAAACTGGTACTGTTGATGGGTTCGCCATTGTTATAGGGGGGGGGGGGAAGTCGAGAAAGTGGAATACATATAATTATATTTAATTTATATAAGTAAGCAACAATAAACCATCTCATACGAAATATGATTCTGAGCGAAATCCAGGTGTAAATATTTTGAAATGCTGTAATATTTACGATTTTCGTCAAAATAATATTTGAAAGCGCTTATAAAAAAAATTGCCAAAACGGTATACAAATTTTACCACGTCTAATAAAAGCTAATATAAGTAGGTAGTTATTTTGTGAAAATGTCAGTTCTCTAAGATAATTTTGAACACGTTTACAACAAAAAACCCAAAGTTGAAAATAACGAAACCATAAACATTTTATACTTCTTTTTTTTTCAATTATTATGAAAACTGGTTTGAAATCAAAACACGTTATTCTTAATCATCAACTAGATCCAAAATGTTAACAAAAAAGGTCTCTTGTCATTTTTTGATTGGAGCAAGATTTCTGGAGAAAAAGTTATTCACAGGTAGGCACAAAAAAAATATAGCTGAACATATAGTAAAATATATTACCATAATATAATATATAATATATAACCAATTTAGATCCTTCGCTACGACCGAAATCTAAAAAAACACATCATCATAATTAGGATTGCAAAATGTTTTCGAAAATATTCTTCTTTTTAAATATATTTACATGTTATAGTTAGAATGAAGTAGTAAAACATTAGCATAGGAGTGTGCAGACATTGTTCGCAGGTGGTGCATTCCTCTACTACTACTCCCATCACTTATAAAAGGTCCATCTACAGATATATACTATACAGTTGGGGAGGAGATTAGGGGTTATATCTCCCCCATCGGCTAAAAAATACAATAAAAAATATGAGTAATCAAAATGCATATTATATTACACAGCCAAGTTAAGAGGAAAATCTCGATATATTGCGGATTAGAAATTGACTTTTTTTTTATGATTGAATTTTTAATACCAATTCCCAGAGTCGAGTTGGAGTATAAACGGCGAATTAACGATTTATTCGCGATTCTTATTTGCAACATCCCCTCCCATTGAAAATTCATTTTTTTATTCCTGAAAATTATTCTACTGTGTATGGGTTTCGGAAGAGAAGTAGCCAGTGGGTTGGGAAATGTTTACAATCTGTAATCAATATTATCGCGATAACGTGGTGATAAATTCAAAAACACAGTTTTCACTACACTTTTACATCATTCTATTTAAAAACCATTAGTTAAATATCGTATTTATAATTTGTTAATTAACTATTAACAGTATTAATTATAAAATATTGGTTACTATTATATTGGTGGTTATCAATAATATTAATAGCACGGCTTGTAAACATTACCAAACTTAAATAATGACGGTTGGCTTCATTTATGAGCCTTGAATCATACATAGATATAGTATAAATTTGTGGATTCATTAAACAAATTTAACAAATTTAGGTTATTTTGTACGATAAATTTGAGTTCGCAGATGGTGCACGTGCACACCCTGCACCACCCGTATGCACGCCTACGAACATTGGCATAGCACAGAAAATTACGTAACAATATTTACCAATTACTGATTGTTGTGATTATTGTGATTACGACCGGTTTACGATGTACCTAAACCGACGATCAGAATAAATTAATACCGAAAAGTAATTTGAAACGCGAATAGCCGTTATACATTCTTGGACATTTCAATTTTAATATTATGGTTTACGGTACTTTTTCTAATATTATCTAACTGCATAGTATATGGGGAGTACCTATGGTTGTATGGTATAGGTTCACAATAACGCGGTGTTCATAATAAGTAAATTGAAGGAGAAAAATGCAGACGTTCGCACTTTAATAGTTGGCTAACTAGCTTATATAATATGTTTCTCAACTTCTCGATATTTTCTTCTTCTTATTTAAATTCCTACCCGTTTCGGGTGTTGGATATCACATTGACAATGTTGTCCCTGTCAAGTAATGCTCGAAATAAACCAAATGATGTTTTATTGTACCGGTCGCGGAGATTTGTTTAGCCAAGATGTTCGTCTTCTTCTTCCCGCGCTTCTTTTTCTTTCGATTTTCAAACAACTCTATTTATATCTGTATTTAATTATTGTATTTAAACGGATGTTACCCTTTTTACATTTTCTTACTAAATTATTATAATTTATTGTAACTTTTGTCGTTCGATTGTTGTCTTTATATTAAAATAACTTAAGCTTTCTAAAAAACTTATGATTTTTTGATTAATAATTGTAAAACTTGAACTGAACAATAAACGTATAATTGTGTAACTCGTAATTAATTGGAATAGGTATAATATTATTAGCATTACTCGTTATCCTGATTATATGTTGACGTTTAGAATAATCAGTTGGAAGTTTTATTGTTTTATAGAAAACACTGTATCAAATGACAAAACAAAATAATAATAATAGTAATTTTCAAACAGAAATAAACCAAATCAAAAATAACGTAGGGCAGGTCGCATTATGCAAAATTATAATTATGTTCAAACTTTTATACGACCGAATATTACCGTGTAAATACAAACCTAAATGGACCTAATGTTTAGTATTTTATTAAGATAGGTAGGTGGTTATATTATAATAAGTAAATTACATAGATTAATACTCCTAAAAACTTAAATAGCGTTGCTCTTCAGCATTAATCTTAGGTTTAATATAAAGCCACGACTCGGGCCATAATAATATTAAATTATTAACATCAACATTAACCCGGACTGTTCTAACTACTGCAGTAAATTCTATGAATTAATATTATAATTTATCGGTTTAAAGTATTACAATGTACTATTATTTATAACTACCTACGTTTTAATGCAAATATATTTACTGTACCTAACAATATATAACCCTATACAATACATATATTTAACTGCATACATTTCAAAAAAATAACCTGCAATAATACGTCTCCAGGGAATAGGGGTGGATTGTGGGACTAGTGGGGCACGGCCTCCCAAAATAATCCGAAGTCCCTCATAAAATTATATTGGCACTTGTTTATAGTACTAGAGAGCCAGTTTACGTATACCTATTATAAATTAGGAATATTCAAGCCCTCGTCCCACTCCAATCTGAAACTGACATAATCATATTCTCTTAAATCGGCGAACGTTTAATATTTATGATGTAAAAATATATTTTTAGATTCTGAGCGTAACGAGGAATTTATTGGTTTTACTATAGGTATAATGTGATTTGTTTTTATGTCCGTAAAACAATAATTTTTACCAGAAAACTTGAACCAATTAAAAAATTACAAGAGATCTTTTTTGTTGAATTTTGGATCTGGTCGGTGCATAGGAGAAGTTATTTTTTTGATTTTTCAAGGTTTTCACAATGATTGGAAAAACGAAGAAAATACGTAAAAGCTAGGGCATGGTTTTTTTATTTTCGATTTTGATTTTTTGTCGTAAATCAGTTAAATAAAAATTGTATAGAACTGAAATTTTGACAGTATTCATATATATTAGCCTTTTCTAGACATGGTAAAATTATCAAAACATTTGATTGGATTGAGAATACATGATCGATTTTCGAGCTATTTGTAGGCATTTTTTTTGTTTTTACTTGATAGGTTCTATATGAATATAATTTATTAACTTAACAGAAATTATTAAAAATTTAACACAAAATGACTAAGAAAAAAAGTTGAGTGTAATGTATTTTTTTTTGTATTAGAATTTTAAGATCCAATTTTAACGAAAATTATAGAATTTATGACATTTCAAAATTTCGAATAATAAAAAAAAGTAACAATTTTTTATATATATATATATTACATTTTTTACATTTTTTGGAAGATCTTGTTTTATATTATTATATTATAATATTATAATGATTCAGTTTAGTTAATATATAATATGTAATAAATAGGTGTTGTTTTTTTACATTACATATTACAATATACAGACGTTTTTGAACCAATTTTTTTTCAAACATCGTAATTCAATAATTACGCAGCTGTTTTTTTTTTTTTTTTTAAGCACAATGTATCATTTTTAAACAACTATAGTACTAACTGTCTAACACACCTAACTAACACACCTATTCCTACTTACTTATTAAATAAGAAATAATTTAATTGTGTGATACATTTTTTTATTTTTTAAGAACGCGGAATTATTATAATAACTGTAATCAGACACGTAGACAGAAAACAAATTAGTTATGATCCAATATGTAATGTAATATCGACATTTAAAGTCAATATATGACCTAGTATCAAGATTTAACCCATCTCGTTACAAAAATGTCGCTTAGGATTAAGATATCCTTCAAAGATAATTTTATTATTTGGATGTCCCCGGTCGGTATATATCTTTAAGTCACGAAATTCTAAAAGCTCCATAGGATAATTTCAAATAGTTTTAAATTTCTATCACAACTGATGTAGTCATTATTTATTTGGGTGTACTATTTCTTTTTTATCTAATCAAGGTAATTACCGCTCCGATAGGTCAATTTCGACGGTATAGGACAAGTCGCCATCGTCATTTTGCCGTCACCGTTTCAACGCCATACCATTTAACAGTTAGAAAAAAAAAAGTACCCGAATTTAATTTTGAAATTTTATAAATTTTTATTAATTGCAGTCACCTGTTTGTATGAGATTTATATTAATAGTAATCACTATTAACACATTATTATAATCGCGATAAATACACTATAATAACATAATTGCCTAATGGTATAAAGTTTACAGATAAATTACTCGACATGTTAATATAATAATAATAAAAAATTATAAAAACTGGAATTATTGCATAGCATAAAGTTGATCGTAGATTTATTTTTCTATGCGGTGGGTTAGGTCAGTGCGTATTTTTTTTTTGAACGGTCAGTATACCTTATAAAAATGGCAAAACGTATTACTGATACTAATTGTCGGCGTGATTTTAATTTCTATATTTTTTTAATTTTTTTTAATTCTAAACTGTTGCGCTTCGCCGGAACAAATGATTGAGTTTTCGTTCAAAATATTGTTAAACATTTGACTTTTTTTTTTAGTTTTATCGTGAATTTTACAAAATTGCAGCTAAGTTAATGGACACATATATTAACAATAAAACAGCTTTATCATCGTCAAACTACATATTATTCAATTTTTAAAAATTACAAAACGTACGTTAATATATGTTCAGTATTTGTAATCAATAATACCAACTTCCTAAACGATATTTTATCGTTACTAAATTAATACTAGTTTTCAATATGCAATAACAGTATAATATTGCCAAGTTTTAATTATTTTTATCGAGTTTTCATCATGCCCATGTATAATGAATATAGGAAATAAATATTTACAACGGAAAATTCACTTTTAATCAGCAAATACCTATATTATGTACATATTAATGTTATATAAATTCTATGTTATTGTCATATTCGACGTTTTTTTTATCGCGAAATTTAATTCGTCGGTGCAAACCTGAATAGCAAGTACCTACGCCAATTGAAACCGAATTTTGTATGTTGTGTGTTTTCTCGAACACAAATATGCAAACGATGACTCTACACATAGTTTTAATAGTTTTATAATATTATTATTGAGACGAAATTACGCGTTAAGAAAATAATAGTTGAAAATGCATAACATATTTTGTCAAGGTTAATAAAAGGACACAAACAATATCCAGGAAGAAAATCCTTAACACTATTACCAAACTTTGATATTATTGATTGAAATATATATTATCTATATTAAATTGACAAGTGTATTGCCATCTGTTGAAAAAGATTTTGATCAACAAGTCTTAGCAAAAATTATAAAATAATATTACTAATTATTATTTTGATACAATTACGTTGCAGCTAAGTGATTTTAGTGGACAGTGAAATATTTTAAGACTAAACACTAAAATATAAGCAGCAGTTTTCATTGCTCGATTCACTGCTTGTACCTACGCTATCTGCTATAATATTGTTATCGTAGATTAATATTTATAGCATTTAAGAATTTGAGGAATACCAAACTAATTTTATTTCGTACTACATGGTTTAAAGCTTAAATTGTGTTAGCGTTTAGTGTTGCCAAGGGCGGATCTAGAATTAATTTTATATAGGTCGCTATTTGGTAAAAATAAAAAATAAATAATATACAAATATATAATCATCATCGTCATCATAACACTGTAAGAGTTTTTTTGTCCCTGCGATTGCCTGTTTCAATACTCCAATCGGTTAGGTTAGGTTAGGTATTCCTGGTAATTATTGCACCTAGATATTTAAATCGTTCTTATTACTAGTCATTACTGGTCATTGCTTTCATAACTTTATTTGTCAATGGTACGATTTTTTTTTTTTTTGCTTCGATTACCATATGAGTGTTGTTGTACTTTAAATTATGTGCTGATTCTTTTGTCATACAATAATCAACATTTTATGATATTTACCAAGTAACAAACCAAACTATAATTTGAAAACAATTTGTCCCAAGTCATTACACCAATTAATACATTTATATAGCACTTCTTATCATCAGAAACAAAAATGATAATAAACAATATAATTTCTTACCGAAAAAAAATTATCAACATATAGACTAAGGGGGCATATTAAACGCTAGTACCCCCGGCTATACGGTAAAATTATTTTGTCATGGCGGTATTAAAAATAAGTAAAAATACTCCAAATATTTCATGTTGTACAATATTAAAATATGCGGTTTTTTTGAAAGGTGGTACTTTTATTTGAAAATTAATTTACAATTATCAATTCTTTTTCAAAAAACAAAAAAAAAATAGCGCTTTATGGATTTAACTTTAGCAATTGAAATGTTCCTACTTTTCCATGCAGAATACCTTAAAAGATAAAGATGTGGCATTTTTGAAAAACAATACTTAATTTGAAAAAAAAAGTCTAAACTCTTATTGGTTTTATTTTTGGTCATCTTTGGATTGCATTTGGCTACACGGGAAAATATACGTCTAACACTACTAATAATAGTATATTACTCCGTTCAAAATCGGTTTCTGATTGCAATGATTTATCGTCACTTTTGTTGCATATACAGAGTGTTCTACAGTGTATTCTTATGGAGCTATAGTATATATAATATACTATAATAGTTATTATAACTTTGTGAATATTCATTTTTTTTTTTTTTATTCGGGTTTTGGCACATATTTAGAAAAAAATTGTAATTTCTATTTTCATGCCTTAATTACTGAAAATAATAACTTTTTTTTCCACTTTTCAAAATTTTGTAACAAATATTACTCTACATAATTGAATGTAACATTTATTCATATCCGATCAATAGTTTCTTAGAAATAGCAGTTTTAATTTCTAGAAAATAGGTGTGAAAACACCTAGGCGATGAAAATATAAATTTTAGACAAAACAAAACCCGATTGAAAAAAGAAATGTAAAAAATAATGAATATTCACAGAATTATTAGTATGACATTGTAGGCACTCTGTATACCCATTATCTTATACCTTTTAAACATTCCGCCTACTATAATTACCTACTCATGGCGCAAAGTACGTAACGATTTTTATAAATAAAAAAGTAGGTAATTTAATATTCATTATTATATATTTTGAGTGGGAAAAGCAGTAGGTACCTATCAACTCTTTTTTTTTTTTTAAATATTTATAATTCAGTTAAAAGTAGTTGAATAAACAGGGGATTTTCACAGACTATTATAATATTGGTCTTTTCTAGACGTGGTTAAATTTTCAATGATTCTTGAGTTATTTATAGACATTTGACCTTTTCAAGTTTTTATTCGATTATATTTGGTATTATGTAGATAAAATTGTCTCGGCTGAGCAGCCAATGTTCGAAAAGTTTTAACACGAGGTTCATCATAAGTTGAACGGCGGCAGTAAAAGGAAAGTTGAGCGAAATAATGTAGATAGTAGTTTTTTATACACTTTTTTAACTTCAAATTTTGTTTTTTCCTTTTAAACCCACGCAGCGAATATTTTAATATTTAATAATAACGTAAATTAATATTACTCGTTTGAAATTTATGTATATACCTAAACAGTGTAGATTTTATGAGTTTTTTTTTTCTAATTTAACCTATATATTTACTAAATGATGATTATTTTAGTTTTGAAACAATAATGATCGAACAAAAAAGTTGTTCTCGCAGTTTCCAACGAAATAGGTATACGTGTTAAAATTTTTTAATACACAAGGTTCAATGTTTTATATAATATTATATTATAGTGCCTGGCGTCTGCGGTGTATATTATACGGATATCATTTTCGTCAAGTTCTTTCACCTGTTAATCCGGTTTTTTTTTTACATTTTCTAATTAAATTATTTGTCCATATTTCGTTTTTTTCCCTCCCGTTTTCTAGTTGGATATATTAAAAAAACTTTTTTTTTAATTATCACGACGATATCGACGGTAAAATATCTAATAATAATCATAATACAATACTCGTATAATATTATTATCTACTTGTGTTATATTATACGGTATACTACAGTCGCCGCGAAAGTATGGACACACAATACAATAATATCGTTTAATGTTATTATTTCAACATCCCTGCAGTTCCGTGTCAGATGGGGGCGTGAATATAGTATTGGTGGTTCACTCTGAACCACCAATAATTTGTAGGGAAGGGGTGGGTGTTTGGTCGTTCAAATGTCGACAAAATTTTCACGAACCGAGTTTATACAGAAAATCCTAATGGCGGGTTCCAACAGCGGATGGCTGGGCGAACTCGTCGCGACACACTTGTTGTACCGAGCCTCTATACACAGTGGATCCAGAGTTGAATTTTTCGGGGTGGGAATCGTAAAAAAAAAAAAGAAAAATAGATGATACCGGAGATGGGTATGCAGCCACTGTTGCAGGCGGGAAGTTGAGAAGGTATAGGACACATAAGGTTATCGGCTATTTGATATGTACGAGCACCGATAAGCCGATTGATAACTTATTTTCGATTGGAGTGAATTTGTTCAGACTGGAAAAAAAAAAAATAAAAAAAAATACATCGACCAATAAATTCGTCGCTCCGTTCCGCTGTTGTTCCTTGGAAATCTCGAATTATATATATATACGTTAAACAATCGAATCTTTTGCGGAAGTAACGACTTGTGTATAGTTTTTTAGTCTGGGGGGGGGAGCGAGGCCCCTGGCCCCCATCCCTCAGGATCCGTCACCGTCGACGTCTACGCCGTTCCTGCGGCACGTGGCTCAACGAGCCTGTCCAAACGCCTAACCGGCCCGAGTTCCCTGAAAATCGTAAAACGCTGTTAAAGTACGCGGCTCGTTTACCATTTGAAGCGGACGCAACTCGCCGAAAACGTCGTTTCGCGTGGCCACGCGAGCTTTGCAGGCCCGACCGCGCCGAGTGTAGACGAACGCCGGAGCGTTCCCACGGCACGCGCGGCGCACCGCCGGGCAGCCGGTTTCTCCGGCACCGGTCTAGCCGTGGGAACCCGTAATGATTCGATTCCGAAACCGTAATATACCCCTAGGTGGGTATACGTGCTGCAGTATCGTTGTCGGAACCGAATAACAACAATTATATTGTTATGATCGTTCGCGCGGGGCGGGTATACTAGGTGCGTATTATTTTACACCACCCGAACCGCCCGCCGCATAAACCGTGTCTCGAGGCATCCCGGCCGAACATAAATTGCGCAATACGTCAAGTCGACTTAAATTTTCACTCGGAGCCTTAAAATTACGGATATCCATAATAATGGCGATTTGACCGTTAATGCGGATCCACCCCACGCGCCCCATGGTAAAAACGTCCGGCGGCGCGCAATCCGTCGGCCGCGGGTTTTTTCACGCCGTACACTTTTACTACTTGTACGAGTATATATATATATACGTAGTGCGGATTGAGCTTTATGATGTACGTCGTACAGCGGCGTGCGCAGTAGTGGGGAGGTGGCTGGTCAGTGTTATACCCCCCCCCATCACATTGGCACGAAATACAAAAAAAAAATACGAATAATCTCATGTCGAAATGCATTTCATATTTCAGCCGAGTTACGAGGAAAAACCTGACATATTGATTAGAAATTGGCCTATTTTAGGATCCGGCTTTTAAATTACCAATTCCCGCTGTCGATACGGATAGAAAATACGTAATTTATGATTTATTCACGATTCATATTTGCCACATCCCCTCGCGTTTGATAGTTCCTGGGCACGTCGCTGAGTCGTCACATACCTAGGCGTCTATACAATACAGTGAACCGAAGACGAGCATCGATAATAATAATAATAATAATATTATTATTATTGCGACGGCGGCGGCGGCAGTAAATCGACTTTCTATAGGTAAGTTTTGTCTATCGTCCGGGGGGCAACAGGTAATACATATTTTATCGTACGAAACAAAACACGTTTACTCTCTATTTTTTTTTTTCCCCCCGATTTTCAAACCACTTTCTCTCGGATCGTTTCGCCCCCTGTACACACACTCGTCGTACCTGATAAATAATAATAATAATAATAATATTATTATGTTTGTATTATCGTTGCGGTGTCTTCGCCGCGTGACGATAATTATATTACACCGCGCGCGACGACAAAAAACGTCGGCGGTCAATATAGAGAACGGAACACGAGAAAAAACGGTTTGCGGATGCGCGCGCGTCATTTTTTGCCGAAGGCGAAAAAAAAAAAACGAAGCGATACAAAAAGGAATAATAATAAACTGCGGAAAGAATACGGAAAGCAGAAAAAAAAAAACGGATAGCCCGATCGGGTCGCGAGAGGAAAACGACTCGCGGTTGGGGGGGGTGAGGCGGTGAGATTTTCAAAATCATTAGCGTGCAACGGCGGCGGTGTCGGCGGCGGCGGCGGCAGCGGTGGTGGCGGCGGCCGCACACCAAAAACCCGGCGCGGCTCCGTGTGATCGCGCCGCTTGGCGCATTGCAGGTGCCGGCGGGCCAATGGCTGACTGCCAAGGCCCGTTTGCCCGCAAAAATCCGATACCGCGGCGCGCGCGACGCATCAACCCGAAAATATTCCGGCCGGGCGGTGAGGTTACCTAACCGCGGTCACCGCTGCCGCCGTCGGACGATCGGGAGGGGGTAAAAAAAAAAAAAAAAAAACCGATTACCTAATATATTATTATTGTTCGATAGAAACGGAAACGATGAGGGAGCGTGAGAATATATTTACGTGTACGAGATACGTTCGAAAAATCGATGGCCGGGACGACCGTGGGCGCGGATTGGGGAAAAAAAAAAAAATGTATATTAAAAAATAAGAAATGGGCGAAATAGTGGAAAAGGTCGTAAATTTCGTCCACCTTCGGCCAGCCATAGACTGACTCGTAGTAGTAGTAGTAGTGGTGTTAGCAGTGGTAGTAATAGTAAAAGTAGTAGTAGTAGTAGTAGTATAAGTAGTATTAGTAGTTGTAGTAATAGTAGTAGTAGTGGTAGTAGTAGTAGTAGTAGTAGTAGTAGTAGTAGTAGTAGTAGTAATAGTAGACGGTGTATATGTATGTGCGTATATAATAATATAATAGCGTATTATTTTATTCCTCCTGCGCAGAGAGCCCGACAAACACATCCGGGGCGTACGAGCGCGCGCCGCTGCCGCCGGTGACGTCACGGCCGCCGTCGGTATCGCTTCGGTCGCTCGTTCGTTCCACGCACCGCGACCGCCCGTCACCAGTTTTACACTAAACGAGACCACCACACCAGTCAGCAGTCTACCTTTCGCGTTGTCCCACTACTACTCCACTCTACACGACTGTGCCGTGTGCCGCTGCCGTTGTAGTTTTTGCTCGTGCACACACATACTCGCACGGATTATTCCGGTCGTCGCGTTCGTGTTTGTCCAAACACAATACGAGTTTATTTTCCGCCGTTTGTCGACGCTTCTCTCGTCAACCCAACCGACCGTCCGTTCGCGTCGTCCCCGAGTCTGTGTACCGGCGTACCAATAAACCGACATCTACCCGGCCGGCTACAAAGCCGCTACACCACATTACGTTTGGAAACGCGGTTATCGCGGTATCCGTCGGAAGCGCGCGCGTTTAACCACACGTTGTAACCACCGCTCGCTCGGCGGGTGACACACGCACTACAGTCTACGACTACGTACACCGCACACGCACACCACACCGACACCGCACTCACTAGCACCGCCGCCGCGTCAGGAGCATCGTCTGCTGCTGCGTCGTGTCTATTAACCCAGTACACAATAACCGCCGCGCCGTCCGCGTCCGGTGATTTTTTCTCGTCGGTGTTTCGCAATCAATCAACATAAGTAAAATGGTAAGCGAACAATACTACAATATTTTAATTATAATTATTATTATTAGCAGCAGCGTTTATCGTTTGTCGTAATGGAATTACTGGCGCGCGTGTACCGGTCGGCGGCGTCCGTTGGGGAAAAAAAAAATACCACGGTGTCGGCGGCGTCGGTACCGACCGAGAGTCGGCGGCGGCGGCGGCGGCGGTCACGGCTGTTGCCCAGACCATTTATTTTTAGACTTCAGACCGTTATATAAATTATGTATATTTTTAAGTTTTTTTTTTTTTTTTTTTTTCCACTTCGGTTTTTTCGCAATCGGTTTGAGGTAGTCGTCGAGGCGTCCAACATGGCGCCGCCGCCGCGGCCGTAACGCGTTTTCGCGCTTCCCGCAGGTGACGACGTCGGCCGTTCGCCGATTATGTTCGTGTCGAATGTTTTCGTTTCCCACCAGAACGGCGATATCAAAGGAAATCCCTTCGTATCGACCGGGCGACGGCCTTGACCTTTCGGCTGGATCGAATCCGGCATTTTCGCGCGTAGGTACACCAAACAATGAAAATTTACTGTTGTTTAAATTGCGATTTTTTTTTTTTTTGTTTTACTCGCACGTATAATAATATGCAGCCGTGTGGCGGCCTGTGACGACGATGTGGGCCGCGCGCCGCCACACGGCCGGTTTTTTTTTTTATTACAGTGTGTCGCGTATCGGTCGGTGAAAAATTCTCTTCGATTTCGCGTAGTTTTTTTTTTTTTTATCATTATTGTCCATTTGAAGTCTGTTTAATGTGTACTTAGTATTTACATGTCGTCGCGCGCCTTCTCGTGTTGTTTAATATTTATTTATTATTTGTCGCGATCGTTCTACTCCGTGCACGCCGCCGGTCGTCGGCCGACAGGCTTCGTGTCGGGGAGGGGGCGGGGGAGGGTGATCGGCGTCGGCGGCCCCTCCGCCTGTACCGTCACCGACCGTTGCGGAGGTGCGGTGGACATTCCCAGAATGTGCCGGTTCGACCGATAATAATGATGATGATGATGATGATGATGATAGTAATAATTTGTTATTCTCGTACATTACAAATAATAGTAATAATGGGTCCGTGTCGCCCGTTTTATATGGCTATAATGACAAAAGAAACGAGGTGGCAATTCTGGTTTCATTTCCCGTTTTTTTTCCCCCCCGATCTCCGTCTCCCGCACCCACATATAATTAATTTTTCGTGCGCGTACGTTAGCGTTTTCTGCCCGCTAACGCCATCTAGTGCCGACGCGTCGCACTTCGTATTCCTCCGTCCCGCTCGTTGATTGCTGCGGTGCGCCTGCGTACTCCGGGTTTTTCGTTGATAAGTCGTTCCCGGCGAGACCGGGAATTCTTGTTCGCATTTAGGGGCGTTCGTTTTGCACACTCTTTTTGATTGTGCATCCGTCTTATTTTTCGTCTTTGTAAATCACTCTTATGAAACTACAGTTTTTACACCGAGTACGAATAATGTTACTATTATGCCCAAGAAAATGTGCTTTAAGGCTATTGTGGGAGATATGAGGGCGTGTTAAGTTGATAAGGAAACTGCTATAAGCTGGGATAAGTGGAGAATAAGAATTAATAAGAGTAGGAGACAATCTCACATTCGTGGGATAAAGGCGTAGAAGCAAAAGTAAACAAAAACGTGTTTTCTAAAACCATCTATTTCCTATTCTTTGGTTTTTCACTGGGTATACACTAATGAATTAAAACATTTGTGTTATGGGGCCAATATAATAATTTTGTTTATAAGCCTTAAAAGTTATTATGAAATATCTTACTTTACCATGTACCATCAATCTAAGTTGTGTTCAGAATTGTTTTTATACCTAATTATTAAGGCTGCCTACAATCTTCTTATGTGTGTTTAAAAAGTATTTTGATTTTATTGGAATCATTCAGAAATATTACCTGAAACGACCTTGGCCTTTTGACCTATACACCTACCCGTGATTGATTTTTCAATTTGCAACAGTTAATTATTAGTTTTTCATCTCCTATATTTTAACAGTATGTCTGTTTGACTGTCATATTGTTATTTTATTTTATTTCATTGATAATAATTTTCTTGTTTATTAAAAGTAGCATATGATATTGAAATGAATTAGCCATAATTTAATTATTTTTTAAATGTTAAATGGAAAAAAATAAATACACTAATTGATTTCATCAATAATTTTTCACAGCTTTTATTTAGCTTCTTGACATTTAAACAAATTTACAATAATTAGTACATTAATGTAAACAAATTGGATTTAATGTATAAAATGTATCTATGTGTATCTATATCTACTTCCTAATAAACTTCGAAATAATAATTATAATAATTAATAACCATATTATATATTATATATATAATTATATATAATATATATTATATATATATATATATATATATATATATATATATATAAATGCATAATAAATTCAAAATAGTAGTTTGAGATAACTTTAACAATTATATTTTAATTTTTAATAAGTATAAACATCATTGACCTAGCAATCAATTAAATTAATGTCAATTATATTATAGGTAGGATTTTCTATTGTTTTTTTTTTCATTTGTAATTGTGCCAGGAAAATTTTAAGAATGTGATTTAGCTTTAGCTAATCATCTGTGTTTATAATATTACTGCCTAGTTGTTAACCTATATTTGTGTTGACAATATTAAGGCAAATTAAATTATTGACTTAGTGCATTATATATTATGTAGTGGAATCATTTTATACCTATCTATACCGATTTAAAAAAAAAAAAATGAAGGTAATTTTTATAATTCTATTTAATTGTTTACTCTTTAATCTAAATTAAATGCACTATTTATTTATTTATTTATTTATTTAAGTAAATGATAGATCATTTTAGTATAAGCATCGCCATTTCCTTAAGTCAAATTATATTTTATATTTGAAAAATAAAAATTATGTCCCTACTTGTATAAGATCTTTATAATTGAATTTTTTTTTTTTTTAAAATATAGGCTGATCAACTTACAGAAGAACAGATTGCTGAATTCAAAGAAGCGTTCTCGCTATTCGACAAAGATGGTGATGGCACCATCACTACTAAAGAACTTGGAACCGTCATGAGGTCATTGGGCCAAAACCCGACTGAAGCTGAACTCCAAGATATGATCAATGAGGTTGATGCTGATGGTATGTTCATTTAAACTATAATTGTGTATTTTATTTATTTTACGAATTAAAACTGTGATTTCTGGTTTTTTAGGTAATGGAACGATAGATTTTCCCGAGTTCTTGACTATGATGGCTCGTAAAATGAAGGATACCGACAGTGAGGAAGAAATCAGAGAGGCTTTCCGTGTGTTTGACAAGGATGGAAACGGCTTTATTAGCGCAGCTGAGCTGCGTCATGTAATGACTAACCTTGGGGAAAAGCTCACTGATGAGGAGGTAGATGAAATGATCAGAGAAGCTGATATTGATGGTGATGGTCAAGTAAACTACGAAGGTAATAAAGTGGGAATTTCTCCACTCTTATACATTTATTTATAATTGTAAATGTTGTTTATTATTATTATTATTATTTATATTATAAAATATCTGTAATCAAATGGTTCAAATTATTAATTTTTCTGTTGGACACATTATGGTAGGGTAAGTGATTGCATAGGCTTTTATCAACAAGTGCAAAATGCAAGTCTCTTATTGAGCAGAGTGTGGTAAAAAAATCCAATTTTTTTTCATTTTCCTACTGTTACTCTCTGTCGATATGTATCCTAATGTTGATTCCGAACTAGAAATTAATAAATACATTTTATTTAAATAATTGTTTAATAGTTTTATACTCTACTTATTTTATGTTAATTACACTTTTGGTCCTTTATTGCAAATTAATATTATTTTTATTAAATTGATTTATTTCATTAAAGATCTGTTCAAAATGTGATTAAAAATATTTTAAATATATTTGTATTCTCTCTTATTATATACTATTTTTAATTAGCAGTAAATTAGTTCCTTGACCACAAAGAGAGTATGTATATGTCAAGGTCTCTTGTATGTATATGAGTTCCTCTATTCCATCATAACTCTTAAACTTCTAAATCGATTTAGATGTGGTATGTGTAACGTAGGCTAGGTGACTTCTAAAAAAACTTGATGGGGGTCACCAAAAATATTAAAAAATTATACACTTTACATGTGTATAGTGCCAGTTAAATATTATAGAAAAATATGTTAATATGTTCTAAATACCAATCTAAATTACCAAATAATGTTTCACAGTGTTCGGTATGAAGAACAGACTTTGCACTAGGTAGGTATAATGTGAGTGTGGGTACATATAAACTTCTCAAGAGAATAAAATATTTTTTAACTTTTGTATCAATTGATGTTACAATATTAGACTATTTGGTTAAAACCAGACAGTAACAGTTAAATCACTTCAACATTTTAATTATTATTTATGAATGAAAAATTTAATTTTGTTACCTACTTATATTTGTATAAATTTCACATATTATTTTAGATTCTGAGTAGAACGAGGAATGTATTACTTTTACAATGATGTTTATTTTTTTTTTTTGTGAACAACTTTTCTACCAGAAATTTTGTTCTAATTTTCAAGTGTAAGACTTTTTCTTAAGGAAAATTTTTGTGGGGCGGTACTTCAGGAAAATCGTTTTTTTATTTTCCTAGGGGTCTTCATGATAAATAAAAAATGTATGAAATGTATTATTTTAAAATCATAATGGTCTTTCAAAACATGCATAATAGAACTATGCTCAAAATTGTTAACAACAGTGGCCCACACTTATCATGTGAATTATGTACATTTGTTTTTAAATAATATCTGGGCCTCATATTGATAATTTTATATTGTTCCGAATAGATCATACATGTTTTGTATCGCCTATATTAAAAACTAATAAATTTAATTGAATACATTATTATTATTGATTATAAACATAATTTGTATTTTGTTAAATGACATTGTTGCAGTTATGCAAACTATGCCACTAAATACTAATCTTCATGTTAACTAATTTTAATTTGGCTAAAAAAAATGATAAGGGGTTTTTAATTATTTTTAGCTTCCTTGTTATTATTTATTATTGCGTTTCTAAATTTTTTAGCTTGTTACTAATTTTGACTTTTAGGTAATTTGTATTTATATTAATTAATTTCAGTGTAGATTACTTTAATACAATAGACAATCAAAGAAATTTAAAATTTGGGGATCTTAGAGTATTCCCATGGTTGTTAATCTGTTGTTTTCCTAATGTTTTCACAACTCAACTAATTACATTTATTATAAATCTACACTAGATTGGGTTTGTATAAAATAATATCCACAAAGAAGAATTATTCTTATTAGTTACATATTTTTGAAATTATTGATGTGTATGTAGTCATTATTATCACTTATTTATAGGCATACAAATAGTTAGGTATTTCAGTGTTTTCTCTTTTTTAACATTGCAGATTTCCATACTTTAGCTTGGACCATTTTTGTACGTACTATGGCCGTGGTCAGTGCTCATATCTATATTTGTGTTTCTTTTTTCTTTTTTTTTTTATATATATATATATATATACATATTTTTAAAAACTTATTTCCATTATTATCCATATTTTCAGTGTGAAATTTTGATCAACTATGTCAATAACCATTCTATTGCCATTTGACTGATATTATGAACCCCTAGATCACCTTAAATCAAACAACCATTATTATTATTATTATTATTTACATGATAATTTCATTTCTAGAAATAGTTGTGCATGTCTATTTGGCAATGATTAAAATGTGAATTTAGATACGTAGTTTTTTTGTGTTTACGCATGAGTGTCATTTCTACATTTCTATTTAAACTAATATCCTTTTATCATTATTTACTTTCCATTTTTCCTTAGTTGGTTCTTTTTTTTTTAGCATACATTTTACGGGTACAACAACGAATACAAGATTACCTTATGGGGAATATAAAACCGCAAAAGAAATCAAAAAGCAAAAAGAAAACTTAGTATCCTTGCATCCCACTTCCTGTACTTTTGGTTGTAAAATGTTTTATGAAATATTTGTTTCTAATTTATTAGGTAGAATGTGTACATGATTGTAACAATTGTTGTAATAATACCTTTTATTAATTGACATGTTTGTATTCTGTTTCAGAGTTCGTGACCATGATGACTTCTAAGTGAAATGTGTTTCATTATTAATTATTATTATGTAATTTTTTATCATAAATTTTTTTTTTTTCAAAAAAAAAGAAATTAACCTGCATTTTTTTTTGTTCGAGTAAGCTTTAAAAAGATAATGTGATTATCAAAAAGTAAACGAATATTAATTATCTTTTTACCACATTGGAACTCTGTGGACTTTTTTTTTTGTTGAGACATTTGTTTTACTATCATCTTTATGGTTAATTTTTTTTTTCAATTTCACCAAAATCAGTTCTTTTATTTGGCGGTGAATCTGCCGTGTAAATTTTGTAAAAAAAAAAAACAACCAAAAAAATTATTCCCGGCGGCAACGTGTTTTTTTCTTTTTTATTAATATTATTATAACTATTCGTTTCAGTTTTTGCTAGCAATATTTTCGTCTTAACATATTATATTATTATATATACATTTATGGTAATATAATAAACAAAAAAAAAAAAACAAAAAAAAATAATAATAATAATAATCTTAAGTTTAAAAAATTATATTATACATAATTTGTTTTACACTTTAAAACATAATTTTAAAATCTTGTAATTTTTACGATTAATTATAATCTCCAGTGTTTTAGTAATTTATTATTATTATTATTATTATTATTATTATTATTATTATATTATTATTATTATTATTATTATTATTATTATTATTATTATTATATAAATATTAATTATTATTAAATATTAGGACGTTTTCACATTCCTCACTCACCGATAAAATTAAACATATATATATATATATATACATATATATGTATATTTTTTTTTTTTTTAAAGCTATAATAAATCAATCGATATTCAAAACATTTTACATAATATTTTGGCATGATAATAACTTATTAGCCTATTAAAAGTTATTGTAATTTTTTTTCCATGATTATTATAATTTTTAAAAAGTATATAAAAAGACACACATTAAACGCTTTTTTTCTTCACTTGTAAAAAAAGAATTGAAATTTTTTTTCCTCGATTTAAACAGTCACACAATTATATTATGCACGTCTTTCACACACATCCATTTGGATAATAATTGTAATAAGATTATTATGCAAACAAATACAACGCTGATGTATATACATAATATAATATTGTTACTAAAAGTATTATTCTTTTTCGAGTATAGTACTACCCTCTGTCTACATTGTTTAACAGTTGAAAGTGGATGAATAATAATCGCTTGTGGTGTCTGACGTGATTAAATAAAATTATTGCTATACTATATTTAATTTTCTTTTATAAAACATAATAATATAATATCTAATGTATTCAAAATAAATTTATTGTTAATAATGTTTTTGCGGTGCATGGTGTGTAAATTGTTAATTTAAAGAGAAAATACCATAATTGTAACGAATGTGAAAACATGGAATATTAATAGATGTGGATGAGGATCACAACTGGAGATTAACAATGCCGTGGACCGCTTAAAACGCTGCCACCAACTTGAGCTTTTTCCGTTATTTCTTCACCGTCCTGTGCCTGCAGTATTATAAAATATTATGTTATATATGTATGTGTGTGTATATATATATATATATATATACATAAATTGTAAGTTAGTGCGCATTAGTATACTACTAGATTTTTGACATTTTTCTTCATATATATATATACAAATTTATTTATTTATTTTTTATTTATTTATTAGGTTATTTTATATATATTTTAATCTGTTTTACTAGACTTTTGGTTGATAACCGCAGTTGTCCTACTTTTTGTCTAATAAACACATTTTATCATTGTTTACTTGTTCTTGAAGTAGTAAAAAAAAACCATCTACTGGTAAAATATGATTTTCTCCGTCATAAAATACAGATGATTTAAAATAAAACCTTTGATTTAATTTTTACTGTATTTCACTAAAAACTCACCATAATAGAGTGTACATTTTTTTTAAACTTATGGATTCACCTGATGGTGTATATAAAAAAGATTATGTAGAAGTAACAGATATATGAAAATAAATTATTAGCTACATAAAAAATGATATGGGTATTACCGATAGATACTCTGTTGTAGTCTTAATTGATTGCTGTCATCTGCAATATTTTATTGGGTTGGTCATATTCCAATTAGTTAGTAAAATTAACCCAGCAATACCAATGAAAAACTATCTCTATGTAGGTAGGTTAGCAATAGTAAGACTAACCAGGTCACTTAACTCATAGTACTGATTTACTATTACTATGGAAAAATGTAAAATCTGGCCTAAATGTTAATGAATTGTGAAATCGTCATGTACAGTGGTGGTCAAATGATTTTATTATGGTGGGGGTGGGAAGAATAAATTCTACGGACTTCTTATGGTTTAGATATAGTATATGGATTATATTTTGATTTTTTAACTGTGCTCACCTCATTTTTGTGGTTAAAGTTTGCATAAATTTGAATTCTGCTCTTTGAAATGTTTAAATGTAATGAATCACGATTTTTTTGAATACTTTGATTTTCTCAGGATTTCAGTAGTAACTTGTGGCAAAAACAACTTCAATCGAGAACTTACATATTTTAATGCAAATTATCAATCTGGCGATTTTTTTGTAATATACTTGCCTATTAACATTTGTAATCGGCAATTTGAACGAAAAATTTCCTATACAGTTATTCTGGTTTAAATATTAAGGATAATAGCCTTTTATGGGGATTGGATACCAACTGTATGTAGGGGATATCTCATTTTGAATCTTGCAGTTATTATCCTTCAGTATTACAAGTAGAACAATTCAGAAACTTTTCGTTCGTATTCGAATACATGGTACATCGAAATTTACAGAAAGAACATCCGATTGACATTAGATCATCATGTAGGTTTTAATAATGCAATGAAACTGGTTTGGTATTAAAACGGAAACCATCTTAACGTAGGTTAACGTTTATCGGGTACAGTGGTTTAATAAACTTAATAAGTACTTTCTCTGACTGAACTCTATGGTCCATATGGTAAAAATGATGTACCTAAAACTAACGATAACAGGTTATCATCGAGCAATGGCTGACGGCAGCTGCTGTACACTAATAACAACATTTACCTACTGTTAATAAGTAAGTCGCAATAGTTACCTAGCGTTTGGTGATTTGTTTTTGAGTTACATAGTACATTTTCAAAAATAATTACCAATGCATTCTAATTGTAAAACGAAGAAAATTACAATCAAGAATTCAAAGGTTAGAAACTACTTTAAAGGCGGCGCTGAAAAGTGCCGCATAAGACGAGCTGCCGTGTTACCTATTGGTGGAAATTACGAGAATCGGTGAAAGCTTAACTGTTTTAAAATTAAGGTAAGACGTTTGATGTTTTTATCGAATATTAAATGCCAACTCGACTAATTATCCATTTTTTTCTTCTTTTTATAGATTTATATTTATTACCTAACTATTTAAAATTTTATTATTAATTAACTACTATTTATTTAAATATAGAATAATGTACCTTGAAACTTGACATTAGATTTTCACTGGTTAAAAAAATATTTTCTTCATTCAATACTTACTGAACACGGACAAATAAATTTAATAAACATTTGTAAATAAAACTATTCGCTTCGTCTAGAATTTTCAATTAAAAATTAGCGTTACCCCCAAATCGTTTATAAATATTTATACAAAAAGAAAAAAAACAATTGAAATCACTTTTGTTCGAATCGGCTATTTGTCTATTTTATATTCCTATGTATATTTTGTTGTGCAATTGTGTGGTGTTTGGACAATTCTTAGGACCTATGTTTTTTTAAAAAGCCAATACAAATAAAACTAATGGTACCAAAACAAATCTGGTTATGTGTTGATTAATTGCCTATATCTATCACTTATAGTTTTAAAAAAAAAATAACAATAAATTAATAACTAGGTAAACTAAATAAACTAATAGGACTAAACCATAAACTAAAAGGCAAAACTTAAAAAAAAAACTTCTGTTTATAAAGAGCTTGGATCAAAAAGAGCCAATGTCACTTTTGGTGAAAATGTGAGTCATATAGCCATCATTATATAGCCCACGATTGGCTATATAATTTTACATGCTTTTTCTAGTGGTAAAAGGGCGTACCTATCTCAATGATTATCAGTATGAGATTTGAGAAGACCAATTATTTTGTTGGGAAAATTATTGCTGTATCAAAAAGGCCCAAAAATTTGTTTTATTCTTAATTTCTCAAAATTTATTATGAGTGGTCTTTTTTGACCTGAGCTCCGGAAATATTTATGCGCCCAATGGAAAACAATGTAGATAGGTACCCACCTAATTTTATCTGCATTACAAGTGCATTTAAATAAAAACAAACATGTGCTGATACCACTGATGAGTAATGGGTGTGTCACTATTGCAGGTATAGGAAGTTGGGTACACATAATATATGCCTAGTTATTTAATTTATATCTGTAAAGCCTCCCGTACACTGCGATGAAACACGACGGTTTTCATCGTTGTGTACGTATGGGAAGCTTTAACTAAATGAGATTCCGAGCGAAATTCAGTTATAAACATTTTGAAATACCGTTATTTTTACGATTTTCATCAAAATATGATTGAGATCAACTTTTATTTAAATCACCGGGTTAAACTTATAATGAGCATCAAATTAAATCGTTAAGCATTTGTGTTTAATCAAACCGTTTTATCCGCAGAATACTCATCTACCAAATAAAAACTCGCAAATATGAAATGCCTATAAATAGCTTTTAAATAAGGTTTTACCACGTATGGGAAAGTCCTACAGTGTTATGCTTGATTATTCTGTCAATATTAAAATTTTCTTTTTTTCAATCGGGTGTTGCGTGATGGGGGGGGGGAGACTTCATATGAAGAGAAATTTATTTATTTTTATCCATAATTTTTTTCAGCGATCATTAAGGAAAACAAGACACCATAATCGAAAACCGTTAATGAAACTATTAATGACGTAACCTATCCCATTATAATTATTAGTTAAATTAGAACGGTGTTGTATGAATTAAAACCGACGAGTAAAGCCAGAACGTTAGTTTAAAAGAGAGTTTTTTATTTTAACTTTAACTTTCCAACTAGTTATTGCCCAGCTTTGGAGACGCCGCATATCTAATTAAATTATTATGAAGATAAGTAATAGCGGAATTACAAAACACATAAACTATGATGCATTAAAAACTGCCAAATTTTGCTGCAACCAATGCATAATGCATTTAGTGTCAAGTTAAAGATTCTAACGGGTTGTATACAAATAAAATCACACGACTCAGTAGGTAGGTACTAGTAGGTTGTATGTGCAGTAAGTATGCCTCGCGGCGGCGGCGGCGGCGGCGGCGGCAGTGTGGACTTCTCGCAACACAGATTGTCAGGAACAGGTAACGCGCTCTCAGTGGACATAAATTTATTGATGGCATTTTAACAGAATAGGTAGGCATATTGGACAGGGCCATGTCTGAATGGGGGGAGGGTGCGAGAGGTGCCCACGTAAAGGGCAATATGACGACAGGGATGTCATTGAAAATGTTTAAATTTCTGTAATTGAATATTTTTTTAATAAATAAACGTTTGAGTGGACCTGAGTTTGGGCCTTTTTTTTTTTTGTTTCTCGTTAAATTTTTCTGGCCCGAGTGCCGATTTTTCTAGGCACGGCAATGATGTTAGAATATAAACATTTAAATAATTATATACGTGTATATTGTACAGTATGATCACGTCGTGTGTCGTGATGATGTGTACTTACAGTGAGAAAAAAAAAAAAAAGAATATTATAAAAATGCACGAATGCTGTAATGGGCGGTGAATTGTGAACAAATTTCTCAAAATCGTAAAAAAATGCCGAAAAAACATTTATCCCACGAATAGGATCGTCGTTAACTTTTCTAGCAACGGTATCCAACAACAGTCGATTTGTTTATTTTTGTATTTCTGTAGTATCACTATCAGAATAAACTTTTGCAACGTTCTTTTTTTTTTTTTATTTTACTTAGCTTATGTTTTACACGTGTACACGACCAATGTAGGTCAACAACTGAGCTTTATTGATAACGACCATAGAGCGTCAATAGTGGCAAATCCTATGATAACAAATAATAATACACTTATAATAAATGTAAATAATATCTTTCCCCTTAACTGATAATGTAACAAATCAAGAAACAAATTAATTAACGTAGTAATATAACAAAAATATAGATAATATTTCACAACAAATAATAGCTAGAATAAAAAATTAATTAATTAATAATCATTAATTTTATTCTGATTGAGACAATATCATAGTGTTGACTAAATATTTTAGGTGGTCTTACATATTGACCACTTCTCGTATATATTCGGTGTTCTCTATTTTCTTGATGATTCACTTCCTCTCCCTTTTCCTGATTGCTCTTTTCTGCTCCTTGTGTTCCACACGTTATTTTTGCAACACTATTCGACACGTTTTTCTAATATGTAGTACTGCAATGTTTTTTTTTTACCAATTCATTTCTACTTGGTCCTAAATGATATAGGTTTATTCCTATAATTCTCCCATTTTTCCGTATTATGTATGACCTAGGCGTTTCCGTCTCCTTAAATACTACAACTGGTGTCCAACCACACCTTTTAATCATTACTGTTTGTCTCTTTATTAATTCAAACTCCTTTATAATTGCCCGTATATCATACCAGGGTTTTGTAATAATCTTGCGATTTTATTTGCCACTCCCTAATATCCTAAACTTTAGGTCTAGAAATTTCTGGATAGCAAATCTGCTATGTGCATATATTTCCCTGGCAAATATTTTAATACGATGTTATAGTTAAGAAGTTTAATTCGCATCTTTTGTAGTCTGATAGAATTTTATCAATAGATTTGTTCGTTATTACCACAAGTGGTTTATGGTCTGCTAGTACAGTAATAGATCTACCATAAACAAAATAATTTAATTGCCTGCATGCAAAAATAATGCTTAAAAATTCTTTCTCGATCTAGGCATAACGAATTTCTGTTTCTGTCAGTGATCTGGATGCAAATGCAATTGGTTTTTAATCCTGCAGTAAACAGCATTCAATTCCATCTTTTACAACACAATTATTCGCAATATGATATTTTGTTTTCAATAGTTAGTGGGCATTATCATTTGTCAGGAAATTTGTTTCATATCTAACTACATCAGCGCAAGGTGGTATATAATATGTATGCTTCTTTAAGATTAAATAATCAGTTTTTTACAATTATCTGAATTTCATCAGAAATAATAATATAATCCCTAAATTTACTTGAGATTACTTTGTTTGCACAAAATACACCTAATATACTTATACATGTACATATTTATTTGTTAACGCAATATTTCATAATATGAACCTATGAAGCACGTACAAAATAAATCGGTGTATTTACTTCAATTTATTTTAATATAAATTGGGAGCTTGTGCAGCCCTAGGTTGTAAGAACAACAAATTACAGTATATTTTGTATATGAGTTGTACGTTTTTAACCATTGGTAATGTTTGAAGTATAATCATTACTAAATGACCTTTTTTGTTGACCTAATTGTGTTTTGAGACATAACTATTTGACATTTAATTATTAAAAAGTTGGGAAGGTAGTAAAGGGGGAATTTAATGTATTTCTGTATGCAACGATTAACCATTGCTAACGAAAAAACGATTCTGAGTGGAGTTCAGTTGATTGTGTTGCTTTTTCCCGGTTTTCTCATTTATTGGGAAAACTCCTGAGACAATCAAAAAATAACCGCCCTAACGCAACTCCCTAGTCTGATTTCCTTTTAAAAAAATTACTATCATTGTAAATCAGAGAAAAATTTCTGGTAGAAAAGTTGTCCACAGAATAAAATATAAACATTATTATAAAATTTCGCTCCACTCAGAATCTAAAATTAACTATAAAAATTCAAATTATGAATTTAATTTAATTTACCTAAATTCTACCAGAAATCTTGCTTCGAAGTGTCTATCTAGTGTTGCACCTTTTTTGAAAGGGAATTTTTCTCGGATGGTTATTTTTTAATTTTCCAAGCTGTGTTTTCATATTAATTTTTAAAAACCGGGAAAAACGTAGAAAATGTTGGACAATGTCCGAAAATGTTATTTTTTTCAATTTTGTTCTATAACATAATCATTAAATTGTGTTGGGTTTTGAGTATTATCAGTATTTCTATAGCTATTGTTTCTTCATCGAATAATGCGTACCATATAATATAATTTTATAAGATACATCCACGCCATCTAGATTTAAATTTACGACTAAAGGGTTTTCTTGGTTTGCACAAAATAACTCCTTATTTTCTGTGATATAGATGGCACTTTAATTTGCACGATACTATATAACACTTATGTTCTTATCATTACAGACCCCTGGCTCTGGTACTCTAACTTCACACTCGTATATATTTGTGAAGACTCCAGCATTCTAGAGCAGTAAGTTATTTCCTTTAGCTCCCATTCATACAGTCCTGTTTTTAGTACAAATTTTGGTGTCAATTACACGGATGTAAAAAGGTTATAATTGGCCTTAATCGGATATAAGGTTCAAAATTGAAATAAAACAAAATATTATGTGATTTATATTATATATATAACTTGTTCTAACATATGTTTGACCCACCAAAAGATGTTTAGACTCTAGATAGAAGTTAGAATTCGTAGACAGCAAATTATTGTAAGCAATTATCATTCATAACATATTATACTTACTCTGAATTGGAAATACAAGTAGAAACTATTAGAAATCGTTTCAGTTGAATAAAACATAATTACATAAATTTTTCGTTTGTATTTAATAAGTGAAATGAGCTAAATTTTTAGAAATAAATATTAACAACATTTAATTTATTCGATAAATAACGTTTGCGCTGTATACATGAATTGTTGTCGAGTGTTCACACAGAGAGCACCACTTATTCTACTGAAAGCTTTGAGGGATTGTGCAATTATTTTAGTTCCCTTTTTTAAAGTTATTATATTTAAAATTTTAAAATCTAATCTCTGCTCTAAGTTTGTGTCGTAGCAAAGTATAAATTTACAAACGCTTTGCGATTGTTGTTGACTATTAGTCATATTCCATTATCGAAATGGCTACTTAAATTGTGGAGTTTAAAAAAGAAAATTCAATTTTTTTTTAAATTGATTTCCGGTTTTCTTTGGTAATCATTAGTAAATTTAAAAAAAAAAACTGCTGATCGGTGTAAAACTGTTGTGTAGGTGGGAAGTTGGGAAAGTAGAATACATAAAGTTATTTAATTTATATCTGTATGCAACGATAAACCATTGATAATGAAAAACGATTATGAGTGAAGTTCGTTTGTATAAGTTTTGAAATGTTTATACGAACGAACTTCGGTCATAATCATTTTTTTATAAGTTTTGAAATGCTTATAAAAAAACTACTACATTATGCTCGTCTTTATTTTTGATCGTGTACTAATTTAAACATAATATACTGACACTTAAGATTCTTTACAATAATATTTTTTTTTTTTTTGTGTACAACTTTTTTACTAGTAATTTTGCTCCGATTTTCATATATAGCACTTTTTCTGGACGAAAATCTGACTAGGGTGGTATATTAAGGAGGTCATTCTTGATTTTTCCAGTTGTTTTCATAATAACCGAACTCCACTCAGAATCGTTTTTCGTTAGCAACGGTTAATCGTTGCGTACAGATATACATTAAATTTCCCCTCTATACTGTCCCAACTTTTTAGCTATAACAGTAATCCATCCATCGTGTGTAGTATGTCCGTATTTTTATAATGTGTATTTATACGAAAAAAAATACTTTATGATAAAAATACAATAATAATAATAATATAATTTTAGTTTCTGATCGGGGCAATGATATTGATTTTATTATAATGTGTGTTTTTTTTTTTATATTCTGAGGAATGTATTGATTTTACAATGATGTTTATTTTTTTTTTTTGTGAACATTTTTTCTATGAGAAAGCATGCTGCGATTATCAAGTATAGCACCTTTTCTGAAAGGAAATGTTCTCTGGGTGGTATTTTTTTGAAATTCTCATGAATATTCGATATAATGAGGAAAACCTGGTTCTTTGGGATAAAAACATCGAAAGATTAAAAATAAGATTGTCGTTGGTAATCCTTTTTTATTTATTATTTGTTATTATTAAGTTTTAATTATTTTAAATCTTTTTTAAACAATCATTTTTTTCATTAATTACGCACATTGTTGTAATAATTTTATCATAATATGACAAAGCAACAATATCAACTGAACTTCACTCAAAATGGTTTATCGTAGCTTACAGATATACATTGAATTCCCGTTTGTATCCTACCTTCTCAACTACTTAAAATCTACAATAGGTATTTCAATTAATAGATGCCTCTTTTTTGGATGAAATTTCATTGAAATTATATTAGGGTCTGGACCCCACCGTCCAGACCCTCTGGATCCCCCTCCCCCTCTGTTAATCTGCCACTGTAAGTAACCCTGGTCTCCTATAAGGTGATTATGGCAATACCAGGTGAAGCGGAGTACGAATGACGTGTGGTAATTTAATTATTCACGAGACGTTGTTTTTGGGACTCAACTCGACTTACGGTTCCGATTCGACTAATTTGTTTTACACACATCATAAGTATGCTCGTATTCCGCGCTCCAGTATTATGCCTAGCTAAGTTCAATGTGGGCTATAGACCGTAGTATTGTTCATGAATTTGAAGATTAATGGTATACAAAATACAATAATTGACTGTGAGAAATCCCGTAATCATATTCGCCCGTAAAAACGGCCGTATACTTTCCTCCCTAAAAATAGGCATAGGAAATTAATATCTCCGAGTATTAAATATTAGAAAAGTCTTATCGTTAAGGTACAGGCCATTAAAATGTTAAAAATGATTTTACAAAATCGGAGAAAATCTGGAAAACCGGTATCGAGTCCTCGAAGTAACATTTAGTTTGTATGATATTCCAAACGTAACATTTCAATCAGAATAAACCACAAAAGCCGAACATAATAATGTACAAACAAACTCAATACCTATAGGAACTCGTAAAATGTATATTAAAATCAACGTATGTACTATTGAATTAAATTTCAATTTTAATTTCGACCCTAATGCGAAACGTGTGCACCAATAATGTTCTTTACACAGTGTTATTGTGAAGTAAGGTTTTCCTTAGAAATTTTTAATTACAAATTAGGAAGTATCTAACGATAACAACTTTTAATTAAATAAATATATAAATGTCAATATAATAATATTATTTTCGTACTTTTATGAAAAAGAAAGTTTAAGGTTATGGTTGTATTAATATTATTATACACACATGTAATTTACTGAAGTATAAGACTTATATATTCAGGGATACTTAAGGTACTCTTGAAATCTTGTTTAACACCGGGTATAACCATAGCTGGTGTTGTAATTGAAGAATTCTGTCACGAGCGTTATGAGTTTAATATAATTGTTTTCTAATTATAAACTTTTCGGTTTAATTTTAATACAAAAATAATTACTATTTTCTCAGTTTATTACGTGCCTACCTACACAAAATACCGTATATTTTGTGTGTATTAAATATTTTACATTTTTTTTTTCAATTTAGGGGGGGGGGAAGGCGGAACAAACTATAATTTGAGAACAGACGATCGAAAAAAATTCGTTATCGAAAAAGAACGAAAACAATGCGACTGCGTGTACAATTATTACCTTAACAACATTATTAAATACTACACATTCATATGTTTGGGTGAGGATATTGTTTTTATTTTTTTTTTCGGCGTGTGACACGTGATAAGGGCCTCTAGGCTGCGATCTATGGCTTCTAGGCTGCGGTCTATGCAGCCTGTGCGTAAATCCTGTCGTGCGGACAATTACTAAGATGTGATTTATCACAAAACAATACATTGGTATTTAAAAATGTGGTCGTGTACTCGTGTCGCTTTCAATAGAGCGAAAAAACATGAAAAATATCAATACTGACACAACACTGTGAGTTGGACATCAATAATAATAATATTATACGTTATAGCAGTCCACCATTTTGTAGAAAAAATGTTTGCTGTTCTACAGATTCTAATAATATGTTAAAAATGCCAAATTTTGAGTCGTGGCGGTCTTGTTCTATAAAGGTTATAAAAGTCTTCTATTTTTTTTTTTTAACCATAAAAGAACTAAAATATCAGACTGAAATCAAAGAAAAAGAAGAATATAAATAATATTATATTAGTATGAGACATCTAGGTACATTATCTATTTATTGGCACTGCAAGTATAATTTTGATTTCTTTTCTTGATTTGGCCGTAATTACTTTCAAATTCAATTTCGTTCGTTACAAACGTATTTATTTTATACAAATTGATTTATAGATCGCGTGTGTTGAACACACAGATAACAGAATTATACACAAGGCCATGTTTTCCGCGGTACAGCTCGAAAGAAAGGACAGATTTTTCTGAAGTTGATGCGCCTTCATCGGCGGATAAGGTAAGTAAAGCAAATATTTCAAAAACCCATAAGTCCCCCGAGTATAATCTCGCGGTATAATTATACCGAGTTCAAAGACATTCTATTTAAGGGGCCTATAAGTATAAAATATAAACATTCAATATACACAGTATAATGTTGCATTTTATTCCTCTTGAAAATAACGAAATTATAAATCTTTTTTTTTTTTTGTTAAACTCAAACAAATTATATTTTTAATGATTTATCTGGTGTTTGTGGAATAAATTAACACTTTTAATTAGTATATTATACGGCGAAAATGACTGAAATTCGTTTTGATCCGCAATTTATCGCTGAACATTAAACAATTACTGAGTTTAATTTGTGTTGGGTTAGGTTTCGTGAAATAAGTCGGACCAGATGCGTTTTGTTTTTATATATTAAATCGCTATTTAGAAAAAAAAAAATCTAGCCGAATTAATACTTCGCCACCTTAACGGAATCGATACTATTATTAATAATGCCTACAAACTTAATTGCCATGACAATGTTAAGCAATTAATCGGAATATTATGGCGTTTAAATTTCGTTTTTCACATTTCAGTCGATATAAATGAGGCGCTAAAGCTTTTAAACTTTTTCTATAACAAGTACTTTCAAATTGTTGTGCAAACTTTTGATCAACATTGGCAATTTCTAATTTCCACAACTTTCAATTTAATCACTCCGCCTCTCGAGTCACACGAGTAATTAGGTCTTCTATACAAGAGGTTAATTTCTCATTAGTATTTATATTCAGTCAACCGAATTTAAATTTGAAAACGTTTTATCAACATTTTTATTTTACTTTTAGTTTTTTACCTAATTTTTATATTGTTGTTTAACTCGGAGATTATAAGTACTTTAAAGAACTAAAAATTCAATTATATTAAGTATAAAATTATATATTAGTTTGTGCTAGATATTTCCCAAACAAATTTGCATTATAAACGTGATATATTACTATAACAGAAGGAATTTTCAATTACGATTTTATTACAAAATAATATATATATATATATATTATAAAATATCATAAAAGTAAATTAATTTCGTTTTAAGCTTAGTAAAAATACCTTAGCCTTATCCGACAAATATGTATATAAGAAATGAATGTAAAATGTTTAAGACGTTATGTACGTTATGATTATTATACTCTACGCATATAGTATGAATAGTGAATAGGTTAAGCTAATTTGTGATGGTTATTTATTTTCATTATAAAAATAATACAAATTGCACATGAGTAGCCTAGAAATTATTATTGATCAATTTAATATTATAACGTATAGGTAGAAATTAAATATTACAGTCATCAGATCGAATAAATTATGTAAGTATCTAACTGTTAAAATAAATATTAATTACTAATAAAAAAAAAATATATATTAACAATCGTTTACCTGTCTACCTATGTAAAAAGAACAAACTGAAAGTATATTTTATGTAAAAAACTATTTTTAAGGTAGGTTGAACAATTATTGAATTAAACAAATTATAATATAATATATAGTAGGTATACTTGTTATAATTGAGTTACCAGTCAAATTAAATATTAACGATGTAATTTTAGAATTTTGTGTTTGACCGAGGAAGTTATTTATTTTAGATTTTGAGCGGAGCGAGGAATGTATTGGTTTTAAAATGTTGTTTAGTTTTTTTTTTTTGTGGACAACTTTTTTTACCGGAAATTTTGCTCCGATTTTCAATGATAGCATTTTTCTGAAAGGAAATCCGAGGGAGGTACTTTAGGCAGATCATTTTTTTGATTTTCTTGAAAGTTTTCCTAATAAATGAGTAAAACGGGAAAATATGTACAATATTAAACAAGTATTATTATTAAAGAAAATATGTTATGCTTATGTATCTAATTATTTTACCATAATATGACATATTGTTAACAGAGCAATACTATCAACTGAACTCCGTTTAGAATCGTTTATCCGTTAGCAATGGTTAATCGTTGCTTATAGATGTACATTAAATTCCTTATAACAGAGGCTGCACCCGTTCCCATTATCCTAGTACAGCTTTTTCAGATTGTTTGTTTTCCAAAAAAATAACTTTTCCGGTTTTTTTTTTTTTTTTTTTACTATTATGCTTACAATATGCTTTTACTTCTAGCTGAACATTATATACGGCACACGTTACCTTAATATATCCGTACGAAACCGCGCGATACTGTGTCATGTATTATAAATAATTCGCATTCGCGAAAGAATTCCATTAAAACGTTTGTTATCTGATGTGGTATGATGTTGCTGTATAATTATATATCTATCTACCCACCTACGTAGAAAAGCATTGAGAATTAACACCATTTAAACGGTTTTTCATAAGCAGCGGGACGCGTACGCGTAGGTAATATATACGAATGTGCGCGATGGCATAAGGTTTTCGAAAATAAACCGAGTAAACACAATAATATATAATGCAATACAATGTGCACAGTTATATACGACGTGTACGCATACAGCAAGAATATTATAATAATACCTTTCGTTTGACGATGCGCGGGATTTAGAGAAAAGAGAATTCGAACATCTCTGCAATTCCAATATATGCTCTATGGTTATTATACACGTGCAAATTGTGTATACACCGTACGAGTGTAGGTACAATAGACGTGTACGAGAATACCTCCATACGGGCAGGTACTGTTGGTAGGTATATGGGTGTATTATTATACTCGTGCATCGTATAAATATTATTACGAACAGACGGTAATGACTGTGATAATATAAAATATAATAAGCCTTAGCCTGTAAGGGCAAAAATCGATCTCCGCACAGTAACATAAATCTTAAAACGAAAACGTTATTGCAGTAGTAGGTACGTAGTTGGTATGGCTGGTATAAGTATTAAGTACACGGGTAGTACACACCGACGTTCGTTATGCGTAAATAATAACGAGTAGGCGTACGACGTAGCTTTACCTAAAATACGAGTACTGTTTAATGCGATTTCACATTGAGAAATGATATAATTTGCCGCCGATCGCCGAAAACGAATTGGCATTATCACAATATCCTAATCTAGCTAGAGATATCCTTACTCTTTAACTTAAAAAATAACTAGAACTAGAGTATTAATTTTTTTTTTTTTTTGTTTTGGTTTCCGTACTTAAAAATTGTCCTATGAAACAAATTCGTCTTATTTATGAGGAACGTGAACGCAAATTTCTGTTCCTTATTTTATGGAAAAAAAAAAAAAATGAAATGCACGTTATTTAACGATAATATTGTTTAGAAATTATTATTAGGGTTGATATCATTTCGTCAGTTATTAATAATAAATTAACACAGTATATTATTATTATTACAAAGATGCAATCTCAAATTTTCCATTAACGTACAAGGTACACGCATGTTTATTGAATGTATTAATGCATTTTTGAAAAATCAAACATAATATGTATATTTTTCTTAATAACTAGGAAATCCGTATTGATACTGAAACGGTACATGTGTGATTTTGTAATTATGAAAGTGTTACAGAATAATGTGTCCTTTATATATCTAAGCGGAAATATGTTATAATTTTCAATGTAAGTACTCATTGTTATGTACAGTTGTTTTTTATGATATAACATCAAGAGGAATGCAGTTCTCATTGTTTTACGTAGAACTTCAGAATTCACTTAGTACAATATCTTATATACTTACTTATTTTGTTTAAACCTTGTCCACCATCAAGTTAATGAGTTCATACTAAATATTATTATCTCGTATCGTAAATAGTGAGAATGTGTTTTTTTTTTTTATTATAATTTAATAAATTTTGTTTATAATTCCGATTGTAGGTGAAATTTTGGTCATAAAAAAATGAAATTAATTTAAATAAAATTTTTCAATAAAATCATTGAAATACTATTGACCGATATTTTTCTAGTGGAACCCCGTGCGGATATATTCGTTATTTATAACCTTGGAGGGTGTTCGGAGATCGTAAACCGGCGTGAGCTTTCTAAACTTCACAAATTAATTTTTAATTTTTCAAATAGTCAAATTTGGAGATAAGGTGTTTTATTTTGTTTTTGTGTGTGTTTGCGGTCATATATAGGCACATTCTTGACTCAGAAAGACTATATTTTATTGAACAAAACAATAAGGTATACTCGGGAATTCCCGAATGTTGTGAATTTTACTCATCTGTAGAACGTTTTAACACAATAAAGCCAGGATCCACTTTAAAATTTTTATGTTTATAGGTAGATATTTATGAATTTAATATTCCACCTATGAGATACTAATATTCGAAATCAAAAATCGATATTTATTTATTCGTGTTTTTTTTTTTTTTTGAATTGTAAATAAAATCCTTAAAACATGAATGAAATGTTCGCAATAATATTTACTTCAATTCTGCGTTTTTCAATAATCCGGTTTATTTTTTGGTTCAGAAGAACGAACTAACGATTAATAGCGTCTTGCAAAATATATACAGTTTTCTTCTTTAATTTTCATGAATTTTAATTTTATACTTGAATTGTTTATTAAAATATTGTTCCTTTAATCATTTTGTCGTATTTTAGAGCCGCGTTGTTATCAAAATATGTGAGGCGTATTTTTAATTAAAAAAAAAAAAAATCGAAGGAGGACTCTCGTATTTATCAATATTTTATATGCCCGTAAATTGCATACGTTAGTGTATTATCATTACGGTAGATTTTATAAAGTAATAATTATTTTAGAAACATTTTACAATTGCAGTTCTAATGAAATAAATATTACGTGAAATCATAATGTTACCTTAAATTTGGTATTAAACTATGTTTTGACACTGATTATTTATGTTGTAATAATTATTTTAGCGGTCGGAACGGTCGAAATATTATTTTAAGTACGACGATGATGTAAAATCAATTTCGTCGTTATTGAACGGCAAGAAATCATTTATTTAACTTTAAACTATTGGGATTACCGTCCTTACTTAACTACTCCAATGTGGTATTTTTTCATATTATAAACTCACGAAAAAAAATTATTAATGCCTTACTTTGCAACGTTTGAATTTCTATCCATTCATTCCGTATAGTTGTTAAAATTTTGAAAGTCAAAGGACTTATAAAATATCTACTTATACCTATACAATTATATAGGGGTTTTTTCGCAAACTAGATAAGCTTTTGTACGAAGCAGGTAAATTTGATTTCGGTTTTTATTTAATCGTTCAATGATTTTCATAATTTTTAATTTTAATGAATAAAAGTAATATAATCATTTCGCTCTTTGGAAAAAGTGAATTGCAGCATCAAATAGAGTTTAATATTTCCGTATTTTTTTACGTAAACATTAATTTCCCATCAAGCTTTCTGTATAACGAACAATCGCACGCAATTAGGATATAGGTTAGTTTTAGACGGTCATTATTAAAGTATTACCTATATATTTGTTTGGCGTTCGAAATTAATTTTCATTTTATTTTTGTTTTGACTGAAGAATATTTAATGTAGATAGATATTTATTTTAAGTGTATGAAGGAAACAAAATATAAAATTGATTAACTGGTTTTTTTTTTTAGTATTATGTAAATTAATGTTTTGGCCGGTTAAAAACGCTCGAAATTAAACACGAAGTTCAACATAAGTCGTACATAGTGGCAACGTTAAAATGTCTATTAATAGTTCGAAAATTACTATAATGCTTTTTACCACGTCTAGAAAATTAAAATATAAGTATTCTGTCCAAATTGTAAGTATCTACGAATATTTTTAACTGATTTAAAATAAAAAACAAAATTGAAAATGATACATTTCGTACATTTTTCCGTACCACCCGTAAAATTTCCTTTCAGAAAAGGTAACACGCGTGGAAATCCAAGCAATATTTCTGGTAGAAAAGTGATTTACAGATAAAAAAATAAACATTACTGTAAAAACCAATTCGTCACACACAGATAAACATTAAGTAACTTTATACATCTTACGCTTTTTTAACTTTAATATAGATCCTAGTTAAAAATATCTTACTATTAAATATATGTTGAAATGCCATATATTCAATAAACTGCAGCTCAGTATGCATATTTTTACATGTATTACGAATGCGTATTACGTACAATAACGAATGCCCATTAAAATAATATGCAGTCTGCGGTGAAATTTTTTGGCCGAGCTAGCGCAAAACTTGTATAGGTATTTGCTGTTGTCTTTCGAGACCTTTTTATACATATAATATATATTATGGACAATGAAAATAATATGATTATAATGATATGAGGTGTACGCCTTGAGCGGAATACAGGAGTACACGGTGAGTAATTTGCCATTTTTTCATAAATTACATAATATATTAAACAAAACCCGTACAATAAATCGCTATAGTATTGTCTAATACGGTGTTCTGGTAAGATGTTAATATATTATAATAAAAATAGGTACCTATGTTATTTAATTGGCACTTTGCACATTTATTTGTTAGATTCGAAGCGTAACGAGAAATGTTTTGATTTTACCCCAGCGAAGCTGCTGCTGTTATCGCATTAAATAAATTCCAAAAATCGTTTTAAACGATCGACATAATAATTGACTAGTTTTAAATGTGCATGATAAAAAAAACAATTTTATAACAAAACTACCTTTTTGATTTACTATCAATCTATTTGAAATGATTTCTAAGCCAAAACAAATGGATGCGATGCTAACTATATAATCGAAAATGTCCTAGAAAAATAATGAATTGTCGTAATATTATAAGTCTCGTATTCTCGCTGAAACGGAAAACCACGTTTTAAATTAAAACTGTAATGCAATTTTCGTATTTTATACTTTATTTTTTTTACAAACTATGTAAACTACTCGACGATAATAATAATAATAATAATAATTGTTAATATAATTATAATAATATGTAAGTACTCCGAAAATTTAAACATAATATGCCGCAAGTATTGTAATCTGGGGCGGCCTTGCGGCAGGATTGTTTTAAGAAGAGTAGTTTTTTTTTCGACGTTTAAACTAAAATAATTTGCATATCTAAGAAAACAGACACGATTGTGTTTGTTCGAGGTTGCACGTGCATCATTTTATACAAGTTTACGTATAACTTGACGTGTGTGATTATTAATAATAATAATAATTATTATTATTACTAAACAAGAACGTGCCGGGAATACTTTCGCAACTTTCGCGATTTTAGAGAAAAATAATTATGGTTTAAATTTAATAGCGATCCAGATATAATCCGACGGTTTATCGATCTGAAATATAACATATTATATCAATTTAATAAATTAATGTTTGTATAACAATAACGCAGATTTCGAAAGAGAATGATCGAAATGTTTTGGAACATCATTAATTTGGCAGATATTCTGAAGTAACGCTTCGTAATTCAAATAACTACATGACGGTGATATCATAGGCTGAGATAGTTCGGCCGTATCATGAGGTGATAGAAATCTGAAAAAACTAAGAATTGTAATGAAAATAACCGCAGGGGAAAATAAGAGGAGAAGACCGAAAGAGAGGTGGTTGAATGCGATTGAGAATGAAATGAGGACAGCCTGTATATGCAAGATGAGAAATTGGGTAAAGTGGAAGTTTAGGACAAGGATGGCTGACACCAAATAGGCGAAGGAAAAAAATAAAATAGTATCGATGGTTAAAACTCATAGTATTATAAAAATGATCAAGCCACAGATGACTGTGAGTATACTCAGTGACGTATCCATGGGGGGATTAGGAATCTGTATTCCTCCCAAAATGTCAATAGAAGAAGTATATCCACAGACTAATCGTTTTAAAATAAAAAATATATATGCAATTCGATGGTCGATCACCATGATGCAGTTATATAATTTGAAAAACTTCAACCAATCATTTTACATGCACTAGATAAAATAACACTTTGGACAAATTCTGACACTTCTAGTTTTGCAAGTAATCTTCTTACTGCGATTAAACAGTTAAAATTTCAAACAGATTTATCTATTTTAGTGAAAATACTTTCCATAAGTTATCCACTTAGCCAATATCTTCAAACAATAAATTTTAATTTTAAAACTGCATTAGAAGCTGCTAATGTTCAAAATAATATTCAGGATATTAGAAAAAGTTGTGGAGTTAAAAAAAATTATTTTTATCTGTAATAACAATCTGTGAACAATTCAATATTACTGTTAGTTTGTCAAGTCAATCTAAATCAAATGATCCAGAATATTTTTTTAAGTATTATTACCTTTTATAGATAATTTTTTTGACCAATTGAACGAAAGTTTTATATTGCACAGGATTGTTTTGAATAATTTTGATTGTATTTTACCTAAGATAGAAGTGAAAATATCTGAAGATATTAAAGGTAAATTCAGACAATTAGTAGAAACATATCAAGATATAATTGTTAAATGTAACGATTCGAATTTAAATGATCATATATTAAACGGGGAATTAGATTTGTGGTATACTAAATATTCAAATTTAATATCTTCCGAACTCGAGAACAAAACTGCTATTGAAGTATACTTCAAAACTAGTCCAGATGTTATTTAGTAATATCAAAACTTCTTCAAATATTTATCACTTCCAGTGTCTACTGCCACGGGAGAACGATCGTTTTCAACACTCCTTCGTTTGAAAACATATTAAAAACATTTTTCCGGACAAAAATGTTTAAATGGTTTAGCCTTATTAAAATATATTCATTGTGATATCAACGTGTATATCAATAATGTTATAGATGAACTTGCTAAAACATCAAAACGAAAAATGAATACACATTTATAATCTTTAAAAATATAAATATTTCTAATTTTATTTAATTAGTGCTGTAAAATAGTAATAAAATGTTTAATGTACGATTATAATACACACAAAGTTCAACAAAATTTCATTTGTTCCATTTTTTTCGACCCCCCCCCCCCCCCAAAAAAAAAAAAAAATTCTGGATATGCCACTGAATATACTTATAACATAGAACTCAATACATGTGTTGCGGACGAGCGTTGATGAAGTTTCAGGTGAACTTATAATCAAATCAAATAAATAGTTACGATTTTTATATAAGTATATTTTATTAAAGTTCCAAATTATTTCAAACGCTTTTATTTAATTTTATAAAACATTCTGACATGAAAGTGCTCATGACAGATATCTTCGGGTATATTTGAAAAGGTGTTATCGGCGGCTTGTATTTAAATACTGGAAACCCCCGATCAGGTGGTTACTACCACGGTTTTTGATAAAAACGTTACTAAACGATGACCTTCTCATGAAAGGGCTTGCGCGTGGAGTCTTTGGATCTTTGGTTAGTTTTTTGGAATGCGTTATCTCACTATCAGTTTTATGTTAATTGATAAATAATTACAGTTTAATTACAATTTTTGTTTTAATCAGACGGATTTTTGTATTTTAACCCGGCTTTGGAATTTATTTATTAACTGAAAAAAGAGTGTGTATGTAGTAGAATCTGAGGTATAAACTTATTATCTAAGTTTAAAGTATAACCACTAATTTATTGAAAGTCTATTGAAAATTATTGAGGTGTATGAACGCTATGAACGTATGATTATGACGTTATAATATTATCTAGTAACATACGAAATAAATAACTTTTATAATAAGCCAAAAAGTAAGAGAAGATTCAAAGGAAATATATGAGAGATAATAATGTAGGGAGGAAAGAGAGTCCTAAAGGGAAAAAAGAGCTTAATAATTATGTTATGATCTTTCTCTTGGTGTTTGTGGGGATTCGGAGTCGTAAGTCCGAGAATGGTAACGAGATCAATAAATAAGAAATATAATATTGTTTTACCTGCCCACGGTGTTGGAACTCTATGGTATAATATATCTGTGGATATCCTCACATGATATCACGGCAGTCAAAATTCAATTAAATTATTCTAACTTATGTATTTTTTACACTACGAAATTGCGTGCACTCAGGTAACAAATATGTTAACATTTAAATTAGGAAAAAAAAAGTTCAACTATTAAAGTCAATGTGTAAAGAAAATGAACACGAGTGATTAGTTGCTAAAAGTTGGAGCTAGCTATTCGAGAAAGATTTTCGAAAAACGTTGGTGCCGTTTACTTGTTGTTGGGGTTCTCGACAGAGTGATCGTTATGAAATTTCTCGAGCAATCAATATGTTCGACACTCTATGAAAAAAACCGTTATATTTTTTTCGTTTTGAGAAGCAAAAGGTTATTCATAAATAAAAGTGTTTAATGTCCCCACAGTAGAACAAAAAAAATCCCAAAACGGAACGTTAATGATTTTAGATGTCTCCAATGGGAACAAATCGTCTCCGTGTGATCAATATGACATCCTACTATACAACTTACCTACTAATAGTGATAGTTATTAAAACATTCATGTTTTTGTATCTAAATATTGGAAATAATGAATTTCCAATTAATCGGTTCTCCGATCACTCTTACGATTATTACGAAAAAAACCTATTTGTGTTATTCGATATTTGCACCTGAGTAATAGGACATAAATGAAATAGGCAATAAATATTTTTTTTTTTTTTTTTTAATTGAAAATACATATAACGTGAACCGATACTCCGAGGGCGCGAAATTAGTAGTTCCAAAAACATAAAAAGTTAAAACGACCGTTTTAATAAACATTTACTGAAGGTTGTTTATTTTGTTTAGAATAAAGTTTAAATTATTATTTTTGTATCTATATACTAGGTACCTACTGAAATATGATGTTTCGTATTTTTTTTTTATTATATTGTCGTTTTTACTTTATTACAATTGTTTTTTCACTAAGCATCATTTTGATATTGCGCATTCCGAAAATTTTTATTATTGTAAGAAAAATAAAACTAAACTTTAAACGTGTTTTTCTCATTATATCATTCAAGTATATTATGATGATGTTATTAGATATCTTATACTTTACGTATATAGCTTTTAGCTATATTTCTGAACTATTCGAAAACCGTTTTAAAATGCACAAGCAGGTAGGTTAGTACTCGTTATTAATAAATTCGCGGATAATAGACTAATGTTTTGCTTAGCACAAATAATATTGTACTTGGTTTAGGTGAAGTATGTTTGCGCGCGGCGACGAAACTACAAATTGAATGATTTTGACCCCTCAAAAGAGCATGACTGCTTACAAAAATGGAAATGACGTTGCCAATTTTGTTATTATAAATATGTATATTTATTAGTTGTAGAAATTATTAGTGCTTGTCGTATAAGTATATACATTGCAATTGATAACAGCAATACAAAAAATAAAATTAAAAATCAAATAGACCTGTAGAAATAATATTATATCATTAATTGTAATGTGGTGCGCTTCGATGAGATTGTTTGTACCTGATTACATTAGAATATAGATCATAGGCGCAACTAGATTACCAACTTTAGAGTTGCTGAAATTATGGACAAATCAAAAACCCATTGAGCCATGCCCCCACAATCCCCTTTACATGATTCTTATAATAAGCAACTAAACATTTCATTGACAATTTTATGGATACAAATTTATCATAATTACTTTAACATTATTATTCATATACACATGGATTTTCTGTAGGAAATCTGTATTTTGTTCTCATTCATTTTGAAATACATGGATAAAATATTTAATCATTATACTATGAAAAAGCTTTTATGGTTTTTCGGAGGGTACTAAAAACCCCCTAGCATATCTCTAGCTGCGTCTATGGTACAGTCATTGGCGAAAATTGAGCGGGGGGCTTGAGGGGTCTAAGTCCGTTAAAAATGTATAAAGTAGAGAAATAAGTCCCTCTTAAATTACTAATTAATGATCTTACTGATTATTGATTAATTCGAGGGGGCTAATATCTTTGTTTATACGTTCTCAGCGGGCTTAGACTCCTCAAGCCTTCTCCTGATTTCTGCCAATGGATACAAATGACATTCTTTTTATGCCACGATATATTTTTAATTAAACTACAATTACGATCGTCGTATCTACGGTTTTATTTTAATCACTCTACAATATACTTTACATATTATACATTAATAGAGAAATCATAAAAGACAATTGTAATTAGTTACAAAATGTATTACCACATTGTTATTTATGGACACGGAATTCACTCCACATCACAAAATAAAACGATTTAAAACAATATTGCAATGACCATTTAGAAAAATGATTAAATAAATAAAATAGGTTTTCTATCAGAAATATTGCTTTAATCAAAAAATTCTAAGATACCGTTTTTGTTGCATTTTGGATTTAGTTGCTGAAGAAAGGGGAAATTTAGGGCAATAAATGGTTTCGTATTATCGGTTTTGGTTTTTTATTTTGAATTGATTAAAAATTGTTATAGGGAGCTGAAATTTTCACCAGATATTAGCTTTTTCTAGACGCGACATAGTTTTTCAAAATATTTTGGCGATTTTTGAGCTTATTATTTACTTTTGCTAGTTTTTTACGTAAGTTTTATTTGGTAGTTACTATGTGAATATCAAACAGAAATGTTTAAACATTAAACAGAAGAATCATAAGTTTTACTTAGTGGTCAAAACAAAAAGTAGAGTGTAATGTAATAATATTTTTTTATAGTTAAATTAAGTTCATTAAAAATAGCGAATAGTGTAATAAAAAAAAAAAAATTATGTGTAGCCTAGTAGTTTATTTTAAAGCGTTTCAAGTTCAAATTTTGACGAAAATCCTAAAAATCACGGCATTTCAAAACACGTTTTACTGTGCACTTGGCTTGAAATTGTTTTTCGTTAGAAATGATTTATCATCACGTACGGATAACAATTAAATTCCTCTCTACATATATATATATATATATCCTACCTCTTTAATCTTTCCGATTTCCCACCTACGAGCATAATAGTGGCACACCCATCAGAATATCAGTTTTTTTTTTATCAAGTATACATTTTTTCAACACTTAAAAATAATATCAATATTTGATTTATAGTGATTTTATGATTGTAAAAAAAATGTTTTGTGTATATTATTATATTATGTGCATACAACTGCATACTATAATTTAAATATTTTGTACGTAGTTACTTACTTATCACTTTAATCACCAAATAGAACCATCAGTCATCACTAGGTATACTATTTGATTAGTTATATTATATATTTATCAACATACATATCACTTCCATTTAGTTTCGTTTATTAAACATTTGATCTATAAATACCTCATGAACCCCATAAATATCCCAATACATCATGAAGTTTTACGAGAGTTTTCTATTAAGGAATTAACAATTGAGATGTTACAATGATAGTGTGTGCAAATTATTCAAATTTATGTATAAATATCGTAAAACCGATTTCAGTACGTCGGTAATAGTAAAGTTGATTAAAGTGTTAGTGAAATTAACATTATTTTAGTATACAGTTATATTATAGTAGTGAACGAATTTAATATATTAAAATAATTTATTCAAAAGAATCAAGTACTTATCATTTTATTTTATTCATTTTTATAGCTATATAGCTAATAATTTAACTAGTTATATAATATATAAAAATTTAATGAATTCAATTGTGAAAACAGAAATTCTTTGGAAATTTTACTTTACAGTTTATACTTTTTATACAGACATAGAGAGTAGACGCGAATATTTATTAAATTCGAAATGTTAAAAATTCAAAATTTAAATATACATATCATGTATATGTATTATTTTTTTTATTCCTAGAAATATAACTCAAGAGTATCTAGAGAGTTACAAAAAGTTATTAAAGAGCGTTATAAAAAGTAATTATACCCTGCAACTTATATAATGAATAAAGTCGTATAGCTATAAGTTAGCTACATAAAATACCTATATTGCAATTTTAGTAAGAAAAATAACAGCAGTTATAAGGCACAATAATGTCAAATCGTTTACAACACGATATTTAATTTTAAAGTCTTTAATAGTTTCAATAATTGATACTAACACGTTTTGTTACTGCTGGTCTACTTTTTTTTTTTTTTTATTGTTACATAATATATTTAAGTGATATATGGGTAGCTATAATACTGTATAGGAGTATATTTTCAGGTAAACACATATTATATTGGTATTATCAATATTATTTATATGGTAATAAAATATTATTTATATGTTTGTTGAATTTTCGCTGAAAATAGCGACTATTTTACTGTATTGTGTCTGCTATTTATGGTATATACTCCGATTCTGTATGCCAATGTAATACTTGCATGGTACAGGGGTACTATTATACTGTTGTACATAAATTGTGCAGTCCACGTGCTACGTGAAGTTTCTGATGTACACCAATAATGGCAATCTTATTTTACCACATATAGAGCTACAAAATTAAATTATTTGTATGTAAATTTGTTTTAACAATGAATAAAATACTGAAAAAAAAAAAAATAGTTTGGTTGTTGGGAAGGGTCGAAAGCAAAATAGATAAATGTTCTAATTTTCTAACATCTAAGGACGATATTCTTCAAAATTTACTCTACTTATATACGAACAAAAAAATATACAATCATCTAATATGCATAATATTATAGAAGAGCTCGCGAAATTTATCAAAAGTTATAGTCTATTTGGAGAAAAAAAATTGTTTGCATCGAGGAACCTAACGTTATTAAACAAATAAAAATTACATGAAACATGTATGAACTTGAGGAAAAGTAGATCTTTATAATCGGATTATCAAAATCAAAAACGATTTAATTTTATAGATTGGTCTGTTCGATATTACACCTACTAATAAAAAAAAAAAATCTTAACTAATAAAATAAAGTAGTATTATGGGTACTTGGCAAATTCCGATTCTGGTACAATTTTTGGTTTAAAAACAATTTTTTTAAAATTACTCTATTCAATTAAAATTATCTATATATAATTTATTTTCCATTTTTCATATTATTAATTTTTACAAAGTTAAATAAAATAATATTGTGGTTTTTTTCATCCAGTAATAAATAGCTTCAAGAGTAGCTCCAGGTGATGATTTATCAACATTCATTATATATATTTACGTGTTTGCGACTTAAGACGTTGTCAATATTGATTTTCTTCTTATAAACTATACGAGTAGAACCTTAATTGTTCCTCATTTTATTTCGATAATTTATACCTACTTATGCCATTTTTTGTTCAACGTTAGTTGAAACCGTAAAAAAAAAAAGTAATAATAACAATAATGTACATACGAAATACATTACATTCAACTAAAATTTGTATTTTTATATTAAAATTAATTATTAGTTTTATAGGAATACTTAACATACATAATAATATGATATCTATCTGGCTATGTAATGCGATTTAATTAATAATATTCTAATTAGAAATTATAAACACCTCAGAAAATGTAATCGAGCCGATTAATTTCTGAAAATTGAATACACGATTATTCTTAGGTTACCTCGGAAACGCAATTCGGACTTTTGCCGTTTTTTTTCTGGTAAATGAACCACGTAGTATAAGCCAATCTTATTTATATAAATGAAATTTACCCATATAATATAATAGAATACACGTCATAGTATGTGTATAGTCGTATACTTTATACGTTACTAAAAAAAAAAATCTAGCCTGATTTTAGCTAGAGTATAGTAGGTATATACCAGCTCTTAACTGGATTGAATTATTTGCTCTTACCGATCTCTGCCATGCAAAAAAGTTGTAAATTAAATTTAAATGCGTAGCGGTACATGTGCACGTCGCCTTTATATAATACGATTACATATATTATTATATTTTCTTTATTAAACAACGTCTGATGTGCTCTCCTCTAATAATAAAGTTGTATAATAATTTGTACGTACATTTATTTTAAAAAAGCGATTTTTCGCGTGATTTACGATAAAATAATTGTTTACAGTGCTAAACAATTCCTATCTGTACACGTGCCCGTTTAAATTAATTTTTTTTTTACCAAGTTTTAGTAGCCTTAGTAGTTATATTATACTAGTGGTACGGATTACAGAGGATTTTATACTTGCATTGCTTTGTTAAATCAGCAGACTGATCATTGCTTTCATAATATAAAATACCGCTTAGTATCTAAAGTTATACAAATATTTTACTCAGAAGCTTCCCCCCCTGTTCCCAAGTTAAATCGAAAAAATCATTGTTTCCAATAAAATAATGTAAATTATAAGAAAAAAAATACAGGATATATTACAAAATATTAAAATGGAGAACCTTCGACAGAAGACACTCGGACAAGATGGAGGAACTCTGTGAGAAAAGATTTAGGGCTGTTCTCATCAATGTAAACGTTGATTTTTAAACGGAGTTTATAAGATAATTGACCAATCGTGGTTGGTTATCAGCTACAAGCTCAAGTTTAAGAATCAGATAAACGCCTATTTTACGTTGGTGAGAATGGCTATTAGATAGTTATAGTCTGGAAAGATACTTAAATATTAGAGGAGGAATGTTATGATGCGAACACGATTAAATTATAGAATCCGACAGTGACGAGACTTCAAGACTCGATAGCTGATAATGATAAGTAAAAGAAGAAGAAATCATATTAACAATACTCTATAAGAAAACAACTTTCTTTAAAGGAGAAATCGATTATTTTTACTTTAAAATACACTGTCTTAAACACGTCCTATACTGTACAATAGTGAATACCGCTTGTTTACCGGTAAATTAAATTGTTTTCAGCTTTTAAGTTTTAATTTTAGATATATACATAATATAATGATGAGAGTACAAAATTAGTATATACTTATATACGTTGTCGGATAACTCAATAATATAGCGACCGATACAGACGCTCGCCGAAGTTTTCGACACAAGTTAACATTATTCTACATGGAGTGTGTACTCTACAAGGTAATTTACGGCACAAAATGTTCTCCGTCTCCCTCCCTCTCTCTCTATCTTTCTACAATATCATATCATCACTTCGACATCGTATAGTAATAAATAATTTGATTAAGGTAATAGTAACATAATATTTTATTTCATTATTGGTTCACGTGTAAAGACGACGACGTTTTAGTATAATACGAAAATAATACATGAAGAGTACTCAAAGTACTTGTACGCACAATAATATTAGATTCGGAGTTGTCTCGAGGAATTGGTGGAGGAGGGGGGTTACATCTCACAACGCGGTGTATTTGCATGACAGCCGGATATTTTAAACATAATATTATGTAGTCGATATTAGATTTTCGTTTTAACATTCGGAAAGAATTATGCAGTAATCGTAAAGACATGCAATTTTTGTTAAAAACTTATTGTGTAAATATGTTGATTGGTTTAGCTCGTTAATGAGCTTAAATATTTAACATAAAAGTTTGTCGTAATAATACGTTGTTATTATTATACGTATCTATTGGTAAAAAATAAAAAAAAATTTGCGTATTGTGTCATAATGTTTAATTTTTTGTCGTTATGTCTTATTATTACGAGTTAAAACATCATCAACGATTCTTTCCCCTCCAGCGTCATATTTTTTTTTTTACAGGAATTTTTTACACTTATAACAAGCGATAATGTTATTAAAAACCGCAGGGTATCGAGGTCGTATAAACCCTACTGTGTTAAAAAAACACGGAAACAAAATATTGTTTAAAAATCGCAACATTTATCATAGAACAGACACCAAATCAATAATTAATCTAACGTCCTACCGTTTAAATGTATAATATTACTACATCACGTCGTTTAGGGTAAGCGTAATAAAAATACGCACACACGATATCAAAATAAAAAATATTACAATTGTTTACATCGTAGTAACGGCATAAACGATAAAATGATAGAGATTTACGTTAACTATGTGTTTTGTCGATGGGTTAAAAAAAAAAAAAAAAACCTATTATACTAAAACTGTTTCGACAAAATTATGTATAGGATGAGAAAAAAAAAATCACTTTTTCGACCCGATTTCAGATCTATACATAATTGTATTTTAATATCGTCGTGATAAATCTATACTCCGGCCCACGAGAGGTCAGTACCGCTATTCGACCAAAACCCGTCCGATTCCTCGCATCCACAACTCATCGGACCACCGGCAGCGTGGAATGGAGCTCCGAACCATCACTGCCGGTCATTCTGCATGCACGTGAAGGTACTTATCTTTCGTGGGCCAGAGTATACGTAAAATTCTACCCCCATTCCTCCCCCCCAAAATAACGGCGTGTCACACAATGTCTGGGGAGAGAGAAGGCGGTTGGTGGATATCCTCTTCCTTGTGGTTTTCGTCGTTTTGCATTAATATCTACTATAGCTAGATTAGAGTAATCCAACAAGAATGTGGGAGAGATTGAACACGCCATGACGTCCCACGGATTTGAACAACGGCTGCTGGTGTCAAACTATTTTTGTCATTTTTAATAAAATCATGCATCATCTATGAATTTATCTGAGAATTCTTCGGCGATCATATTTTTTTGATTGTTTAGAAATAACTTTGCACCAGCTCTTTTGTTAAAAAAAAAAAAGGAAACAAGGGTACCTAGTTTTATTCGATGCGTTGATATTTTTTTTTCGACCCTGTGTACTGTCATTTCCAACGACACGTCGGTGTATATAATATCAAGGTAAGAGCTTATGGGTATTCGTGAAATGCGATGACCTCCTGGGAATTTTTCGGTGTCGTATAATAATATATATGCACGATCTCCTTTTTTCTTATTTTTTTACGTACTTTAATATGTTGTATTTGTATATTAGGTGGTTTACTAGGTTATTTCCATATAACCCTTAACGTCCGTTAACTTTGATTAAAAACGCTCGGTGCAACGACGGAATTCAATAATATATATAATTTCCCGCTAAGAAAGTATATCCTACATAAATGTGGAGGTTTTTTTTCTGCACACAAATACAATATTTACATTAGGTTATATTGTATAGGTACCTACAGTGAAGTGACGGATTTTCTTGTCAGGCGGAATTATTCGTTTTACAGTATTCTCTTGTTTCTCGTATCTACTTAACAAATTCTATATTTATATTAATAATATTATTTACGTGGGTTGTACTTTATGCACTAGGAAATAAGAGTATTAAAAACTGGAGAATCGAAAAAGGATCTATATTATTTTTTAGACATCGAATTCCGAGTGTTAAAAAGAAATAAGAATACTTTGCATAATGAACTATACCATTTATGAGTAATAAATAAGATTGGGAATGTAGTACCCTAAATGCCCTTAAAAATTCGAATAGATAGATATCTATTTTCAATTTTTTTTAAAAATAATTTTGTTATAAATCTATAAAAAATTTAAACGACAGAATTCAACAGTTTTGTTTAAAGTATTTTCAAATGTATTCAGAATAAGTTTTTTAATACATGCGTAAATTTGTATCAGTATTCATTTTAAACATATTTTTAGATTCTAAGCGTAGTGAAGCCATTTTTGATTTTTCAAGGGGGTTTTCATAATAATTAGGAAATACCGAAAAAAAACTGAAAAGTTTAAAGTTAGGTTTATTAGGTTTTTTAGGTTGGGCATTTATTTTAGATTTTGGCTTTTTGTTGTAAATCATTAAAAGTTAGTACATTAAATACGAAACTATGATAATATAATGCGGTTAAATTGTATACAAATGAAACGAATAGTTAAGTTAACCTAACCTAACGGCATTGAGACCTTCTAGGGCCTGGAAAAAAGGTAACATGACTAAAAGTATATATTATATATTAAAATATATAGGTGCCTACTCTATTATTGTATTATTATTATTTACATTTTTATGGTTTGTCGCTTTTCTTGATCGCGTTAAAGTTTACACACACAAAAAAATAACCAACTTGTTTAGTTAAGTACTATTTAGTTACTAGTTAGTCGTTAACAAAAAAAAAAAAAAAAACCCACGAGTGCAAAACGCAATCTAATTTTTTCACATCTGACTTGTTGCCGTTACAATATTTCATGTTTTTTTGCTTTTTATTTATAACAGTAAGGAATTTAACAAAAATAATTGTATCAAAATAGGTAAATAGCAGTTTTCGAAATATTTGTTAACATACAGACAGATATTGAGGTCGTGAGGGGAAAGTTCAAACATTCTAAAGACACATCCTCGACAACAATTCTATTTATGTGTATATATTTTAACCAATTTAACTACATACATGAGCATGTAAAGATATTTAATATCTGGTATTTTCCTGTGAAAACATTAACTTTGAGCATATAAATTGTTGGGGAGGGGTTTAGAAATTACCAAAATGCACATCTTTGATACCTACTAATACCATGTATATATTACATTTTATCCTCCTGGTTTCATTTGAAGGAATCTATAAGGGTGTAAAAAGCTAAAAAACACCCTCCTACTGCAACAAAAATGTATCTCTTCAATTCACCTATAAAAAAAAAAAATTTTAATTCCCGAGTTTGAGCCCTTTTGTTCCACAAAAAGCCACTAAGTGTCCGAATATACCAGGAGAAAGATATATGTATAGGTATTTGCATATACATAAACTTAATAGCAATATAATGCAATAGTCTCTATTTTCGGGGAAAATTCTACAAAAAAAAAAGAAAAAAAGAGACTACCTACAGTAAAAGGGACCCCAATTATTCGTTGTAACGAAATTAAGAAAGTATACCAGTCGGACGAATGATAACCGAATAAAGAAAAAACCATACAATAATTTAACCGTCCTGTTTAATATTATACGTAATGGTATATAGGTATGTAAGGTATTTTTTTAGTTTTTGAAATTATTATACCATACAACTAAAATATGTTTTTTTATTTTCTCCGATATAAAAACGAGGTCAAGGTACAAAAAATAATATAAATCATCTGTACTACAAAAAAAACAAGCTAACATATTCCGTATAATTTATATACTCACAAAATTAAATCGAGTATCGGGAAAGTTATTACGACCGCTCCCTTAGGCGAGAAACCGGGCCACTTGGACTATACGTATATCATACGATTTCGTTGTTTTTCTTCCAAAATCGACTTACCGCACGTGGTCGTTGTTTTATATATAGGTACGTGCGCCGTATTTTCGACTTTTAAAAACCCGGGGAGTATAATTTTCACAAATTGTATTTACGCGGTTAAAATAATATAAAATAGTCGAAACCCCCAGTGTGGCACGGCCCGCGGGTAGTTCAATTGAATACAAATGAATCGTAATTTTCCGTCTCGCCCACAAGGCGCAAATTTAAAAATATGTACTACAGCAATAGTCGCCTCGTAACTCAGTTTGCGATGTTGCGCCGTTAAAAAGAACCGCAGAGAGAGACTCGAGACACTGTAACCAAATTACGTTTTAACGAAAATACTTATACCAAAGTACTAAGTACTATAATGTAAGTACGAGCTCATTTACATCTAAAAAACGAGACTTATTTTAATATTTAGATATTTTACTAACACACGATGGTAATTCCCCGAAACACAAAATTAAATAAAAGTTAGATTAGATGAGTTTAGGCGGCTATTATGCAATAATGGTCGAGTGCGGTTAGTATTTTACTTCAGTTGGTACACAAAGTGGTCGTTCGCATTGCGAAAAAAATTACACAATGTCATTTTCGACTGAACATTTCATGAAAAAGTGACTATATAATGAAATATTTCTGTACTTCACAAAGCGTTTCCTTGTTATGAAATGAACAACTTTTTATGAACAATACGATTTCACGAAATGGTTACGATATATTATATTTCATATACAACGCTGATTCTGATCACCTTTTTTTTCCTCGTTTGAAATCGACAGTATTTGTGTTAAAATTATTTAGTATATCAATACAGAAATTTAGTTACTACAGAGATGTATAGTTTACAATATACCTGTTATTAGTGTGTGTAATCAAGTCTCCTACTGCACCCCCTTACATAAACTATTGATAACTTAAACCTAATGCTCCCGAACCAAAATCCTCTCAGTCTGGTACACAGAGTCAATCGGCCTAGGGGTTCGTTCTGCCTTTTTTCTTGGCGACCCAATTGAATGAACCTGCCGATCTGGAGTCCCGTTACGGATATTCTTTTGCGTCATTGTCAAAACCTCACAAGCCAGAACGAAGTCAGTGCATGCATCTGTCCATCTGCACTCTGGCCTGGCTTGGTCATACAGGGGTGTTAGGCGGTGGATAAACGATCGACCTTACATTCGGCCTTCTTGTTCTTTCGTTTTGCTCCCTTGCTGATCAGAATGTACTTCACTATGATGTAAAAGGATTAAATGCTACGAATGGAAGCGGACGATATCTGGTTATGCTTGGAGGAGTCCAAGTCCCGAGGTGGAAAATCCGGTGAGCCACAGAGGAGGTCCTGATCCTGATCAATTTTTTTCCTTCTTGTAGACTCCGCCAAACCGTAGGGGGTAAGTTAGAATTGTTTTCCCCGGCTCGGCTACCCTACTAAACGTAGCTGCCTTTCACAGGGTGAAACAAACTTGAGGTATGTGGCGTCGTCGCCGATGACTAGCACGCTGCTCTGCGACTCACTTCACTCTCGCGTTACGTAGTACTTAAGGTGCCACAAACCAAGTTAAGTGGAACGTTACCAGCTAAAAACTCTTATCGATCCATCTCCGGATATCAGGTATCAACCGTCTAGTCCACATTGCACCCTCGCTCTTCTCAAGATATCCTTGTCAGAGGTGCAGGATTACTGCCGTTTAAGATACCCCATGGCTCATATCAGCTAAAAATAAAAAACCTTGCTCCTTACGACAGACATGTGGAGCGTTCGTTTGGCCTGGGAAGAGAGATTTTCTAGGGTCATCTAACTTAACATAACTTAACTTTACCTTTTTATTTGTGGTTTATAATTGTGGTTAAATCGGTCAAGTTGAGTGAATCGTTTGCTTGCACAATACATTACTTACCCTACTTAATCATCGTTTATTTAAATAATAACTACAATTCAATTAACATAGAATACAAATTTGGTGGGAAGGGGCAGAACTTTTCCTGCCCTGTACTAGTTTTTGCCCTTAAACTGTCCATGTGACGTCTTATACGTCGACCGACCAGTATTCCTCGTGGTTTTGTCAAGCCGGCGATCGCCAATCGCTCTGTACATTGCGTCTTGACCAATCCGCAATTTCCGAACGTTAGGTGTCGAGATCTCCCGAGTGCTACCACGAACATACGGAGGCGTAGGCAAACTAACCTAACCTAACCTAATATTATTCATCTAATTCTGTGTTGCCATCGCCTCTGCCGTCCAAATCTGAACAAACCCGAAATGTGCTGTACCACATGATTATACAGCTGTTTTTATTTTAGTGTCGAACTATAGATACTTTTTATTCAAGACGTTTTTCACGTAAACAAATTAATATTGATTTACGTCACACGTATAATTGTATTGTATGATTTTTAATGATGTGGTATATAAATGTATACTACTAAATTAAATATTAAAATACCGCAGTAAGGTAAATTATTACATGTTCCTATTTTACGATTACGATTGTCGATATCACTATATAACATAAATAAATAATATATAATTCGATATACAATCCCCCGTCAACCCGCGATGAATATTTACACGACCTATATTTGTTATAAATTACAATGTGTAAGTCATACTTACATACCTAAATTATTATGATTGAATATTAAATATGATTTGCCATATTTGTCATATTTGACGTACGCCATCATTATTATACCACGCAAACTACAAGAAAAATTATTACAGCGGGTTTTTTTTTTTTTAATATTAGTTTAATTGTGATTTATTATTATTTTTTTATTGTTACAATAATGGTGAAAATTATTTTTAAAAAACATTGATAATCAGACATAATTAAAAAGCAACAAAATGAATTTAAGCGTAAAAAGTTGAACGGCAAACATATAAAACCATTTGACATTAACTTTTACTTTACCGTCATCATAGCACTATAAAATATATTTAAAAAACAAACAATTGGTAGATAGGGTGAAATCAGATCTTGACGAAATCTCCCATTAATTAAGAATTGAAGACATTTAAGACTAAGATAGGTGGGAAGGGATGATGGAGGCAGTGAAAGTTATGGGATTGGACTGTAAAATATAGTAGAAGAGCACAATTTTCAGCGAAGCGAGAATTCGTTATATTATAATAATATGTGCTTTTTTTCTATATGTGGACAAGTTTTTGACCGTCAAACAAATATTAGACAGGCAAAATAAAACTGGCTATTTTAATGTTGATTTTGTTCTGTTTTATGGTAATTATTCTGAAAAAAATAACCGTATGGACTTGAAAATGTTTATACTTGGTATAATTTTCTAAATGTTTTGGTTTATTTAGTTAACTATTACTTTAGTTTTACTATGACGTTACTTTTTATATTTTTTATTTCGGTAAACCACTTCTCTACCAGAAATTTCGTTTCGAAAAAAAAAAATATATATATCTATCTTTTTATAACATTTTTGATCTCTTTGGTACATTTAGGAAGTTATTTTTCGGTTTTTCAAATGGTTTTCATTTTTTTTTGGAAAAACCGGTGTAAGAAACGTGTAGGAAAAATATTTACAAATATTTACGGCACTGATAGTTTCATTAATTTAAATTGTTTGACTTTTGTTTTCTACCAGAAATCTTTCTCAATGTGTAAAAAGTAACATCTTTTATGAAATAAAATATTATCTAGTTTTTGATTAAAAACGTAATTTTATAAATTTTCTTTGTAGTATTCTTAACAATTAAAAAAAATAAACTTAGGATAAACGAGAATGTTTACAATATTAACGGTTTATTATTTCCGATTTTGATTATTTGTAGTAAATAAGTTAAAAATAATTTTAGAGACCAGAAATTTTTACAGAATAGTTATCAGAGTTTTCTAGAAGAAGTTAAATTTTCAAAATATTTTGAAAATTTTTAATCTAATTATAGACATTTAACATTTTTAAGTTTTTTTAAATTTTTTATTTGGTTTAATGTGCAGACATTTTGTTTAACCAAACAAAAATGTTTGAAAAATCAATACGAGGTTCATTTTAAGTTTAACTTGGGCGTAAAAAAAATTTTTAAGTAGAGTAATATTTTTTTTTTAAGCGTTTTAAGTTCACATTGAAAAAATCACGCCATTTCAAAACATGTTTAACTAATTTCACTCAAAATCGTCTTTCGCCTGCAATGGTTAATCGTGGTATAAAGACGTACTAAATAATTTTAGGTAACTAATTGCATGCTTACCTTTCAAACTTCCTACCTATAATAGTAATACACTCATTAGCAGTATCAGTATTTTGGTTTAAGTTTTGCCCCTATGCTAATAAACTGCAAATCATTCTTTGGGGGGAGTAGTTTACTTTTAAGTATTTTTATTATTTTTTGTTTTGTATACACAATTTTTGTTAAATGTAATAAAGGTACGAGTTTGATAGACGTGAGGTGGTTATAAAAACACATTAGTTCATAAGGTTGTCTATGTTTTTTTGCAGACGAACCCTGTTATATATATAGTGAACATTAAAACTTTCGATTCTTGTCGTATAAAAGTTTTACTGATCATCATGTCCATATCGGCGTTCATAAGCCCCTCTCCTCTCCGAAACCACGACCTTCCAACGTTTTTAAGAATCTATGATCCGTATATAATGACTTCATTTTTAAAGTAAACCTATAATAGGGTTACTATTTTTTTAACACTCGTCACTCCCGGGACCATGCGGCTTTGGACGTCTCGATTTCGACGGGTGAAGTATTGTTGCCAGGATTATATAAGTACCTATCACAACACTATATTTGTAGTAATACAAGAACCTCTGAATTTCCAGAGTATTTTCACTTTTTCAAGGTTCTATATTGTCACGTAATATCATTTATATAATACCGACGGTAGGTGGATCGATCATCTTCTGGGATTTTTATAATTTATATGGATCCTAAATATGGATGTTTTAAATTTCTAGCTTCCCGCTGACAATGATAATATATCCATCAGCAATATCAGTTCATTATTTTTTTTTACCACTATAAATAAAACTTATGATGAAAATTATATAAAATGTCAAACATTTCTGCCTACCAAAACAACTTAATCCGCATAAAAAAAAATAATAAATACCTATAAATAACTCGAAAATCTCTAAAAAGTTTTAAAAACTTGTACACACTTGTAAACACTGTACTGTGTTTAGAAAAAGCCGATACAAGTCTTTTTTGAAAATTTAAAATCTCTGTAATTATATTTAACTGTATTAAAACAAAAAACAGATTTGAAACCACTAAACTTTCCAGTTTTTCCGACGTTTTTTGTTTCTATTTATTTAAAAATTACAAAAAAAAAAAAAAAAATCAAAAAAAATGAACTATAGTAATAGTTTGCTAGCAAACGACGTAAAATTATTACGGACAAATAAATGGTGTTAATATTTCGTTATTTTAAATTTTTACGAACTAACTATCAGAAATCTTGCTTCAATCAAAAAACCACAAGATTTCTTTTTTATTGAATGTTTAATTTTGTTGATGAATATATGCAGGGACGTCATTTTGTATTTTTTCATGGTATACAAAACGAATATTGAAAATTCAATAGTAATGCCATTCGTTTCGATCGCGTGCCACATAAAGGACAAAATTAATACATTTCCATATAAAATTCTATTTTTCAATTATAACATATTAATGTTGATTATTAGTAATATTTAAAATATTCAAAAACCTATTTCAGTATATCTTAGTATAGGTATTTTAATTAAACATAAATGAATCGGATATGAATAAATTGATCTGTACTAAATAATACTGTTAATATAAATTGCACAAACTACACTCAACAATGTTTGAGTATAGAATATTAGTTTTTTAAATAATAATAAAACAAAAACATTCACTGTTATTCTATTATACTATTTTTGTTGTGTTTATGTCTTCTGATACTGATCAAATTATATTTGATAAAAAAAAAAATAATGAGCTATCTGTAGAGATATTAAACATCAGTTTCATATCTATCTATGTGAATTTATTATTATCGCCAAATTATTGTTATAAAACCACAGAAATCATTTTTATAAAACTGATTACAAAATAATTGTATTTTCTAAAAATTCTATTAAATTATCTGCACCTACATATGAGACGAATTTACATACCCTTAGATCCCGCAAATGACGCCACTGTAAGTTGCCACATGCAAGTCATTTTTTTAATTTTCCAAACAGTTAACTTAATAATTGGGAAAAACTGGAAAAATTATTTTTAAGAATTATGTTTTCTATCAGAAATACTTTTCCGATTAAAAAACGACATGAGAATTTTTGATTTTCCGTAAAGTTTTCTTAATAGTTGAGCAAAATTGTAAATAATTGGGCCAAAGTAGAAATAATAGAAATAATTATTTTTAATTTTGTTTTTTTTTTTTTTGAGAAGGTAATTTAAAGAGGTCGTTTTTTGATTTTCTCCGGAGTTTTTTCAGCAAATATAACAAACTGGGAACAACATAGGGTAACCGGAAAAACGTAGAAAAACCGGGGAAATCGGTACGGCATTAAACTAATATTATTAAAGAAAACATGTAATGCCTATTCAATTACTTCGCCGTAATATGACATATATATTGTTGACAAAGCATCACTATCAACTGTATTCTGCTGAGAATCGTTTTTTGTTAGCAATGATTCATCGTTGCTTACAGATATACACTAAATTGCATGCACCGGTGGCTGCACCCGTACCCATTTCCCTAGGGCAGCTTTTTTTTTATAATCCGTTTTAAGATCATATTTCGACGAAAATCGTAAATATTACTACGGGCGTTCCAACAGCGTAGGTGCGTAATAAACGGACTTCGTTCGGAATCGTTTTTCGTCAACCTAATCTGACGATTTATCGCCGCTTACAGATGCGAACTGATCGTATCCCGCAGCCTTCCGGACTTTCCGCTCATGCTACAGCGGCCGTCATATAGCGGTATCAGCTTTTTATTATTTTTTTTTTTTCAACTCTCCCCATCCCCCCCCCTCTGGCCCTATAGAGAAATCCCTGTGCGCTCCGGACGGGCGGGACTTGTTGCGCACGCTGAAAAGAGTTTCGGGATGATAATATAGGTATATATAGTCTCGGCGTAACCTCTCGCGGACCAATCCGCCCGCGCGTACGGATGCGAAGGAGTATTATAGCGTTCGCCGTCGCGTACCATAATACAATACCGCGTACGGACTGAACGGTCACAAGCATTCCGCAGCGCGCCGCGTCTCCGTCCGTGTCCGTGTGCCGAACTGGTGTGGTGGTCGCTTTGATTTTTCGTTCCGTCCGCAGGTGAGTGACAAAACGATATTATAACAATAATACAGTGTCGTTTATCAAAAAAAAAAAAATAATAATAATAATAAATAAATAATAATTTTAGGTATATTTTTTGTTTTTTTTTTTTTTTTTTTTTTTTTTTTTATCAACCCGAGGTCGGTTTACAACGCCGATTCTACAATATTCTGACACCGATCGCTCGCCTTTTCAATGAGTTCTTTAAAAGTGTACAGACTCTCGCGCGGCATTTAATTTTTCCACTATAATATGAGTGTTTCGACGATTGTCTCCCCTTCTATCATATTACATACCCACTAATATTATATTACCTATGCCACACTTCTGGGTGTCTCAGCTATGATATGTCAGACCGTTTTCCAGCGTAACCTTAATCGTATCTATGCGTGTCCGTTTTTTTCTCCTACGGTATACGGCCGCGAAATAATTATAATAACATATTGATATCGCACCGTCCGAACGTAGTTATTTACCGATTAGTTGTTGACGGCGATTTTATTCACAGACGGTACTGTTTTAAAACAATAGTGTTAGGAGAGTTCTTGTCTTGGTTTTGGGAAAAATAAACTTCAGGCGACCCAAAAATCATCAAACTGTTTTGAATTTCTAGTTTTGCAATATAGGGAGACGAAGGAAGAGGTATATAATATCTGCACCATTTTGATGATTTGATACGGTTTACATTTAAATGTATCGTACGCTACCCGAATATTTTTTTTTTCAAAATTAATTAAAACAAATCATCAGAATTATTATTATGTAATATAACGTACTACCCGTAGTTTAGTCCTTATATTTTTTTAATTAATTTTTTTTTTTTGTATCTACGTCGAGTTGGTTTTGAGACACGCGGGAGCTCAAAATAATATTGGGAAAAAAATGACGGAATTTTGTTATATTTTTATATTTTATAAAATTTATAATAGCTAGTCAATATATTATACGAGTATACGTGTGTCGAAACAAATTAAACACTATACACTTTTTAATCATATTAAAATTATTTATGTAAACAATAACTGTGTTTTTATAAATTGTATTTATATATAGGTACTTAATGATATTTATGCTAGAAATTCACTTGTAAACACTTCCAGTGTCGGGATTCACAAAGACAAATAAATAGGGGCTATTATTTTCTTTCCCCAGCAGAAGTGTACGAATATTTATTCTATTGAACGACGACGTTATTTAAATTGTTTTGATACGCGAAAAATCACACCCCGATTTCTTAATAGGTACGCCACGGTTATAGTTCCGAGTCGACGGGGAATATATTATTTTATGTACTTTTTTTTTTTTTTAATATTTTCTTTGTAATTTCTATAACAATATTTTCGTCTTCTTCGATAGTTCAAACTTTGTGAATGTCGTTTAATCAATAATATTTTGAAATATGTTTCCAAACTTCACGGTCTTCTGTGCTTAAAACGTTTACATTATCACGGTATACAATAGCATAAATTCGTCAAATATTTCAACTGTATGTATAACAGAAAAGCTGCTCCCCCTTAAAAAAAACCCTTAATTTATTATTATAATCTCAAATGCGGACAAAAAATTTAGTTAAATCGAAATTAATTGTACACATTTCTTTTCTGAAGAACCTATACACATATGTTTATTATATAAACGCACTGCAATATTTTCACACCCCATTACATTTTTGACTTTTAATTAATTTGTTCGGTACCCTGTATTTAAAGAGCGTTTACTCCATCACTTTCTTTATACAGTATAATAATAATATTGTTATAATAGCATTTATACCACGTTATTATTCTTCAATATTCTGGAGTAATTTGTTTTCCATATAATATGTCTACAACAAAATATTAAAGTATTTATTATACGATTACAGTAAACAATATGCGAATGTAATTCCATACGCGTAATTAAGTTTTAAAATTGTTTTAGTAGATTAAAATACCTATGTAGACAATACTACCTATATAGTGTTTTGTGTGCGTAAAATTAAATTATCGTATATATAATACCTACTTATTATTATTATAAAGGCAAATATGCGCAAAATACATCAAATTCGTAATGTGTATTTCATACACAAAATACATCAAATACGGCAAAATACATTATGATTTTAAATTAGCTTAGGGACTTTCGGGGTTTAAAAAAAAATAACCGACACTGAGGACGGGTGTGACACTGTTGTAAGTGAGAAGATGGATAGGTAAGATACATAAATTTATTTAATTTATAGGTATGAATAAACAACGATAGACCATTGCTTATGAAAAACGATTCTGAACGAAGTTTAATTATACATGTTTTGAAATACCGTAATTTCTATTACGAATTTTGTCATTTTGTTTATAAAACTCTTATTAAAAAAAACTACCACATTATACTAAACTTTTTTTTCGTATCACTAAGAACAACTTTACTCATAATAAACCTCTTGTTAAGTTATCAATTGTATCTATTCGGTCAAACAATTTTATCCACATAGTACGAACCAAATAAAAACTAAAAAAAATGCAAATAAATATCGCATGGTTGCCAAAAATTCTTTCAACATTTTATCACACCTAGAAATGACTAAAATAAGTATTTTGCGGGAATTTCATCTCTTTACGATAATGTTTATCGACTTACAACAACAAATTAAAATCGAAAATATGTTTTAACACCCCCTAAGCCATCTCCCTTGATCCACTCTTGATACTCGGTACTAGATACATATTGCAATATAACTAACACAGTATACAATTGAATCGATGATGCATATACCGAATATACTGCCCTGCCCCGCTACAAGATTTTAGTACCCGAATTTTAAAATTAATTTATTGTGAATATTTTAATACGGTGTAATTAATATCTATTAAAAAGAAAATATACAGTATTAAATTTTAAAAGTGGATTCATAAACGATAAATTTGGTATTATCATTATGTATTTAAAATTTGTTAGAAAAATATTATTTTTCGAATCTGTGTTAAAAAGAGGGGAGGGGTACCATTTGAAAATCCAAAGTTTACACTCATTCAAAATATAAAAGTTTTAAGTTAAAAAAATGTTTTAATAAAGCCTAAATAATTCTGTAAATCATTGACAAAAAAAAAAAAAAACAAAAGATAAGTTTACCTAAAATTCTCTGAATTGTGATTAATGATGAATCATTTATATTCTCGCAATAATTATTCCATTTTATTTTGTTTCGCTATTAGGTTATGCGTATAGGTTTTGTAGAATATTTATTCGAGCCATTATTATTATTTTAGATTCGTTTAATATAGTATTGCAGTAAGATAATAATATTTTAAGTTTATTTGCATATGACTCTGCTAAAGCCTACACACGGTAAAAAAGAAAAAATCGTACTTACAGGTAAACGCTAAAGTTGTTTACTGAAAAAATATTAGGTATGATGTGAACGTGTTTTTTATTTTACGTTTCTCCCGTTTTATAAATCAAATGTAAAAAAAAACCGATTAGTTTTCTGATTAACATGAAATACACAATGTACACATGGATATAATTTAAAGATTATTTTTCTAAAGGAAAAAACCTATACGGGGGATAGAGTAGCGAAAAGGGGACATTTTGAACAACCGATAAATGTTTTGTATTTGTCCATTTGGCCACGTAAAAAAAAAAATACTAATGATGCAAAATATAATAATGCAAACGAAAAGAGGACGAGTGAAGTTTTTAATATTTCCGTAAACGAAATACATTCGAGTTCGAGCATTTATTTTTTTTTGTTTGATAAGTGATACTTTAACGATTTTTTAAGTACAATATATTATATAGCTACCTAATATTTCTTGAAAAACGCGTCTCGGAGTAAACAATATAGCTGCAGCATAAAATGTTTTATACACGGTATACCTTTGCCACGCAATAATCTCCTTTTTAACTTTAAATATTTAACATATTACAAGTTGGGTTTCCTATTTAAAAGGTAGCTATACGTACCTACTCGTATAGTGCATGTATCGATAGACACCAGTTCCCCTTTGAGACAAAAATACTCCTTTGTAATTATTTACGTTTATTTTTTTTTTTAAACTTGTCGCAAATTTTATCTTTTTTATTTAACTTTATTACCGCTGCAGTGACTTCTTAATAGGATATAATAACATAAATAGGTTATGATAGGAAGTATTAAACATTCCGGAAATCGACGGCTTTGGGCGGTATAGGTATAATAAAGATTTTTTTAAATTTAATTTTTTATTCAACGACTCGGCCGATTATTATAGTTATATGGGTACAGTAGTAGTAATAATATTATTTTATAAGTGCTTTGACTTTTTCATTCTACACAAAAGCACATTTGGATAGCAAAAAAAAAACGCATTGATTCTGACTGAAGCTTGCAGGAATATTGGTTTTACTGTGATGTGTGTGTGTGTATGTGTTTGTTTGGGTTTGTAAACAATTTTTCTATCAGAAAACTTACTCCAATCAAAACTTTACAGTTAGCAAGAACTTTCTTATAACATTTTTGACCTGGTTGAGGTAATTTTTTCAATTTTCCTAGCAGTTTTCTTAATAAATGGGAACAATTCCTAATTTTCTGACTAATTTTTATCGACTTGTTATTGCTCTGACGACAGAAGAAAACTACGATTATTAACACTCTTTTCAGAATCGTTTTTCATTAGAAGCATTTTATCGATGACTATTACCCTAGATTTCACTGCCCTCTTTAAACAATAACGCACCCATCAGAAATTTCAGAATTATTTTTATTAATTTTATTGATGTTTTATTGTTTGTTTTTTCTGTTTATATTATAGCGGTTTCGATTATTATATTTTTTTGAAACATGCATTGCATTCAGTATGAAAATTCAGTCATAATAAATCGGTTGGTCGAAAACTATATATTTTTTTTTTTCGATCGGGCGCCAATATAATAATATAGTACGATGTTAAATAAATATTGACCAAACGAGTGACTGAAAATACGTGATTTTTAAGATGCTATTCAATAGTTATTTTTTTCGAAAATTAATCTTCGCGGATTAATATAACACAAGTAGGTATATTAACTGACCTTTTTCCTTATCTTATTTTAAAAAAAAAATAATAACAATAATAAATATACAATTTTTCACAAACCTTTCTGTAAGAAATTACCTACTCGTATATTATTATTAATTCATATGTGAAAAAAAAACAACACAATTTTGGCTACTCAGAATATCGTTTAACTTGGAAAGAAATGCCTCGTTCTCGGCGCATTATGACAAAATTATTTTTTAAATTTATAATAAAAAATAAAACAAACTTGTTTTTAAGAAAATAAAAATTATTTTTATTTGAATACTCTTGGTTTTTTTTTTCTAAATACATGGGTGTTACAGAGTTTTACTTTGTTTTGTTTTGTTTTTTTTTTATTAAAAATCTCATAAATTATTATTTAAATTCGTGAGCTCAGATCTGCAAATATTCGGTCAAATCGTATATTAATATTTTAATTTATTTTTTATAGATATTAGAAATATGTATACTTATATCAGTTTTATTGCGATTTTTAAATATAATTAGTGGAATTTAAGGACGTGTTAAAAATGCGTATGTTTAGGTTTACTTAATTGAAGAAGTTATCTATTTTGCAATTACTTAAGAGGAATAAAATGATGCTTTTTGTAAAATTACTTTTTTTTTTTTTTTTTTTTTTTTTTTGATCCAATGAATGTTTTTAAGTTTTCGTGTATCTACGTGCAGATAACACTATTTTATGGGCTTAATCAGAACTCCTCGGCTAAGTAGAAAAAGGATAGTTTTTGTTTTTTTAATGGCAGATCTAACTCAAAAGATTCGTTTCACAATAAATATTATAAAAAATATTAAAAATTAAAATGTGTACTGCGAATAGAATGTTTATTAAAAATGAATTCGAGCGCCAAATTACTATAATTTTGTTATAATAAGTTTATAAATTTTGTTTATTGTGTAACCTGGTAATTATAAATCCGGTCACGTGGTAAACGGATAACATTGTTTTTTTTCCCCGTTGGTAAATTCTAGTTGCGAGTGCCCCATATTTATATACTGATCATTAATATAGCTTTACCCACGGACTAATATATAACGGACGGACCTGGAGGTGGCTTGAAATAGGTAGGTATACAAAGGGGGGGAGAGTCCACCCCTCCCCACCAGAAATTTCATGAAAATTATGATGAAAGTAGATGTTTAATAGAGTCTCAAAATTGGTTTCTGTCAATGTGGAAGATAAATACAATTTTGGTTTTATTTTTATTTTATTACTAGAAAATAGTAGGTAGGATATTATTGTTATTATCATTTGTTGTGATTTTCCTGATTTTAGAAAACTATAACTGATACGGCGAAATCGCATAGTCCGTGTTATCATCACAATAATATGAATTACGTTATCATTTAGGCTGCATTCACTAAAAAACATATTAAAAGTAAAATTTAGTAATATGTAGGTACCTAAAAGATTAAAAATGAATGTTACACAAAATATTGACATTTTTAATGAAAAATAAATAGTCCTACAATTGAAAGTAGGTAACTATGTAAACTTTTTTGTTATGTGAGTATGAAAATGTACAACCTTAAATCATCCCCCCCTCCCGAAATATTTTTTTGTAAAACGCACATGGCTTGAGATAATTTACTTGGTGGTTCAATCTTTAAAGTAGTGTAAAATAATAATACCCGCACGTTTTTTAAAAAAACTTTTTCAAAAATAATTTCACAAATTATCTTTAAATAAACTATAATTATTATGTATTTATTGCTGGTAATGAGCCCATATGAATAGTGTTTCGCGCAAAATGTTAAAATAAAAAGGAAAGGTAAGATAATAGGGACGGGTGCAGCCACTGATGTAAGTGGGAAGTTGTGAAGGTAGGATATAGATGGGAATTTAAGCAATGATAAACCATTGTTTACGAAAAAGTGATTCTGAGTGGAGTACAGTTAAAGTGATGTTTTGTCAACAATATATATGTCATTTGATGACAAAAAAAAAATTGGCTTTATATATTTTTTTTAATAAAATTTGTTTAATGTTGTATCGATTTTTTCAATTTTTCTACATATTCCCCATGTTTTATCCTTTTAGAAAAGGTGTTACACCTAGAAATCCGAGCAAGTTTTCTGGTAGAATAGTTGCGCACAGATAAAAAAAAACAATTCACATCTTTGTAAAACCATAAGGTTCTTCGTTCCAAACAGAATCTAAGAAAAACATTTTTTTTTTCCGAGAACCGACTTATTATCATATTATTTAAGGTAAATGTTATTGCTGTAAAAAACGACGCCCTGCAGGAAACTACGTTTATAATACATAAGCTGATTAATCAGTTTACGTATCTAATCGTTTGTGTAGACGTCGTTTAGATAATATATTGGAGTACAAATCAAGTTATTTTTCTAAATTAATTACTCGGTACTATTGACAATAGTTTTCCGTGATAACTACCGGTGATGTAACAATGATAAATTAACTTTTTATGTTTCATTTAAAAATCGGCATCTTTAAATGCATACCGTATACGGTATGATATAGGACGTGAAATAGTCGAAGAATTTCCACTAACCAAAACTCTGTATTCCAATAAAGAGAAGGGAAGCGCGTCTCGGTAAAACAAATAGCCGCTCGCTATACGAATACAACCGGAATCTAAAACAAAATATCGGCAAATAATTTTTACGTTAATGTTACTACCCATATTATGCTCGCGCAGATTAGTTACCGGCTACACACCTCTGAGTACTTAGTACTTAAATACTGTAATTTAAGGGTGAGCAGATAGTGTAATATATCAGTCGGAATTGTTTTGTAATGCTTTCCCGTGTGCGCATATACTTACATACGTATTGTTTATCCCCCATTACCGCAGTTTAACAAATCCATGTGCTCGGTCATCATTAATAATATTATAAAACTCAATCGTCGTTTAATTTGGATTGCGCGTAGGTACATTGTTATAAATATATATACATATGTAACTATTTTATTAGACGTTTCGTGTTAAGGCGGAGTTATACCCACGATTATGGTAATGCGATAATTATTTAAATGTATACAAAAGTGAATTATTTGTTCCGACTACGAGTTCGGTAAATAATAATAAAAAAAAAAAAAAAAAACCAAATAGAATACCTATTCTTATGTGGTGAAGCTTGAATTGAAAACCGCATCAATTTTGACGGAAAGGTACTCGGTTTTCTCGTGTCTTGTTGAAATTGTATCTTCGAACGCTTGATAATGGCGATGCCTATAATTTACATGAAAGTGAATGCGAGTTGATAGATTTTTATTCTTTTTTTTTTATTTTCTGAAATGTACACGTTTTAGATTTCGAGCGTAGATAGGAGGTATTGGTTTTACTAAAACGTTTATTTTTTTTTTTTCTTTTTAACTTTTTTACTTTGTTCTAGTATGTAGACACGTTTTTTTTTAGTAAACATGCTCCAATTTTTACGTGTAGCAACTTTATTGAAAGCTCAAGTTGTCTAGTTAATATTTTAATAAGGTGATTTTGTGATTTTCGACTCCATTTCTTAAATAAAAGCACGTAAGTGAGAAAAATGTAGGAATGTGTACAATTTCACAATTTCATTATTTTATAAAAACACGAATAATGTTTTTTACCAGGAAAAATGATTTAATCGAAAAATCACAAGATATATTTTTTGTTTCCTTTTTGATTTACTTTCTAACGGTATTGTTGCCGAAACTTTTGAGCTTTTAAAGAATTTTAATTTTTGGGAGTTTTTGTTGTAATTCGTTTAAAAATATACGTATAGACTTGAAACTTGGTTATAATATTTATATTAGATTTACCTAGACGTAGTAAAATTTTCAAAATCATCAAACGACTTTTTTTTTACAATGGAACATTAATTTTTTATTACACCACTTTTATCCTAGAAAATTTGCTTCGATGTATAGCACCTTTTCTGAAAATAAATTGTATTTATTTGGTAAATACATAGGTCATTTTTTGATTTTCAAAACGGTACTTGAAATAAAAAAACAAACCGGGAAAAAAATACGATTTTTTCACGATTTCGGTATTTTAAATAAGTATCTACCACGTTTTCTAGCACAAATATGGCTCTAATAGAAAAAAGGCAAGAGACCTTTTTTGTTGAATTATTAGTCTTGTTTTTAATGATGTAGTTCGTTTTTTTTATTTTCAAATTAGTTTTCATAATAATCGGGAAAAAACGTAGGAAGGATAGGTTAGGTTTATCGTTGCTTACAGATATAAATGAAAAAACTACCCATCTACAACAGTGGCAGTACTCATCCCCAGTATCAGCTCTTTTTTTCCGAGTGAATCCATAAATATTAAAATGCGAAAGAGGGGCTTTTCTCTGCCTAGCTATTGGAAAACATATTAATACGTTAAATATTGAAAGCAATTGTTAAAAAAAGGGAGATTCGTCATTGTACATATTATGTAAGAAAAAATACCTATAAAAAACTACAAAAGCTTCTTAGTCATCATAGCTTCTTCGATCCTTTTCGATTTTTCTTACAGTTTTCTAAATAGTTGGGCAAAACCGGGAAAAACGGGAAAGTTTACGAAAATACTAATTTCATTGTTTTTAATTTTGGTTTTTTAATGTAAAATATATATGGGTAAAAATAACAATCATAGAGAACTTACATTTTCACAGAATTCTTATAAAAGCCTTTTTTTAGACGTAATTAAATTTTCTAAACATTTCGACGAAATTTGAACTATTTATAAGCATTTGACCTTTTCGAGATTTTTTGGTTTTATTCAAATACAAATTAAATAACTTTATGTATTTTACCTAACCACCAATTCACCTACAACAGTGGCAAACCAGTTCCCACTTTTTAAAGTTTTAGTATCATACTTTTGAGCTTTTTTTATGAGCCAAAAAAATGTAATTTGAATCTTAGATGGAACAAATGTTAAATTAAACGAGAATTAATAATTTTAAAAGTTGTTTTTTATTTTGTTTTTTTATATTACTAAGATGTGATTTTTTTTTTTATTTAAATAGCTGTCCTACCAGAAATGTTATTTTGATAAAAAAAAACACTTTATGGGAACCTTATTGTAACATTTTTGATCTATTTGATGTCTTTTTTCGATTTTCTCATTAGTTTTCCTAATAAACGAAAAAAAAACTGACTATTTTTAGTTTTATTTTTTTTTATTTTAGTGCTACATCTGGAACAAGAGAAAAATACGACTAATAATAATCTACTCAGAATAGTTTTTCATTAGCAATGGTTTATTGTGGCACATGGATATAAAATAAAATAATCTGTATTAGGTTTATTCTCCTTTCCAAATTACCTTCTAAAACAGTGACATATCCATCAGCAGTATAGTTATCTGCCTTTTTGCATTTACTTTATTATGTACGATTTTAATTGGTCGTCTATTTATTTATAAACGATACGGTCTCCGCAGCCTGCCGTCGTCGATAATACACATTGTGAATTCGATAATAATTAATTTTAATAGTAATTAATTTTATTGTTGTTTACACATACCGTGGCTATATATTATTCCGATCGATTTTGTTTCCAAGGACTAAATGAAAAGTGATGTTTTTATGAAAACCATCAGGTATAAACTCAAATAAATAATTTCGTTATGGTTTATCGATATTATTGTCAACACAATTAATGTTCGAATAATACACACGAGAAGCGCGAGTATTTTGTGTGCACGAACAACAGTCGTGAATATAGGTATTTTAATTTATACTTTTAATATACGTTTTAAAATGTTCGAATTTCCGCAATAATTTAACCACCAAGTTAGCAATTATATATCAGCATCATCACTGATAATGATATATTATTTAAGAATTTTATACTGACCTGGGGTAGCTAAATAATCGTATAAGGTACACATTTATAAAAGTACAATTTTCACCTCGAGTACTGATAAAAACATCGCGCTAGATGCAGTTTTTTTATTTCAGATCCGGAGCCTAGCGAGAAATGTATTTGGTTTTACAATGATGTTTATTTATTTCTTTATTTATAAACAACTTTTCTACCAGAAATCTTTCTCCGATTTTCAAGTGTAGTACCTTTTTGGAAAGGAAATTTTAACTGGGTGGTACTTTTTAAACGAGTAAGGCTTTTTGATTTTCCAAGCGGTTTTCATAATAATTTAGAAAAACGTAGGGAAAACGGGAAAACTTACATATATGTATAAAAGAAATTTCGAGCTGAATCGTTTTCCGTTAGCAAAGGTTTTTTTACAGAAATAAATTAAATTCTTCTCTATATTTTACCTTCCCAACTTCTCACCTACAACAGTGGCCCACTCATCGTGCGAAGTATGTCCGTCTTTCTTCATATTAAAATAAATATGATTTTTTTTTATCATAAAATATAGTGTATTGTTGAGGTGACCAATTCGATTACGAGTTTTTTCATCGCATGTAATAATTGTTTTTATAATCTTTTATAAGTTATTTACAGTTTTCACTATTCTCTATTATCTTCGTACAGTTCAATAATTTTGTTTGTTTATGATATTTTAATTATTTTAAAAAATTAAGCTTATTTTGGCTAGTTTAGAGAAGTACACTTCTACCTTCTACAGAAGTGGTCTAAAAATATTTATATATATATATATATATATTTGTTTAATGATTATTATTTATATTATTATAATAAGTTTTATTTTTTTCAAACTGAATCCTGTTGTTCTTTAAAACGTTTAAAGACGAAAAATTAAACACCTTTTCAACCGAATATAACGATATCTAATGGCAATACTAAAGAATACTTAACGCTGCCTTAATGCATATAAGTACAGAACTTATATGAACGTTTCGGTCTGCATAAAATAATGTACGAGCTGTTTTTGTTAAAATTAAAAATACTTCCTCTTTATTATTTTCGTCCGATTTTCCAAAATAATTAAACCATTTTTATGAAAAGCATTCTTTCACAACGACGACGACGACGACGACGATGACGATGTTAGCCCACCCACCAGATCATGGCTGCACGGGTAGTGAATCGGTTGAAAAAAAAAATGTGATTTTGAAAACGTATAACAGCGGCTCGTTCACCTACGTCATTTCGATCATTTTAATGTGGTAATCCTTTCCCTTCGTGGAACACCCGGTATACGAGAGTACACTTACAGATTTATTACGTCGCGTCGTGGCCGCGGAAACATCGTTCCTGCACAAAAAAAAATCATTCAACAATTTATAATATGTTTAATAAATATCGTCTGTTATTTCACTCCCTATACTTTACTTAGATAGGTATAATATATTTGATGACATTTTTTGTATCCCGTATATATACTGCAGTAGCTGCAGTTTAATATGGTTACATGACGTCATCGTTATTTTCTTTCGGTCGTGTTCTTTATTGTAAATCATCTCGTATATAATTTGACGATTTTTTTTTTTCCAAGGGAATTATAATCGTTGAGAAATGTGGTATTTAGATCGAAAAACTATTTTTAAAAACTTATTAATCAATCAAAATCTTTATTCAAAATTTAAATCCGCCAAACTCAATCTTTTTTCAATCGTATTTGGGTTTTCGGTTTAAAACGTCATAGTCGTTCGCGAAAATCGACTCTAGCGCCCTATAATTTTACGTTCTGTTTTAGCCTTCTGATATTGTTGAAATCATTAAACAGTTTAAGAAACTTGCGATTTTTAGTGTTGTACGCGAAAACTTTGAGTTTATTCGATTATTATAATATATTTGTCCTAAGTGTATAAAATTAACTGGTTTTTTTTTTTTTACTCCCAAACAATTTATATATTATAAAATCACAACGTAGTATCACCATCATTCGTTCATTACACGTAGTTTTACTTTCGCGTAAAATAACCGATACTACTAAAATATGTTATCGTGACGAGTATTTTCATATCAGCCATATCATGACGCATACGCGTGTAATTGATTTATTTTCGTTTATAATATAATACGCGTATATTGACAATATGTTTTTGTTTAAATTTATATTTATTCGTGTCTTACGTCGTCAAAGTTAAAAAGTTTAATTATATGCAAACTTCCGCAGTATATTATGCATCAAAAACTATTATTGTAGATTAATATAGTATTATTGTGTTAGTCGTTTTATTGAATTTCTACTAAAAAAGAACAGCAATATGCAATGATGCATTTAATTTAATTTTGTTATTATTATTTCGTATTATAATATCATATTCAATGAATAAATAACATTATTCATATACCAAAAACAGCGAGATTTTTAGTACCGTTTTATTCCCCAAAAATAAATATTTAGTTAAAAAGTTGTTGCTTTTTGTTATTCATATGCACGTATTAGGAATCTACAGAAAAAAATCACGTGCTCTAATTTTTTGTTTGGGTACATAATTATATAAATATATATTAGTATCTAATATTAAAAAGCTTCACTTTTATTTTATTTCGTTATCTGTAGGTACGAAGCCGAATTATTTTTAATTTAAGTCACAGAACCCTTCGACGCAATATGGGCGGTTTAATTTGGACCGTTAATTTATAGGTAGGCTAACGTATTCTATTTGGACTTTGTATGTTGTTGGAAAATAAGCGACCACTCTTTAATCGTTTAAATAGCCCACTCGTTATATTAGCACTTTAAACGCATACTGCAAAAAATAGTAAATAAAAAAAGCGAGAAATCGATTTATATGAATTATAATATGTTCCAACAGTTCTCATGCAGTTTCTAATTGTTTCCGAAAAGCAAAACATTTTTTTTTCACCATTTTTAAATTATTATAGGTACATTGTTGACTGCGTAACACTAACCCGTTCTTTTTAACGCCGTTTCATTTATTTTTCGCACAGCTCATATCGATACATGATCGAGAATCATTCAAGACGAATGCTATACTCGCAACTGGGCTATGTATTATTACAGCTATGTATTTACAGACTATCTGAGAGTTCAGCTCAAGTGACATGTAAATTAGATTAAAAAAACATTTTTTATTATTATTAATTTGTTTTTTTTAAAGTCAATACTTTGCAAAATAATGAATGTTTCAAGTTCAATGAATCACCTCGTATACTTACTTATATATATAAACCTAAACGCGGCTGATCAATTTCAGAGTGAATTCTACAAGTATTAAATCGTATAACTAATATAATATTATAATATACCCGTATAGTATAGACACGATTAATCACAAATAGGTACACCTGACCGAAACGCGTTTTGCAGGAAATTTATACCGAAATCGTATCGCAGACAGCTGATATATTAACACATAAGATAAATTAACGAGTCGACAACATAATATTATACGTTAGAACCATAGTCAGCTGTTTTACTATTATAATATTGTATTGACTGATTGGACTTAGGACAGGTACTTATATCTGAATATCGACGACAGCTGGTAGGGAATTAATCCGCGTAGATGATTTGCACCCCTGTCGATAAGCATAGGCGGAAATGCATTTTTTTTTTTTTGAAGGTTGAGTGGCTAGAATTATTCCTATAAATTATCTTAAATAAGGCTTGTTGTATAAAACGTATTTGAGGAAGGTATCGATTAATTGAGCTTTGGCTAACTTGGGAAGAGGGCTAAGCCCCAGACCCCAGCACTGACCGACCTCCACTTGTGCTCTGCAGGGTTAAATTTCCAGCAACCGGACACGCCCACGCTAGTGTAAAAGTGCCTAATTAAATATAATAGCATTTTGCATTGTGTTCTTCGTTGTATAATAATAATAACGTAGGCACTTATAGCAATAAATGGTCACCAATAACACTTTCAAGACTGCAGAAATTTTGCGTAACTTTTATATTTATTATTTTATAATGTAAAGTACAGTAGTTTGATAAAAACTAATGCTGTTAAGGGTTTAATAGTAAATATTGCGTGTGGACGTGAGAATAAGATTCCACGCTTGCGAAGCGAATAGGAAAGAAGGGACATCGCGAGCAATATGTTATCCGAACTCGGTAAACGATGCGATTGTGTTTTTTCTTTCGAAAAATAAAAGTACGCGTGTGGTTAGAGGAAACAATACTTTTAGTAATAATTGTTTTAATTGTAAGTTTAACGCTGCACATTGCTCGAGATGCGTCGTGTAACGAAATTGGGTCATCGGCAAGTGGGAGGGGGTGGGGGTCCCGTAAGACATTTCACATTTTTACGGTGATGTGATGTTATTATTTATTATAATAATAATACAAAGCGAGCCTTTGATTAATGATTTCTAAAAAAAAAGATGGAAAAAACGCGGCCGCGCATAATATTTTCAAATTAAATGTTTTAAATTAATAATGATAGATTAGGTAACTTTACGTAAGTATATATAACATTATCGGAAGTTTTTTTTTTTTTTACCTAACTACCAACGTGCTTAGTATTATGATAATGTACCACAACAAAGGCAAATAATTCGTTTCGGATGTGTAAAGAAACTTACAAATATATTATTAATATCGCCGAATAGTTGTATGGTATTATTATTCTTCACCTTCGCCTTCGTCCAAACTATTTGGGGGTCGAGCATCATCATCCAAAATTTCCTCTAGACCTGATCTCTCACTACACATATAGTTTCAGATTCCTCTTTCCCCGTAACACGCCCAAACCGTCTCAGTCTATTTTCTTTCATTTTGTCTACTATCGAAGTCACGCCTAAGCCACCTCTAAGTATATTATTAATATTGCCAAATAATCGTTTAGTATTATTATTATTACAATACAATTTATCCTAGGTACGTGAAAAATATAATATTTTTGAAAATGATTTTTAAAGACATTTTAATGGTGGTAATTTTTTAGAGTTATGCTATTATATGCGGTAGGTGCAATAGCCAGGGGTACTGGGGTACGTCCCCTCCAAAAAATTGTTCGTTTTATTGATTATTTGAATCATGCTAAAAAAATATAACATAAAGTAATACAAACTATTTTTATTATTTATTATTGTTCCAACGAGTGTGTTCGTGAATTTTACTGAGTATAAAATAATAACATTGTCATTTTCGAAATCGAGAGAAATTGTGCTGCGAAGATACTTATATTATAATAATCGATCGTATTGTTGATTCTGAAGTATACGAATTGGCCGTCCGGATGTTTGTTCACGGGAACGAGGATTTAATTCTAAACCAATATAAGAATATAAGACAAATAGAAAAAAACGGTTTTTCATCGTCAACTGTCAAGATTTACTATTTAAGAGCTGCGAAATTACTCACCTTATAATACGATACCACTTTAAACAATTAAATCCAAAGTTTTTTTAAAACGATTACTATTATTACGCATTTTAAGCTGGGCATATTTTACGCTACAGGGAGGGGGACAGTGTCGTTTTCACCTTGTAACTATAGGGCATTGTGCAAAAACTTTTTTAATCCACGACCCCCCCAAATTTATTTATTTTGATGACGTGACCCCTATCAATAGGCTTAATTTTAAGGGACGTATAATAGGCAGCTGCCCCCCTCATCAGTGAGATTACTCGTTATAGAAGACTCGTACGTAACTATTTCATAATGAAATATTTCCTCTAATAAGTACTGTCAAACCTAGAGATTAAACAAAATTACTGGTAAAATTCGTTTGACAATAACCTATATAACGTGTGATATGTTAAGTCAAAATTCCAATCCATTTCATAATTATTGTATCACAAATTCAATAGAAATAAAACTTGTTATCGCAAAAAAATATGACACAACCGTTGTCTGCGTCGCATGTTATAGCATTACACCGATGGTACAAAATAATTCTACGATAAATATTCGTAGTCTATAACTTTTTTAATTTGATGCTAAGTTGTTGGCGATATTCTGTTAAACTGTCAATGCTTCCGAGTGAGGCCCACGTATTAAAATTGAAATTTAACAATCCGGCTTCACTTTCGATCTTATTCTGTGAAAGATTTCCGAACTTAGGGTGCCATAGATTTTGTTTAAAACCGTCATAATTTCATTGTCAGTTTTCTCCTAGTATTCTAAAAAAAAAAATTACTAAGTTCCGCATGCCTCGACAGTATTAAAAATATTTTATACCATAGAAATCTCCCCGATCGATGGTTTCCGATAAAAACGATAACAATTACAATAGCAGTCATCGAAACTTGTGGTAATTAGTATTTTTATAAGAGTATAAATATAATATAATATGTGACCGATTCGAAAACGGACGACTGTTATTTGTAACGTGCGCCCAGTGTTCATTTTTGGTATTCAAAGTGGTCGCTGTGGTTCAAAATTTGTATTCGACAGTTGTCGTGCTCGAGATAGATAGGTAGGTACCCGATTGCATGTTTCGGTATGCCTAAAGCCCCAGAAATCCGAACGCGGGCTCGGGAGCGTCCGATTCTCTTATTTGTCTAAAACACAGCGAAACTCGTCTATGAATAATATTGTGCGTTTTATAAGTGTTTAACGACGACGTTTTGGGACGATTTAAAGTACCTATATGAAAATGTATCATGACAGTGGCTGAATAAATTATGTGTCTCAAATACTTATCTATCTACTAAATAATTATCTATCGATAAATGAAACCTACAATCAACAAATAACATACTTAAACATAAAAGCATCTATCGTCATTTTTCCATATGCTATTAACACTCCCTTCCCCAAATAATATTTTAGTCCTTTATGCATTAATTTACCTTAACCTAACTTTGTATACAATTGTTTGAAATTCTTATAATTATCAAAAACCAGCAGATTTTTTTTTCAAACGTTACAAAAAAATTCAATCCGTCACTAGCGTACCGAAATGTAAGAAATCACATAAGTAGTTACACGAATATCCAGGACTGTATTTGGACACTTTACGTCCCGGGGTAACATGTTTTAGAAACAAAATGAAGGTTAGTGTCTATGTTCAATTTTTTATTTTCCAAAAATAGTCTTTTAAGGTATTGAATCTTAAAGTGTCTGAACGAATTGTGTTTTTTTATACTTTGAAAGTTAAAAAAAAAAATCTGTTGAAAACGTGATAAAATTACATTATTTAAAATTCAAAAACAGATTAAATTTTAGCGGGTTCAATTGAATCGCTAAATGTAAAAAAGGAACATTTTCAAATTCTAAGCGTTTTACAAACAATAAAACTTCTTAAGAACCTCAAGTTTTATTATATTTCATAAAATAACCGTAGACGCTTGTGAATGATAACCAACTTTATATAATTAATTATTAACATGAAATTTATGTTATTACACATTTTTTTTCAGAGATTTAGTATTTTTGTCTTTTCAAAAAATTTAAAAAATGTTAACATATACAATGTATATGTTTAAATACATGTACTATTTTCTTTTTCCATTTTGCAATTCAATTATAAAACTGATTTTTCGTAATAACAATGCTTTTATATACATTTTCCGCTTTACGTGTACTTACCTCTCCTACCCCTGAATATGGGCCTGGAAAAATCAAGTCGAAAAATATGAGAATAACCATAAAAAGATGATAATTCATATTGTAAACGAGATGTTTTATCGTGTCGGTTGATACGTAGGTACCTATATTATAATATTAATATTTTAATATTTATTCCGTCGAGCATTCCATTGCATTAATCTCGGGCCTTTGAAACCGTGAAAAACTTTTCACAAAACGGTATAAAGTTCATCGTTACTGTAAGAATATGGCTACGGGCAGTATTTAATTTTGAGATTCCGTAGTTCCAGCGCTGACGTAAAAATTCAATAATATTCTGGTATACACTATATACGGCAAACAGCGTTGTTCTCCGCGATAAAATAAACGAAACTTTAATATTTAAAATAATAATAATAATAATACGATCGACATTTTTCCACCATTAAGAACACGATGAACCTCGTGCTAAATTTTCGAACATTTTAAACAACAACTAAAAAAAGCAGATATTACTAATGTCACACCGGTGTTGTAAACGTAGGACATATAAAGTTAATTAATTTATATCCGTAAGCCACGAGAAATTATTGCTAACGAAATAATAAACGGAAATTGTAAAACGAACTCGCTACATTCAAAATTTAAAAATATCGATGTTCCAAATATCTATAAATAGTTTGAAAATCCCTTAGCGAAATTTTTTCTTTAAATTCATTTCTTTATATATTTTGAATACCGCAAATAGTTAATACGAGGTTCCCATTAAAATATTGTTTTTATAATAAATTGTCTGTAGGCATTTTATTTGTTTTTTTGTGTTAACGTGGTTTTTTTTCTACCATTGAAAATCATTGATGATTTCCTACTATTGTGGCAATACAAAAACGTGTCGATTATTTTATACCATAAAAAATATTGTTCATGTTTCATACGTTAAAACTTAAAAATATACTCTTGGATATATTGTGTCGTGTAACCATATACGCAGTAACCATAACACGATTATAGCAGTCTTCAGTTGTATATTATAGGTAGTGACTTATTTCTACCAAACTTATATACGGTTTTTTGAAAAGAATTCTTTGTTTATTGTTCGTACGATTTCTCACTTACTACGGTAAGTACCTTTAAAACCACGATAACTGTCATATATCGCAGCGCCTATTATCTACCTACAATAAATAATACTATCCGTGACGAAAATTGTTTTTGAAAATAATACTGGTGTTGTCTATGTAAGACTAAGAGTAAGAAACTCTTCAAATTGTCAATTAAATAATAGTGAAATGATAGATAGAACAACTTATTTTATTTATATTTAATTTGTCATCCTCGTGTATTTTGTTTTACAAAGGTAATAATTTTAATAGGTACAGGTACGTTTGTTAGGTAATATTTTACTGTAGAGTAATACTTTAAAATATAATCTAATTTTAATACCTATAAGTAGGCTTAAGTACTTATAGCTCTAAAAAATATACAAATGTACATGAAAATACGGTTTTAAAATCATTAAAATATGAATTTAAAAAATAATAATAAATGACAATAAACATCTTAACTAATTTTATTTTCAATTATAAAAAAGTAATAACTATTTAATAATAATTATTAATTAAAAATACAACTTTTATTATTCAACTTCATTTGAAAAAAAAATTGTCCTTTTCATTGTCCTTAAAATATTGAACAGCTAAACAAGTACAATTTAAATTATAAAGTCTAAAAAAATAATTAATAATTAATAATTATAAAAAAAATTACAATATTTATAAATGCCTTTGTCACTCTAACTAAATAACTGTGTTTAGAAAAATAAATATGTTTTCTTAAAATGTTCGTAAAAATTGCATTATTGAATCTGAGTCATCCACTTCTTGAATAAATTACGCTATACAATCAGATATTTTTTTTTATATTTTTAAATGTAAATCTTCGATGATTACTAATTAACAGTACATTTTTGTAAATTGAAATATTTACAAGAATACTTTTGAACTAAAAAGAATATTTAAAAGTAGAGCTTTGCATACATTTTTGTTGAAAGAACTCTATTTACTTAAATTTGAGTTTGAAAGTAATTGTTACGTTAGTTTATTTTTTTTTTATTTTCATTCCATTCTACTTGCTCTATAATACTTATCATTTTTTAGATGATGGACAATTTTGAAATGTTTGTCACTTTCCATTTTTTTTTCAAATAGTACACAAAATAAAACATGTCCATCGGACGTCAATGTAACTTTAAACTCCGAAACATAACTTTGTAGCCGGGTACTCGTAGAAGGTTGTACTTTAAGCATTTCAGAATTATTTTACGTTATTATAATTTTATAAGCTAAAATACATATAATGGTTAAAAAGGAAAACGGATAGCGATTGTGGACGACTAAAAAGTAAAATAATACAACTGTTGAACAACTTAATAATTACGTCGATGAACACGGGGAAAATCAAAAAACAGCCACTCAGTTTATTTTCATAAGTAGAGATCGGATTTATATTCTCTTATAATCCACAAAAAGCGCTTTAAAACATCAAAAAAATCTCTGAAAAAAGCACTTACAAATATTTTAAAAAAAAGCAAAAATGATAAAGGAGTTCGAAATTCTCTTCAATTATGTCCACTAAATAATAACGAAAAAGCCAAATCAATTTTAACCATTGTTGCATAAATATTTCCGGTTTTCCGATTATTGAAAAAATTTAGTACAAAGAATATCAAAAAATGACTTTACTACTAGATTTGCTACTAGAAATCACTTTTAAGTCGAAGAAAATTACAAAACTTTTGGCAGAAAAGTTGTTCATAGATTGATTTTTTTTCTACACAGATATTTAATTAGTGGGAAATATTGGACTATTCAAAAACAAATATGTTTAATTATTATCAACACGAGACCGTTTCGACCGGTATCGTATTCATAAATTATTACGATATCATACTTCCCTACTTGACGAAAAATAATTACCGAAATACGACCCCTCTACGTCATTCTCATCGCGAAAATCAAAATGCCCTAACCAAAAACCGAGATATCCTGTCGAAATATTAGTAGCTATCTATCTAATTAATATTCAAAAACGGTTGCGGTGGCCGAACGTATAATGAGAAATTTACAACATGGTATATTGTAGGATGGTGTAAGGTTTTATCGTATCGTTACCCTCGTATATTAAATACACTAACAAATCGTTGGGTATTCGTGAGTCATAATCTTTCGAACACGTCTAAAAATGTGGAATATACTTTCAAAATTGAAAATACTTCAAACTTAAGAACCTCTCTGCCAGACCTTATTGTAAGAAATTTATATGTTTGTGTATGACTAACGCTATAGGATTCTAAAAGGTCAAAAACTTACATCTTTTGAACTGATTTATGAAAAATAAAACAAATTCAATACACAAATAATATTTTTAAATTTAAAATTCTAATAACAAATATAGCAAGCATCTACTTAAGATACTTAAGATACTAAGACTATAAGAGTTAGATTACTTGTAGGTTTTGTAAAATTTTTAACAATAAATTTAATATATCTAAAAATAATAATGGTCTAACAAATAGAACATCAGTTTTAATTTTAAACTCTGAGCGTAACATGAAATTTATTGATTTTACTGTATAACATGTATTTTCTTCTGTCTATGAACCACCGTATTAAAATATTTTAGTGCTACGCGAAATCTGTCCAAATAAGCTTCGAGTGCTCTCCCGTGAGAAAATCCTGGTTACGCGTTTGAACTTGCTGATGGTATAAATACATAGCGGTGGTCATTGTAATACTGTAATTGAACGGATTGATTGCGTAGTCTTATGTATAATTAAAATGGAAGGCTCTCTAAATAATGTCGATTCGTATATACGTGAATCAATTATTACCGCCTACTGTGATTAATGTACCTATACGAATATTATAATATGTGCCGTACATCAAAATCCGTATCGTTCAATGTTGTATAAAATTAAGTTTTAAAATATATAGGTAAAGATAAGAGATAATTGATAATTGACTAGTTAATTAGATGGAGATAAAAAAAATACGTGCAAATGTAATTATCTAGATAATGATAAATAATCAGAAACTTCTTTTCTAGATAATAAAAAAAATCTGGTTCATGGTCGTATAAAATGACCAAGTGTTAAAAAGTGTATCAGATTTGTTTCACATCTTCTAGATATCGAAAAGATTGCGTGGTTGATGTAACTCAGTAGTATCTATTTATTTAACTATAGGTAATATTATATGTATTAATAAACAATACAAATTATTTCTATATATATATATATGAAAATAGACCGAAATATACTCATCTGAAAATAATTTATCCAGATCAAATACAACACGGCTCGCGTCATAATAAAATTGTTATTATTATTTATTAATTTCGGAACAATCGATTTCATGAATTAGGATTTTATATTATTAGATGATATTTCCAAACGAATCAATTATTCTATCCGATAAATTATACGAGTGAACTTGCTTTTGAATTTTTTAAAAGGATATTTTAGGTATATTTTGACGCGATATTATGTTGATGAGATCGGAGGAAATTTTATTATTTTGGTGCTATAATAGTTTTTTGATAAAATTCACCATAGATTTAACATAGACATTTCGGGTTTTAGATCGGATTTCGTAAACGTCGACATTTTCGTCATGACACGAATCGATGAGTATAATGTTATTCTATAATATAGGCCATGTGCAAAATGTAATTTTAATCACTCCTAAAATCTCATGGTTCGTCAAACAGTGGATAGTAATTTGAGCGTATAACTGCGGTGCAACACTTGCAAACAATTGTACGATAATAATATAAATAAAATATAACTGCCTATAATAACGGTAAATTATGATTCGTGTCATATAGAATTTAAAAACTTACCTAATTGTTTTATAAACCAAATGGCGAGAAATCAAATTTCAAAAATTCAAACGCGATAAAGTATTAATTATACTAATCTATCTACGGATTTATGACATGTACGAATATATTAGAATAAAATTGTAATTTACTTAAGAACGTCTTTACAGTCTCAGACTTACAAACGCACGATATAACGATATCACGTTCAGTAGGACAAATGTTGTGCCATTAGTTATAACGTTACAGTGAATTGACCTATTGCCAGACTGTTAAAGATAAGAACATTACCTAGTTATATGCGCTCCTATGTTGGTTTGTCCAATAGTTTAGTTTTTAAACGAGATATGAATGCGTGCAGAAATATCAAAATTTTAAAATGCTTATTAAAAACAATTTTTAAGCGTCTTGAGAGCAACACAGATAATATTTTTTTGGCTAAAGATTAATTCACTATAAACTGGGTCCACACCAAACGCGTAACTGCGCACCAACGTTGCTGCAACATTTGATCACTTGCGACATTCTCGCGAGCACGGGTATCCATACTGCGTGCAAAGATGTATGTTATAACCAGTGGCGTAGCCAGAATTGTATACTGAAGGGGGATGGCACTTAAAAAGTTTCTACTTTAATAGGTACTTAAGGAGGGTATAGGTCACATGTGTTTGAGGGAGTTCAACTTCAACAAAAATATTAAAAAATGAGGTTTCATCAATCATATTTACTAATTGACTATTATTATAATGAGTAATTTATGGTACATTTTTCTTGTTTGAACTTTAACAAATTATTAAACATCTCGAATTTAATGAAAATAAAAATTGAAGGTCAACATTTTCAAAAGAATTAGCTCTATAAAATTGTTTGAAAATAATAAAATACAATTTTTTTTTTTTTTTTACCAAATAATAAAAATTTTTAATTTAAATATTTAAAGTCCTTATCCCTGTGAGAAATATAAAAAAAAAGCAGTATTTTAATATTTAGATTACATCCAGAGATTTTTCAAATGATACCTATATCTTCGTAGGACACCTTGTATAATATTATTTCCCGAAATCTCTTGTGGTAATTTTGCTACACTCCTCTAACAGCTGCATACTTCTAGGATAATTATGAGCGAAGGCAGTAATTAAATAATTTTCATTTGTGTCTTTTTTATATATATATATACTCGTATATATATTAACCACGGCTAGACCCATTAAGTTTATTCGCTAACATATAGTACCTACTCCTTAAATAATACGATTTTATACGATTCAGTGTAGAAAAGGTTCTTCGAAGAGTGGAAAAAAGAACGGTAAAGGTAGTTAACACGTTAATCGTAAAATGGTTTGCCTACATAAACACGGCCTATGAGAGGCCTATGAGGGTACTATAGCCTTGTTACGACACTGCACTGGTTACAATATAGACAAGCGTTTTCTAATTTATGTTTATTGTCATAGCAACAATACGGTATTGATGAATATATGGTACAAACCAATTGAACAAAATGCATCAAAGTATTTTGAACAAAGCTCCATGACTAGTATACTCATGTTTGTCGTGAGTGGATTTAGTCTGTACCAAACGTGTCAAACGTTACAGTAACGTTGCAGAATGTTTTGCGTTTTTGTGTTGGAGGATCAACTATTAAAAAAATTACACGGAAAATCAAAAACGATATTTATTAATGAACACGGACTAAACGACAGAGGATATTTTTCGAACACATTATATTGTAATAAGCGAGATTTGCGACACGTGCTGCGCGGATTAAAAGTTTTTTTTTACATCGTTGGTTGATGGATACATCTCGAATAGTTTGTATTCAGAAGACACGAGGTGATTTACTAAGAAACAGTACACAGATAGGTACTCAAAATATTCGTTGCGTGCATCCGGAAAAATTCGTCCAAATAGAAGTATCGTAACGGAAATCTCCGAAACACGACAATTACGAGGGGCAATTGATATTAGCGGATTTCGGTAAATAATTTACAAACAAAAAGCGTACAGGGCAAGAAAAACCTCGAAAACTTTCGATTTTCTATGAGTATAATAAAGTATAATTGCATTGGATCGCTAAAAACATCACGTTCTTAACCGGATTCAAGCAAGGGCGTAATAACGTCATTATCGAATCGAAATGGCCACGAGAAGACGCGTTTTGTTGATTTGCTATATTAAACGTAAAACGAAAAAAAACATCCTGCGGTGGTGATTCGGACTTTATAACGTTTTTTAAAAAAAATAATAAATATTTCAAAATATTATTACAGTATAATTACAATCGTATATTCTACGTGCGTTGAGGAAGTTTAATTTATTTTTTTTATTTTTCAAGTAATAACAATCAGCTTAAATCTTAATGATTTTCACCGTCTGACTCGTTAGTTTTTTTTTATTTCGCTGTATAAATGATACTTTTCCCCAATTTGATCTCAGAGAAGAATCAGATGTTTGAGTAGGTATTCGTTTATACTTATATTGCGTGTAGGTAATAAATATTGAAATCTGTGGGAAAAATATGTTTTCTCATAAAATTCTCAGGACGGTGGTGTACAATAGGATAGAATGAAATCTAGCTCGGCAAAAATTAGTTGTCGATAAATTCCAAAAAAAAATGTAAATATCGATAATTATTTATCTACTTGTAGGGATTAAAGGTTTATTTGGTTTTTAAAATGTATTTTTAAAACTATCATAAATCATACATACCTATATAACAACATTTTATTCTTATTTTTAATCGAAATTTAAACTGTATTTCTGAAAAAAATGTCCAAAACGCAACAAATGTTTGAAATAATGAACTCATAGAAAAAATGTTCATATTTTGAACTTGCCATACAATTAATATAACGATTAATTATAATAGGTTTCTTCAGCACTAGAAAAAGTGATAACCAAATTTTACGTAAACGGATCTGAAATGTTGAAAAATAAATTTTTAAATTTCTTAACCAAGGTAAATCCTACACATTTTAACAAAAACAGGTTTAATATAAACGAGAGTAAGACAACAATGATTCAACTGATTTAAGTGACTATGAAATTAAATCAGAAACAGAACAAAAATAATTTGCATCAGAATAATTTGAATTACAACATTACACACATTAAAATATGTAAAGTATACCTAGCTATACCTATTACAAAATTTTAAAAGTTGTAATTGCATGTACAAAATTAGTGAATTACTTTAGGCAAGCTCTAAATTCTTTTAATACTGTATCATAATTCTTATACATACTTTACATTCCTAACTACCCACATGTAACAGTTTCCAGCCTATCACAGGTGTGAAGTATGTCCGGTACTATATTGTTCAATACGTTTTATACATTTCAAGTATTCATTTTAACTACTTAAATCTTCAAGCTTTTCTCATTTTATCCGAAATATTCCAGACGATCCGTGAGTTCAATCGACTTTATATATTACACCGTATTGAAAGTCTTATGGGTAGATTACATATAATATTAGTTTGGTTTTACTGTTGAATATATAATACACTTCGACATTAATCCTTCTCTGTCGCAAGAAGATTTACATAAGTACCTAACAACCTAAAAAGGAATTAATTTATTTACATACTAAAAAAAAAATATATTCATATAAAAACCATCAAAACATAACCAACTTATTTGAACACAATTAAAAATATTAATATGTATACTTTTGCAAAGTTATAATAACATTTTTTCGAGGTGATAAACAAGATACAAAAATGTTTCACCCGGCAACTTTAGTAGACAAATACTACATCGATATTCGATACGACAATTATCAGTATTTTTTAATTTTTAATGGGTAAATAAAGTAAAACCAATATTTTCTTCTTGATAAACTATCTGTAAATAAAGTTTAAAAATTCACGTGTTCAGTCGTATCTGTATATTTAAAACAAATTAGAAAGTTAAGCTTTGTTATACATTTTTATATTTTCACCCTGGTCAAATCGTATATCTGAAACAAGGCTGTTAAAAGATTTAATCGTCCGATATGTTTCGAGACATGTTCGAGAAAATAATGTTCCCACTTTAATATTTTGTTATTTCTTTAATCCCTGAGAGCTGAACACAAATATTATTTTTTGTTAATCGAGCGAAACGATAACACCATATTTCTTTACGTCTTATACATATTATTATTGTACTGTACGAACGCTAAAGAAATTATAATTTTTTTTTTTCTTTGTGAAAACGTCGAACGAAAAATATTTATTTTGAAATACACTTTTGAGTAGCGACTTACCGAGAGTATTTATTCAATGTTTACAGTATATATAGGTACTTCCTGTATCGGGATGAGCCATATCATACGACGAAATCGTGAAATCCCGACGAACATTATTGTCGATAATAACAATGGAATAACTACAGAGTTGTGTAATAATAATAAATAATCAAATCTGTGTTATACTTAAGGAATCTGTCGTAAAAAAAAAATACCTAATTTATCACGGTAAGAGGATGTTGTACCTGTATAAATCGTTTCGCGTGGAACCACTTTTCTCGCACCATATTATATACAGGTATTTTTTACTGGTATAGAATTATCAAATTTTTACAACACATAAAAACTGACTTTCAGTGTGTGTTGAGACCAAACCTAACCTAACCTTCTGAATTTATTGAGTACCTATCAAAATAATAAGCACATTATAGATACGACATAATGAAAGTACTTTCTTATGTATTCTGAATTTTTTGTAACTCTATGTTATACTATATCTTTGGTTCCATAGAAGAAGGTCAAGTTTGTATAGTTTGCAATGCAATTGTCAAATTAAATTTTTAAAATACATACGCCTAAGCAATTTATACCAACAAATAAAGGAGAAAAAAATTACAATAGACAAAATCATAAAAAATGTCGAAAATTAAGCCATTTTCCTTTTAAATGAAAGACATAATAAATACGGAAAAAAAATAATAACTCTGCGCAAAACGGAATTTCCGCTTACATTTCAGTTTATTCTATTGTTGCACATTATCACAAGTATATTGTAATATACTTGTGATAATGTGAAACAAGTTTAATGTTACAAATTTATCTCAAAGTAAATTTGAGTTGATACATTTTCATTTTTTAAAAATATTTTATTGATATTGCTTAAACGCACACCCCTTTAATCATAAACGCTAACTACATGTAATTGAAAAACAGCAAGCTGAAGCCCCCCTTCTCATCAATGTTTTTGTTGGTGCTCGTGTTGAATTATCGACGTGAAAAAATAAATGTCCGGATAAGAGTGGTAAAATTAAACGGTGACAGGCTGTGCTGCGATCACAAACATTGTGAATCTTATAAACGGAATTAAGACTCCTTATTATGGTATTCATAATATCCAATCGATCGCACCGATTTTTGACCAATACTGCAATATTTAAAAAAAAAAAATTATGAAAACAGTGCTATTCTCAATGGTTTTTTTTATTAAATGTCATAATCCGCATTTTCAACAGAATATATGTTTTTAACGCAGAGCTAAAATAGGTGTCACTATCAGTTCTCAAGGAATACAACATAAAAAACATAATATTATCTAGACTCTATTCAAGAATATCGAAATTCCAGTTTATAAAATATTTGCAATGAAATAGATTTAAAATCGAATGAACTTTATTAAAAAAAAAAAAACATCTGCTTTGTCACTTTGACGAATTTTCCCCTAGCCAACTTGTCACCACCACAGTATTTTATTTTATTGTATAATAGTGTTTAATCAATAACTAAAGTTTTAGTATATTTTAGTCTGTAGAGGTATTTCAATCCTGATATTTATTGTGAAAACTTAAAATTTGAGCATAAAAATAGTTGGGGAGAAGGTTGAAAGTTGAAATTCCCAAAAAGCAAATTCTTGATACTTACACCAGGTCCGAAAAAAATTACAACCATCCGACTTAATTTTTGGGGGTCTATAAGGTATACAAAACTAAAAAAACCACCCTCCTCTCTCAATAACGTGGAAATAATAATGGGGAAATTCGTATTAAAATTCAACCAAAATATTGTATCACATCAATCCGTTTATAAAACAATTCTAGTTCCCGAATTGAGTTCTTCCCTCTAGGGAGAGCTGATTAAAGTGTCCAAAAGTAGCAGGATAAAGACTATATAGTTATAGTACGCAAAAAAAAATGAATACCGAAAACACTCGAACGCCCACCGTTATTAAAACACGATACCTCGTTACCTACATAGGTTATTTGACCACGCAATAAATTTGATGAAATTAAATTTGCCACGTAATACTTACACCTCGCGTATAAAGGAAAATCAGGACATCGTATACCCGCTATACCTATGATTTCTAAAGTGGACAAGACGCGATTTTATTACTCATCGTTGTCGGTAAAACAATATGGAGAGACCGAGTTACGGAATATGCGCAGCTGCTGATCCACAGCTGTCGTTTAAAATTGAATATAGTGGGTACTCGATTCCAGTAAGATTTTCAAGAGATATTATTATAATTTATAATTTATAGCGTTGATATTATTATCGTTTCGCGGCCGCCCATCAGCCACTTCACTGCAAAATAATTACCCCCGTGAATAGATTGCTGCTGATGATATTGCGTGTAACCTCTTTGTCCTTTGAACGTTATGAAAAAAGTAATAATAATAAGTCTAACAAAACATTATCCTCTTAGTGGTAAGAATAATACATTTATTTAATTATTATATATTTAAGTTTTTTTCTACGAGACGCTTAATAAGATAAGAACATAGATATAATGTAAGATAAAAACAAACGTTCACTCGAAACAGAATTCATTGGAATATAGAGAAAAATGCTATAAATGTGTATTTCCTAATATAATATATTGCCAAATGAGCCAAGTAAGTCTTTTTCCAAATAAAACTTTGAATGGGTTTCAAAATATTCAGGAATACTATTTGATGAACACATATTTTTTTTCAAATAGTTTTGATCCTACCTTTAAATCATTGGGTTCAATATTGTAGGTAGTAAAATGTATACCATCCTTCGAGAATGTGACGTTACTACGTAAACTACGTGTGATATGTGAAATTTATTATGAGTCGATTATGAATCATCATGTTGAAAAAAAAAAAAAATTTGAAAATACAAAAATAACCGCAGTTACAAAAAAAAAATGTATTTTTGAACTTATTTTCTTAATTTTTTCCCCAGATGTACAAATTCTTAAATCCGGCTCTGCCTTTGACATACCTACTCCGTTAGACATTGACGATACTCCCTCCCCCTAGAATAAAGGTCTAAAATAAACACTGATTGTAATGATTGTCTACTGATTGTAGGTGTTACAAACTTCTAAAATATCTCCAACCTGTTGTTTCTGATACTTAAACAATTTTGAAGAACGTTAAATATTTTCAAGTTTTTTCTTTAAACTTTGTTTGGATATCATTTATAATAACACTGGAAAATAAACATTAATTTTGAAATAAGACACTACGTTTCTAACATTAAAATGTTTCACCACCACCTAATCTTCAAAGAATCTCAACCCTTCATTAAAATCATGTGTAAACGAACTTAGCTCAGAATCATTTTTCGTTAGTTATAGTTTATTGTTGCTTACAGGTACAAATTAAAGAACTTTATACATACTACCTTCCAGCTTCTCATCTACAACAGTGGACCATCCATCAGCAGTATCAGTTTTTTTTTTAATTTTCCAGTCATTTTTCTTGGTATTTTCACGAAATCATTTTTCTTTTTCGCTGCAACATCAAAATGTTCTATTTTATCGGTGTATGGTTTTGACTACTGCTGCCATGTCATCATTCTTTGATTTTGGACCGATGAAAAGAAGTAAATCGAGCGGATTGATTAAATCACTTTAAATTTATTAAAGTCGTAAAGTCGTCGATATATACAAGCGATTAGTTTATGTCGAGTTACGTAATTTTATAACATTATAATATATAACGAAAACCTGCACGCACCTATATGTAAACATTATTACATTATATTATATTATATTTGTGTTCCTTCGGAGTTTGTTTTACGTTCTCGGTAGCTTTCCCTTGAGGGACCGCCACATTTCGTCTAAACGAAATCATTTCGATTAGGCACCTACGACCTACCTATACCTGATATTATGACTGTCTTTCGACGTGTTTAAAATGTATATATTTATATTTTTTCATTAAGAAATGCCGTTTCAACATTATTATACGCCGGGCTTAATACTATATTATTTTTTATTTACAATGAACTCTTAATTAACCGCTTATTTTCGGGGTTTTCGATTCGTGTATGGCGTTTCACTTTATATTCGTAAATCGTATTACGCACTAACGCACCTACTTACTCGTATAATCGAGGAAATCCCATTATGAGACACGCATAAGAAATCTATAGGCAATCTGCCTAACTTAGCTATCGCGTTCCACTCTACCGTAGTTCGGTAATCCACTAACGATTACCATCTATAGTTCCTACTACCGAACCGGTGCAGTGTAGATTGCCTACAACCGATTATAGTCACTCTTACTAACTTGAGGTTTATCAAAAAACAGAACAACCTCTATTGCCGCAACCACATATCATCCATTATTGTACATATATTAATACTGGAACTTAAGAAATAAATTTACGCGGTAATCAAAATCAACTGAATTCACGTCATTTTAGAAGCGGTGACGAGTTCAAAGAGCAAAAATCGTTTCATGGTTTATTTATCTATTCAAGCCAAAGTTTTTCGGTTATCAATATTCAATAATGTGTTGCTAAATAAGAAAAACAATTTTTTTTTTTTTTTACTAAGTTTATTAAAAAGTTATTAGATTTTCGAAACCATATTTTCAATTGTAAATTATACACATTTATTATCAACGGCAGTCAGAAACGTCATATCAACATTTTTAATTAGTTTTTTATGTCAAATCTCGAAATTGAATAAGTGATAATAGTTACGTCGTTAATTTTATAATTTTTATAATATACATTAAATTTGAAAAATATAACATGTACTTTTAATGAGATATTCCAATTTTAAATGATGATAAATATTATTTAAATTGATATCCTTGTCACGGGACTAAAAGGGTTTGAAAGAGATGAAGGGATACTACGTTTATATGCAGTCACTAATACGCAGAAGTAAGACTGGAAATAAATGTTGATAAAACTAAATACCTATACGATATTATAGAGAAGAGTAATACCGAACCACATACATACAAATTTAAAGGTAGGCGTTTGTAGGTTCATGAGAATGAGAGTTTAGGGGGTCGGTAAAAAACGAAGAAGCCACCCAAATAAAGGCAAAACTACAAGCTGGGAACGAATGTTCCTATAAAATACCTAACCAAAACAAAATTAATTGTGTGTATTTTTGAAAAAAAAAACAACTGAAATTCCAGATGGTTTATATTTCGCGCGGTGTTTTTTAATGAACGAATGTTTAAAAATTCTATACGCACCGCAGAAATTCGGATAGTTCGGAATTCGTTTTTTTATTTTACTGGTTTGACTTAAAATAATAAATGTACTTTAGAGTTGGACTTTGTATTATGGGTTTTTGTTTAGAGACGGGCAGATCCGTTGTATAATTATTAAACGAGTAAGTTTGTAAGTTTGTATAGGTACCAAATATCGTGTTTCGGTACCCTAAAAAAAACTCCCCGGTCGAAATAAAATCAAATGAGCGTTTATAAAGAATTCTGCGCTTTTGCAATGCGATACTTGCACTATCTCGGTAGAAAAAAATATGTTCATGTCAACACGGTGACGGCACGACGAATAATATCTTTCAAACACCCTTCACACTGTGAACTAAAAACATTAAAAATAAAAACATCAAACGCGGTGTCATTATAATGTTCTTTGCCCTTGAAAAAGAAAGCATTTTGTAAGCAAATCATTAATTTAATTGACTATTAATATTTAATACACTTAGACCGTTAAAAAATGCGTAAAAAACAAACGTGATGTTTTTTATTCAAATAGTGTGTCTACATTTTTACTGTATACCATCAATAATTGACGTGAGTTGGAACCAAGCCAGGTGCATGCAGACAATTAAATAAAATACTATCGCACTTTTTGAAATCATTATTAAAGAATAATATAATTGACTATCATACAATTGTGATAAAGACAGTGAATTAAAAAAAAATATACCCGAAATTTCGCTATTTATTTTTAAAGGAGTTTTCTGTGTCTAAATCCATATAGTTAAGTCTATTGAACACCTTATATAGTAACATATTGCTTATTATGTGTTCACTAGAAAATAAAACTGAAAATAATTGAATCAGTAAATTGTGTGGCAAAATATTGTATTTATGTACATCAAATACTCTCAGTGGCGAAGAAAGATAACTGAAGAACGTTACAATAGGGATGGGTAATTGCCAATTTGGACGACATATAGGATACAGAGTAATTACGTTAACAAGTAATCAAGTATAAATCATTACAATATTGAGAAAAAGATTCAGAGTTTAGCTAGATAAACTGGTAAATTAATAGTATTTGTATTTATAAGTGATAGTATTTATATAGTATTATTTATGATTTTTTTTCTTTGTTGTAGCCAAGATAACTTGGAAATCAACAAAATTGAGACCGACGACTTGTCGTCTTTTGTTTTCAATATTTTTTCACGCGTCTTAAATATTTTTCGTTTTTCCTAAACGGTTCATCCCGATTATTATGAATACCGTTCAGAAAATCAAAAAAATGGCTTCCTCGTGTACCAATACTAGATTCAATATAGAACAAAAATAATCTTCTGCTTATAATTTACTTCCAGAATACAAATTTAAGAAATAGTAAAACCAATAAAATTTTCTCGGTTCACTTAGAATCTAAAAAAAAAACTTTTGAGTACGAACGCGTAAATATTTTAGTATTTTTTTCCTGGGTTTATTAAGAACCGTATAAACCGTAAAACCGTTTTAGAATATTATGTACAGTGACAATATTGATAACATTAAAAATAAAAATAATAAAAATAGGTAGGTAGGTACACGCAAAATAGGTTTTGTTTTTACATATCTCCCTACTCAGATATAATATACAAACACACCATACAGAGTGCATGCGCATTATAATATAAACGTACATATATATATATATTTATTTTTTTTTTTTTTAATAAAACAAATAAAAATTCAATTCTCAGAATAAACATCGAATGTATTCCATTAGCCGGCAGGGAATTTTGTGCTCTATACGTCGGATTGTTACGCTTACTCCCACCACTAGCAACTTGCTCAGTATTTTGCCATTTTTATATGTATCAAATGGTATTCTCGAGTTAATAATATACATACTAATAAATATAGTAAAATTATCGCCATTGTGGTATATTTTTCTATGGCTATACGATTCATTTGTGAAAAAAAAAAACAAAACGATTTCACAAATCTATATGGTGGACGAAGGTGAAAAAATATATCTTTGTCCATTACGTCGTGTTTAGGGTTTATGAACCCTACAATGTACTTAACTTGTCAATAACGCCACGTAGGATTTCTAGGCCTTAGGGCCAGGTAACCACAGGCTTATGACGCCACCTAAGGTCTCTAAAACCTTTGAAAGAAAATTAATAAGAAAAGAATAAGATTGGGCATGGCCTGTAGAACAAGTGTCTAAAATGGTTTATACGATTTCGTTATCGATTTATTTTACGGCGAGAAAATATTCTTATATGGTGACAGACGGATATCCGACAACATTTCGAAATTGTCTTTTTAACTTCCATAATTGTTCACACTTGAATTTTTAACCGAATTTCAGTGAGAAACTACAAAATTATTTTTGTTATAAAGATGTAATTTTAAATTTCACATCTGAGAAAATTTAACCACTTATTTGTTTGTCTCACTCCTGACTGCAACTACTAATAAGACGTTATTTAGTAAACATTTTTAAAGACGGTTTAAATTTCTCGTAAAAAAAAAAAAATAATAATAATAATAATAATAATAAATAATGAATATAATGACGGACAGGCGGATGTAGAGGCTGCGTGTTCGACATTCCGTTTCTGGCTCGGGGAGCGTTGACGCTTTTCAAAAAATCGATTTCCGCCGCTGGACCCGTAATGATATAACATTTAAGCAGTACTGAATCCATACATCAGCAGAACTTATTTAAAATATATATAAATATACATATTAAAGTATATAATATTTTTTTCTTATCGAAAAGCGCAAGCTGGAAACGAATGTGCAGTAAATTTCATAAATCGATATTTTTTTTCACAAATAATCGGTTAATAGTTTGTAAAACGCAGTTTTCGAAAATTCCAACAGAAAAATAATAGTTAGTAAGTAGTTTGATTTGCTGCAATACAAATATTTTGTCCGAAATGACTCTGACATTATAAACTCAACCGTTTTCCGTTAGTTAACCTAACCAAAACTTTTAAGTACCTCGGGGGAGATGGGAGTATTCATCCTCTTCCGTGATCCGTATAATGTGTGTGCATTGTTATAAAACTTGTTATTAGTGTCTAAAATTACTCATTTTTTGAATTTAAATATTATATTTTACATTAAATATAAATTAAAACACTCGCATAATAACTGTACCCGATTGTCATATCTATTAATATTAATGTTGTGGTTATTGCATGCATTTTTTAAAGAATTTTTAAAATACATTTCTCTCCTACCCCCTTTCTCCATCCACCATAAGACGCGTCTAAGTATGCCACTGACTTAGGTCCCTATCGGACGATGTAATAAACGACTTTATGAACTTTAAAGCGTTACGACACGCAGTTTCTATACTTTCGGTAAATAGCCATTAATAATACAGTTGTAAAGGTATTTCTATAAAAACACTCGGTGTTTTTTTCTTCCCGTGAACAAGTTTTCAACCAGAAAACGTACTCCAATCAAACAACTTCTTTAGATAAACATTCTTGCACTTTCCCGGAGTAATGAAGGAACACTGAAAAAAACCCTCTGAAAAACGAGAATAAGTATTTACGTAATGCCAGCTATTTTTACGTCGATTTTTTTTTTTTTTGGAAATTCGGTAAGAAACAAACGAGCACATTTGTAGTTTTCACCAAATACTTATGCTGCCTTAACGTGGTATAATTTCAAAAGTATTACGGCTTTTATTTTAAAATAATTATAGTTTAAATCTTATATGTTCGATGTTTTTTCGTGTTATGATTCGTTTTATGTAAATAGTTTGTTTTTCTTGGTAAAAAAGCTCTATAATTTGATTTTTATCAGGCTAAAAAGGAATAAAAAGTTAAGTGTATCTAATGTTACAATTTATTTCCACTGAGTGTTTGAAATCAAATTTTGACTAGTAGAAATCGTGGAAAATTATTTTGTAGCTGAAAATTAATACAATTTTCAATTTAAATTTAGCGAAACTTTTTAACCGAGCTTCACTCATAATCGTATTTCATTTGAAATGATTTATCATGAATGGAGAAAAGAGGAGTAATTATAAATAAATTTATAGTATACTCGTATTTGTTTTTAGATCGACGCTAATTACAAGTTATAATTTTTATTTTTATTTTGTAAGGTTAGGTTATAGTTTTTACGGCGAATCAGTACAAAATGCGTTACATTATATTTTTAATTTGTACACGGCTAAAAAACATAGGTACCTTTGTTATAAAAAACACGTGCAACTCAATGTATGTAAAGTTTATCATTATGAAGTTTGCCTTTTCACGGCTATTAGACTTTATGTACAATGTATATAATAATTTTTTCTTTTCATTTTTCCACTCGTCCTGTTTTGATATAGGTTGTAGGTATACAAAAACAATTCAAACGAATTTTCAGTGCCTTTTTAATAGTACTATTATACCTTGGAAAAAAAAAACATGAAAAAATGAGTTAAGTGTAAAAGTGTTGCGAGGCTTAATCGGGTCAAATTATTACATTACTTTATTAATTTATGCATATGACAATTCGGTATTTTTAATGGATAACAGATAAAAGTATTAAAATAATTATAATAATAAACAAACAAAATAGATAAATCTATAAATATATATTTATTAGTTACAATAGGGACGACATTTATTGTTGTAACTTCTTTTATACAAATAATAATCTTCAATCTTCTTTTGTAGAAAAAAAACCACATTACGTTGTAACTAATGCATTCTTCGCTATTTTAGCATTTTAAACCTGGCTCACCCATATTCAAATTATTTAAAAATAAAATAAATCATTTTTTTTAGTACTTACGAACACAGAAGTTACGATTCTATGAAATATAATAATAATAAATATGAACTTTTCACTTATATTTATAAGGTAAGTTGTGCCGTTTTAGTTGAAATTTGAGTTCACGTACAAATAACAAAATATAAATAGAAGAATATTTTAGATGGCTGACCTTAACTTTTTTTCTACAAAATTGTACGAAATTTAACGAAAAAGTAACAGTTATATTAGTTTTTGCATTTTTTAAATAGCATTAATTCTTTAAATTTTGTAATTAATGATTATTGATTAAATTCCAATTTTAATCTAAACGCTAACATTATACGTTATGTTCTCAGTTACTTAATTTTTTCATGTCATGAGCTATAAGACGGAGACAGTGCATATGGTTATTGTAATAACTACTGACTGAAATTTCACTTTATGTCATAGTGCACTCAGTTGCATCCTAAATTGTGAGAACCTATTAAAATGATGGGTTGTTGCAGCTATCTTTTATCGGGTGTGTGCGATTGTCGTACAATACATTTGATAGTCAGTGGACACGACACCAACAAGTACGACACTAATTAACAGTGAACGACTGAATGACAGTTTCAAACCATTTAATATCGATATCATTTTGTATTAATAAGATACCTGCCTTTTATCTGACCATCCATTATAAATGGATTTTCGGCTGTTTATATACTGGTTATAGATGGGTAAACGTTGATTACAAATAATTGGGGTCGCATCATTTCGACACGGTAATTTCGACGTGTGTCAAATGAACACGGTCATTTTGACGCGAGACAATCGGGCGCATGACACATTTCGACGCACGTCATTTTGACGCTTTTTTTTTTTAACTATTTTTGATTTATTTTTCAAAATAAATGTATATATAAAATAAAAACAAAATAAATTATTAATAAATATAAAATATACAATTTTTATAAATATCTGAAATATTATTGCATATATACATTTATTTTGAAAAATAAATCAATAATAATAATTAAACAAAAAAAAAAAAAAAAAAATGCGTCGAAATGTGCTATACGGCCAATTGTCTCGCGTCAAAATGTTAAAAATCAACTCATATTGGTAATAATAAATAATAATAAATTTATGAATATGAAATATAACCCAAAAATAATAATATTTAACACATAACGTCCTAATATTACTGTAGAAATATTATTACAATTACATAAGCAGTTTACATTTCAAATTTTAAATATTTTTAGTAGGATAAAACAAAATGATTAACTTATTAATAAATAGTACATATAATTTTAAAAACAAAATTGTATTGTTTTTACCCCTTAGAAAATCTCGTTTTACTCTTAGGGGGTAAATTACCTTTATTTTCCTATATGTGCCATTCCTATCTCCGCGTTTGCACATTAATTACATCATATAAAAAGCCTATAGGTTATTAGATTTTATAAAAAGAATTTCGAGTGAGTTTAAGTTTGCCAACTCACTTATAACCTTATACTGCGCTCTCGTAAGACCTATTCTTAAAAACGGCTCTGTTGTTTCGGATCCCCATTATACTGATTCTTGTCGTCAACCTGAAAGCCTCCAAAGAAAGTTCGTCAATTATGTTAGTTAATCTTTAAAAATTCCTTGCCCTATTCATAATTATGCGCCCACCTTAGCTAAATTTAAGTTATCTTAATCGTCATTACTCTCATAAGATTTCTCAAATCTCAAATACAAACTCGATATCAGTATGCTCAACTGTGGGAGATTTATAAGGTACGTTTAACCCAACTCTGAGTAAAAAATGATCAGCTCCCAAAGAAAAACCTTGGCTATGCCACTGGTGAATGGAATACGATGGAATGACCTTGAGGGATATAAAAGTAAACGGGTGAAAGAATACAAGGCGAATAAAAACTAAAAATTCAGACGGTGGTGGCTGAAATTGTTACTGCGAAGTTATGAGACCACATATAATGATAATATTGAAAAAATTTGCAAAATTTATCGAAATATTAGGTGCCTATTTATACCTATTACAGATCGTTGGGAATTTGAATTTTTCACCGTATCCTCATGTTGTATAAACGTAAATTAAATGATTAAATGCTATAAATGAAACGATATTTCGAATAATAAGAAATTTATAATATCGTACGTCGTGATATTTGGTCGGGGATAAAATCATAATACACCTATCATCATTCTTTTTAGCAGTAAACGAAATTGGCAGTAAACTTTAAACGTGCGTAGGGCGCCGGACAGTGAGATAGATAACAAGCCCGCGTGCGTCAACTAATTATAAACTGTCATAATATTGACCTTTGAAACAGATAACTACAGCAGCCCGAAAACAGATTACTATAATAGCGATTAACCGACAAAATATGTCATTTTTCACTTTTCAGATAGCACGTGTATGTGTATACATGCGTGTCCTAACTGCATGTCCGAAAAACGCTATATATTTGTACTATAAAACTGTGAAAAATCAATAATATAATAGGCGATCCAGATACTAACGAAACGGTCGCGCAAATTTTTAAATTTTTATTTTTTTTTTACATTTTATAGACTGATGAGCGAAGGAAGTTTTGATATTGTTATATGATGAACGCTTTAAAAAAAAAAAAAAAACTATTATTCTTATTGTGAACAAAAAGTTTCGACAAGAAACTTTCTTGTAGCGTTTTTGATAATTTGTTTGAAAGTCTTTTTTACATATCCTATTAAAACACGTTAAAATTGATTTTGTTTTTTATTTATATTAAAATATATGAATTTCAACGCTTTAAAAATTATTTTGTGGGAAAACCACCTTTACTTTTTGAATTATGACGCTTTTATATTTCAAAATGTGATAATAATATTTATACCTATATATAGCCAATTGTATGATACAATTTTAGGAAATCAACAATGCTTCTGAATTCGTTACGAACTAATCAAGTGCAAATTATTCAATTCCATAAAGTTTATAATCAAAAAAATTGAAACCTATATTATTTTAAAAACGCAAAAAAAAAATTTAAATTCACATGGGCGTTAAAGTAGATTTATTTTTTTATTTTACATTTTAGAACGAGGTTTGATTTTTATGATTTTATCAGTTAGCTTGTTATCGGTAAATTTCTTCCGGTAGTCTGTCGTTAAATTTCAGACATTCGTAACTATATCAGATTTGTGTCGAAATTGAAAAGGTTTCCGACATTTTAAACTATCGAAAACGAGTATTTGAAAGGAGATCACTGCACAGATGTAGCATAACAATCGTTTTGCGATTTAATAAGACAACTTACTTCGGATACCAGATTCTAGAAATTTCATTTAAAATATGAACTAATTCATAATTATAAAACTGAATTAAGATTATAAACTACCTGGTTTATTTTTTTCTTTATACACTTACTTGTTTAGTTCAAATTCATTGGTAAGTTCATTAAAAGTTCATTTCATTATAGATTTTGTTTAATTTTTTTCCTAGTTTTGGTGATTTTATTATGTATGAAGTATATACCTTCTCTTTAAATAATCTCAAGAAGAGGTCTCGGTAAAATTTGCCACCATCTCAATCTTTCTATACAACAATATAACAATAAACCTAAATAATAGATATAAATTTGAATTTCGATGGTATTTTTTAAGTTATTTTCTTGGATTATTCTCAATTTAGTATTTAGAATCTGAATTAAAATAGTTTATTTGAATAAAATATTAATTGAATTTACGTTTTTCTCGTAGATATTGAACTTTAAACGAATGAACGAGTTTATTCCGAGGTATGCAACAGACGACCTAACCTAAAATAAGGAGTAGCCAGTGGTGGATTTAACGGTCGTTTAGTTGACAAATGCCGACGAGGTCTCCTTCCCTAAATTGTGTACTGAGGCACACCTAAATTAGGTATATAGTTGATCTTTTAAAATCATGTCCAAAAAAAAAAAAACAATTATATTGCAAAATATAAAATAATATGCCTACCATTGTTTTAACAATTAAATAATTTAAATATACAGGAATACTTTAAAAGTAGAAAATGTTATAATTAAACAAACAAGAAAAGTTCGAACAAATAACTTGTATACGTAAATCTAAGGTATCCTACCTTCTATACCCACTACCATTGATTACAAATAATATTATTTGTAATTATAATAGATGCTACTGCAATACTGCGTACTAATCTCTATGCACAAATGTATGAGTTCATAATCAATTTATTGTATAGCATTTCACCGCATCGGTTTTCACACACAATACAAATTAAAATACACCAATAATAATAGAATATATACTAAGTTATTCTACATTCATCATTAAACATTCATTGTCCCATGAGTTGACCCAAATTGGAAACTCATTTAAAACATTTTTAACATTATCCATTGGAAGTGTGAGTGCTAAAAAAGCTATGAGTGTACTGAGAAAATTAAAAAATTATCTTAGTTCAACTAAAGTTCAAAACCGAACAAATAATTTAGCCTTACTTTATGGAATATAAAGTAGTACAACTTTTTGATATGAAGGATCTTATTAACAATTTTCCACAGCTATAGCTTGCAGAGATTCTCAACTATAGTTTTGTAATTTTATTTTATATACTAACTATTAATTTTGTTTTATTTGTAAAAATATTGTAATATTTTTTTTGTAATAAGAAGATTTTGTTACTGTAAAACTGTTTTGCAAATTTAGGGTAAGTATGTCATTGATACATTTTGTACGAAGCCCCTTTTATGGATTTTCCGAATTTATTTGAACCTTCAAATCTACCACTGGGAGTAGCCCTTGGTCCTTATTCTTCATTTTCCAATATGCCCTTATGTGTCACCTTTTATGCGACGTCCCTATAATTTTATCGTACCTTATGACCATAGTAACAGTGGCGTGGTGAGCATATTTCAGACCCTAAACAAAGCATTTATACAATGACCCTCACCTACTTCTTCTTACCTCATAATATATAGATAACTATATACATAGATATTATTCGGATAGTGTATATTAAATTATTTACATACCTACTCAATAAATATCACACAATAATATCCGTACATCGTTCATGTAAAATTTCGTAAAGGTACCCACCCATTTCTAGAGTTAAGCAATCGCATAAAGGAAACGTCGTTCATCACGCCACTGCGTGGTAGTAAATACACGAACGATTAATACTATTTTATAACAACACGTTTTACTATTCGTCAAGGACTGGCGAAGTTTTTCTTTTTCCCTATCTCGTCGTTATATTGAATGGATTATTTTCTTCCGGGTCTTATATATTGTAAAATTAAAATAAAAACGAAACGTGTACGATTTATATCCTCATTCCGCGAGAGACCTACGACGACACTCCGGTTAAACCTAAAAATACGGGTTTCGAAAAAAAAAATAACCAGATTAATTTTTTATCACCCACGTACACGTGCGTATATATAGGCAACCTACTGTCGGCGTCTGATGAATTTTAAGTATATTATATACACGCCACTATAAATGTACCGAAAAAGTTTTATATACGTCAGCAAAGTTGTACGGTTTGGCACGACTTCGACTACATCGCATAATCCCGAAATCCCGATGCGTATATAAGTATTATAATACTATTATATGTGTACACGCATAACACAATATTATATCCGCACGTTTTTGCACCATAATAATTATATGCATTACATAAACACAAAAAAATATCCCTTCCGTAAACTTTTTCATATTGCAACGTTACTACGTGATTAATATTCAAAATGTTCATAAAGAGAGGAACAACGCTGCGACGACAGTAGGTAAGTATGTACAACTCGTGTCTTTAATAAATAATAATATCATAAACGAACGAATAATAAATAATAAAGTTGTTTTTTTTTTTCGAAAATGCTGTGATAATTTTCCGTACGAATTTGCACAACAATCAAAGTATTTGAAAAAAATAAGTAAAACGCCATTTGTTTTTTTTTTTTTTTACTCACAACATGATTTACAGAAAAAAAACTCATACAAGCTGATTCTTTTTCGATAATTCCCTCAGGATGCGTTGTACATCAATTGTATACTCTGAGTGGAGCAAAAAGCTTAAGGTTTTACAAAGATGTTTATTTATTTTTTTTTTTTTTATCAGTGTGCAACTTTTCTACAAGAAAACTCGGATTTCTACGTATAGCGCCTTTTCTGAAAAGAAATCTACATGAGGAGATACTTATAGGAGGTCATTTTTCGATTTTCTCAAGTGTTTTCTCATCAAATGCGAAAAACCGAAAAAACGGGAAAATTTACAAAATATGATAAATACAATTTACGATTTTTTTTTTTTTTAGTGGACAACTTTTCTACCAGCAATTTTGCTCCAATTTTTAATAACAGTAATGTTTCTAAAAGAAAATTTCACCAGCAAGGTACTTTAAACAGGTTATTTTTCGATTTTATGCATCTGCGCAATGAAACCGACTTGCATTTTTGTGTACGTAGGTACAAACAATGGCTGCAGGTTTTTAATTAAAATAAATCACTCTCTTTAATATATATAAATGAATATAAATTTAAATCCGAATTTATAACGTATCGTCCGTACGATACACGCGACAAGTATATTATACTGTGAACCGACGTGAATTGAGCCGACTAAACTATGCGCGCTTATATATCTAATATTGGCCGACCCCAAATAATTTGGATGAAGGAGAAGATGATATATGTAAATGTTTGTTCTACAAAAGTGTCCAACGATCATTTTATAATATACACATAAATTATGACACAATCGGCGTTTTACATTCGTGGCCCAAGGAAACGAGCCCCTCCCCGTGGTCTCTGTCTTAACCCGGTCTTGAAAAGTGTCTGCATATCGGACATGTCAGTACATATCGGTATGCACATAATATCGGTATGAAAACCATTTTTAAAATTAATTTCAAGGTGGCATATTGTTGTGAAAAACGAATTATTTGGTTTAATTCGCAATACTTACTTAATAGTATTATCCCTAGTGTTGCGAACAGTATTAAATTAAAATTCCTGACGGAACTGCAGTGTACTTATGAATGAATACATTTTGAAAGAGGTGCTATATTATAGATATTTAAATGCGTCAATTTCTATATTATATAATAATATTGTGTAATTACAATAAATTACATAGAATTATAAATGCATGCGTGTATTCATGATATTTATACTGTACATAAATATTCGTATATTGTACAGATATGCTTTTATTGGCTTTGGTAAACGGACAAATTGGGATTTTCATACAGTCGATGTATACGATTTATTAATTCGTCGAGTATTACATTTTAACGATTTCGTAAGGTGTTTTCAAATATTTTATATACTAAGTGGAGCGTAGAATTTATTAGTTTTACTATGATGTGTGTTTTAAATTCTGACCGAAGTGAGGAATGTATTGGTTTTACAATGATGTTTATTTTTTTTTTTATCTAAAAACAACTTGTCTTCTTGCACCGATGTATCGAATGTAGTAGCGTTTTTGAAAGCAGTTTTTATCTGAGTGGTACATTAAGAATGCCATTTTATGATTTTCCAAGCAGTTTTCGAAATAATTAGGAAAACCGAAAAAAACAAAGGAAAAAAGGGACAAAGTTACAGCGTTAACGATTTCTCGTCAAAGCCACAGTTCTTTTTTACAAAAGATTTTAAGTACTTAAAACTCTCAACCTCACCTATTACGTCACCGCTTGTTGTCATTACTTGTCTTGTCTCATCGACCTCTTGCCTTCTTCCTCCAAACACATCTATACTATAATATTATTATAAATGCGAAAGTAACTCTATTACCTTTTCAGTTTTCACGTCTAAACCGCTGAACCAATTTTCGAAAATAATTTTTTTCACAGATTTCTTATGTTACTGCGAAGGTTACTGGCTAATGAGTTTTTCTTTCTTTTTTTTACATTTCAAAACGCGGAAAATCATCGAAAATCGCTGCTTTATCAAAATTTAAAACTTTTGAAAATTTTTGTTTCGCATTGTATGTAGGTACGATGGCACGGTGTAACTAGAACTGGAAAAAATGATCAGATTTTGGAATGAGCAAATCATGACGGATCAGGGTAGTTAGTATTTTAGTAGTTAGTTAATACGAAAACTGGATTAGGATACCGGTTCTTTAGAACGACCATTAACGAAGTCCGTTCCGCGCTTGAACTCACAACAAAGATTCAATTTTTATAATGTTTAAAGCTCATAATTCAGAAAATTCAATACACGTTAAATTGAATTTCAATAACTGATTTCTGATTACACGGGAAGAAATGTATTTCTTTTTTTATATTTCTATACCCCTGGTATGAAGCTCTAAACTGCACCCTTTGTATGTGCCTGAAAAGTCATTTTTAGTTGTAAAAACTTTCCCCTTTATGGGTATTAAGCAGTAGGTTAGTATTAAAAATCTTATCTTTAGATGATTGGGTAAAATAATATAAATAGATAATTTTAAAATTTTACAAAATTTGGAAAATCAACTATGACAGTTTTAAAAATATTATTCCTCGTCCTGAAAATTCTATTGCATTTCCATATTATCATGATACATAATAATTTAAGTCTGGATATGCAAAAAGAACTCACAGTGTACTTCTTGATGTTTGCGTAGCGTAGCGACACTGTACCCGATGTATTGGAACGCCGCAGTGCTGCTGATGGCTTGGTCTTTGGCCACGGTCACTGCCATTTTGGATTCAACAAAGAGTCATCGATACTGGGAGGATGCCAAGACTGCTGTAGAAGCCGACGCTGCTCGTTATCAACACGACAATACGTTCAGGACCTACATGAACAGGGGAGGAAACAAACATTTCGTCACTTCCGTGTTCCCAGGTATTTTTTTATTACTATTTAATAGTAATTAAATTAATTTATTAATTTATTAAAACTAAGGAATAATTAGACACAAATTTGAAACGTTGAGTTTAAATATGTATGTATGTAAATATGTAATAATTTGAATAAAAAAAAATCATACATTTACAAAATAGTAATGTTGGGCTTTTCTAAACATAATAAAATGTTTATAATATTCTGGTGATTTTTAAGTTATTTTAGATATTTGATAAATTCGAGTTAAAGTTTTTATTTGGATTTATATTTACTAATATTTAAACAATTTAATTATAGGTGTTCCAATTTTGACGAAAATCTTATAAATCACTGCATTTTACAACATGTTTAACCAAACTATGCTGAGAATCATATTTCGTTAGAAGTGATTAATCAACGCGAAAAGATAAATATAAATTAAGTAGAAAAAGTGTTCACATAAAAATAAAATAAACATCATTGTAAAACTAATACATTCCTCGCTCAGCTCAGAATCTAAAAATTATGTATTTTTACGCACATAACATTATCAACATTAAAACAAAATGGAAATGCTGTCTGTATTATGTGAATATTGTAATAAATTAATTGGTAGGGAGGAAGAGTAGAGAATGATAAAACCCCGTTTACTACCAAGATCATTTATTACGTCCTATGACAATAAGAAATAAATGTAAAACGTGAAGTAATAATAACACCGAGGTCTTTTATAGTAAATCTACAAAAGTACAAAATACGTGTATGATTATAATTTAGAATGATTTTTTAAAAAATACATTTTAAAAGTTAACTTAAGTAATTATTATTTTTTTTTAATTTAAATCCTAACTTAGTTATGAGTTTAAAGTTTAAAATTAATATTAAGGTTAGGTTTTAAAATAAACTCACTCAGTTACTAAAATTAAATAACTCTATCACCGTAGCCTGTTTATTATGTACATTTTATACACTATGTTATATTTCCTTTTCACCCGGAGGATTTATGATTTTAAAAGGTCGGCGTATCACTTTCGTAAGAAAATATTCATCGTATAATACGAAAGGTACCTATATAATATTTCTGTAAGTATTATATTTTCGACGGAGATTTTTCACGCAAACAATGGAGCGCAGTAGGTGTAACCGAACACTTCGGTTGTTCACCGCGGTATATCTGTCATAAAAAAAAAAAATGAACCTACGAGTACTTATTTCTATAATTTCGGCTTAGTAGCCAATTCATAATCATCCAACTAGCAAAATACACATTTTTGTTCTCAGATGATAATAATATTGTTTAAAATTGAATTCGATAAATATCACTAAAAAATTATATCGAAATCATATTTTAAATTATTTATTTATTTTTTTTTAATATCCGTATCAATGCTCGATTTTTTTTTATAGAAATGGATGCCAGAGGATTTCATGAATACGTTTTTGATGGACTGCAACCAGATTTCCAGTGGCCGTCAATCAAGTTTAAAAGAAACTACTATCCGCAAGGGATTACGTCCCGGGGGTTCAGCGATGATATTTTTCACCAAAGCTTTGGAATGTTTGAGCCTTTAAAAAGGTAAGTTAACAAAAGTATATAGAAAAATAAAATATATCGTTTTAAATACTGAGCGAAACAAGGAATATATTGCCTTTATTTTGTCTGCTATTTTTGTATTTATTGTGACTGAGGGCAACTTTTTCAACAGAAATCTTGCTCTAATCAAAAAATTATTAGAATTTTTTTTGAAATTTGAATCTAAAAATAAATCTTGTCTATCTAGTATATAATAACGTTAGTTATTTATTTTCCAAGTGGTTTTCATATTGGTTTGGATAAACCGGAAATAATCGTGGAAAAAAATGAACAAACTGACGTTCAAGGTTTTATTTTTGTAATTTTTTAAAAATAATTATTTTGTTGAATTAATAATGACTTAATATGGCCTAAAAAATGCAAAAACATATGCAAAATAAAATTGTATTCAGCCGTTGAATTATGAAATACATTTTGGTATAAACTAATTCTTTGTTATTCAACTAACTAATAAAAATATACAATCGCATAAAAAAAAAAGTTTCAAAAATGCACACTTTTTTTTTAATACGGTGTAAAAGTTTCGGTGCATTTTCAGAGATCGAAGAAAAATTGTTTTCTGGGAAATACTATTTGGATAACCATATAATAACTTCCTCATTATTTCAAAAAGAATCTTAAAATATACATTCAAAAACGTAGTTGGCAAGATATACTAGATATTTAATGTATATCTGTACTCAACGATTAATCATTGCTAACGAAAAACCATTTTGAGTGAAGTTCGGTTACACGTGTTTTGGAAGACTGTAATATTTACAATTTTAAAATAATACATTTCATACATTTTCCCGTTTTTTTTTTTTCCATTTATTATGAAAACTCCTAGGAACATCAAAAAATAACGTTTTTAAAGTGCCACCCTAGTCAGATTTTCTTTCAGAAAAAGTGCTACAATTGAAAATAAGAGCAAGATTTCTGGTAAAAAAGTTGTTCACAGATAAAAAAAAATATATATATAAACATCATTGTAAGACCAATACATTCCTCGCACCCGCTCAATTTCCATTATATTTCGTATTCACTCGTACAGGTAATAAAATATTATCGATGTCTTTCGTCTACCGAGGTGTGATATAATATTAGAATATTTTTTATAGTATATAAGACTCGGTCAGTATTCAGAGTGAGAAATAAATTATAATTTTCCCCGAAATATGATAGCTGAACAGCGACCGCAATGTGAATATTGTGTTTATTACATTATTGCATTCACGATTGTAAATTCTAACAAACTGTATTATACATAGACTATTTACTATGTAGTAAAGTTATATCTTCCTATAAACCCGAGTAATTTTGTGATATTAATATATGGATATCAACGAGCCAAATAAAGTGGTTCTCTTACATTTTGTATCTTCAAATAGTGAAGAGGAGGAAATTATTGAATTCAATTTAAAAATCCTTAAGTCATTAAATCATTGCCCATTTCTAACACGGTTTTACATCTACATCTATAACCGCGTTATCTAATGAATATTACCTTTTAATGAAATGATAACCAAATTTTATGTTTTTTTGGGATCGTAACGTTGAGCCGACAACCAATAGGCCGACAGAATATCAAGCCGACATGGTATAAATTATAAATTATTTTATCTGGATTTTATTTATTAATATTAAAACATTTTAAGATTAAAAAAAGTATTATTAAATTACAAATTATTAATTTTTCTATTAATATAATCGTCTAAAATAAAAAAAAAATACCTGATAAAATCTATAGGGGTCCTACTGCATTTAGTATGAATAATATTATTTCTTACAAACTACTGTTTTATTTCATTAAATGTTGCAAATATTTCATTTGGTTCTAATAATGCGAATGCAGGAATACAGCGTAATTGTAAGCTAAATTAATGTTCGTCGGTGCCATACTGAGTAACTAATCCACACGATTGAATTTTCTTCCAAACATTTTGTACCAAATAAAATGAACATCCTTTTTGGGCGTATTCTGGAAATATATTATGCGTATTACATTAATTGCTGCTTTTTCGAAATCAGTAATTATACATAGATTAATAACCATAATTACTGCCGATCTCAATACCGAATACCTACTTAAAGAATACTTAAAAGTATATTACTAATATTACTTCTTGTAATATTTGTGAAAGTTTATCATGCTTCGAATGTGCTCGTTTTTTTTTTTTATGTATTTGTTTGAAAATCTATAATTGTTGATCAGTATGCGTCGGGTGTATAATGATGATCTGTGGACGTCTCATGTAGTTTATTTACTCCATCTACACAATTAACCATAGCTCTGGTGTTACGATTTTCAGTTGTTTTTAAAGTTTTTCTTTGAACTCTTTTTTCACACTCCCAGTTGTACCGATTTTCACGTACATATTTTAGTTTTTACCATAACATAGCCACTTATAAAAAGTTTGTTGTTTTTAAAAAAAAAAAAAAAAAAACACTCCATTATTATAAAATAAAATTCAACAAAACCTACAACGATAGCAGAAATACATCGCTGATTTAATATAAAATTATAACTGGTTAATAATAATACTGGTTCGATATATCATCTCAAATAATTGCATTGATAAATATCGATATTATTTAGAAATTAGAAATGCTAGATAAATAATAAAGGTACATAAATAGAATGTAGCATATCGTTTTCGTTACCTATCACAATAATAATACCCAACGTCGGCTCTTTGGTTGATCGGCCGTCGGCAATTCGGTTGTCGAGTTATCAACGAGTTTTTCTCTTTTCATTCAAATCCATTTTTATTGTATTATCAAACGCATCGTCACTAATTACACACTGTAGAATTACACAATACTAAACGAACTGTGTTTTTGATTATACACTTTAATAAAACAGAATAAATGCTGCATGCGATAACTATACGGAAATTTTGTACTTACAAATGTAAACAGTCGGTACGTGAACTTTTATCAGTACAAATTGAAGAATGCTGGAGTTCACAAAATTAAATACCTATTGATTATAGATAATATATAAGTAATGAGTAATGACAACTTCATGGTGCAGCACACGAAGCTGAATTTAAGATGAATACAAATTTATTTATTTTAATATATGAAGATTAGTTTACAAATGTTTTTGGTTTTTACGAGTTTTGTCACAAATTCGAAATTCTTGGCCAACAAATTGTGTTAATTACCTGGCCTTTATGTATCAGTATGTATAGGTACTTATTATACAAATAATTATACAGGACGATCAATATAGCGTTAGACACCCATTATCTAGAAAGTATTAATTTTTTCGGAATTTGTTTTTTAGATCATTAATAAACAAATAAGTAGCTCTAATATTTTATATTACTCTTGTTTTTGTCACCCTATTTTAGAGAGTTAAACTACTATATACTTTTCATTTTTAATAACAACCTATATTAATAACATAAATAAACAATCAGTTTTGGCGTTACAATTTTTAATTTCCATCAACCCATTGATGAGTTTTTCCACTTTTAAGATACGGTGGGAAAGGGGAGAATATTAGTACATCATTTATTTGGTGGAACGGCACGCGGCGTTGTAACAGTGTTCCACTCTTTTCTTATCTAAACTTAAAAACCTAATATTTCGTCAACGGATTGCCGGAAATCAATAATGGCAACGCCGAAATGTGACCAAACCAATATTCCATCATTGTATGGAGTTTTTAGTAAAGGTTGCCATTCGAAAATCAAAAGTGCTTTCACCCCTCTAAATAAGGATGATAAAAAATTACCTTAATGTAATATTTTATTTTGTTTTCTTAATATTCTAAAAACTAAGTTCGAAAAAGTTAATACTTTCCGAGATAATGAGTGCCTTACGTTATGTTAATCACTCTGTATATTTAATGACACATATTATATCTTTTTCCCTCAAATTTTAGACACTTTTAACCGCTCTTTCTGAACCAAATGAACAAATCCTTAAAAAAAATATATTCTTGCGCAATTTTTTCCTCGATTTTTCATTCCTGCGTATAGTAATTTTTATCCAAAAATTCATTCCAGAAATTTCCTTTCCTAATTTTTATTTTCCTGCAGAGAATAACATTATCTATTGAAAGTTGTTCCAGTGAAAAATCATATTATGAAATTATTTTCCTGTGTTTTACGTCCTGATTATCACACGTTTCTTAACATATGTGAAGGGATTCTAGTGACGAAGCTCTGTTGTTCGCGGGGTGTTTTATTTTTTCCATCGTAATTAAAAAAAAAAATTGATTAGAATTTCTCGTTCATCGTTCTCGTCCCGTTATATTATTATTATTGCATCGAACGTAAACAAAACCAAAGAATCAATAACAACAAAAAACGGAAAACTACATTGAGAGTCATATAAAAATATTTTTATTTTTTTACCTATATTATATTTTTGCCTCATTTTTTTTTTTATTTGATTAAATAATAACTACACGACGAACTATAGACTTTTTATTTGTACACGCATTCGTTTATTATAATTTCGATATAAAGATAAACTCATATTATATTATACCATTATCTAGTAATGCGTGGTTTACAATAAAAAAACAAAAATTATTCATCATCGTTTATCAGCTCGTAATGTAATAATAATATTATAGTAACGTGTATTATTTGTGCGCACCGACATTTGTTCAATTATCTATAACACCAAATATACAATACAATAATTATTATTATTTTATCTCGATAACGGACCTAATTATAATTATATAAAATAATAATACAGGGTGTTTTAGAATAGATGCAATAACTTTTATTTTAGAGATTTAATTTGTTTAATTTTTTTTGTTTTTCTTAAAAATAAACTAGAGCCTTGCGCTATGATTCTTCGTATGATACCGTATTTTTTTCAAACTAAAAATAAAACATTAACATTTAAATCGAAGATTTATACGTTTATTTTGAAACAAAATTTGGGTGTTACAAATAATGTTAACTAAACGACGAGGCGTCAATTTCCTAATTTTTTTTTAAGTTTGCGATGTTTCAATTGCTTTTATTGCTATTAATCAATGTACCAATTTTTCCGTTGCAAATAATTCTGTAAATGATTATTGTCAACTTGAAAATATTGTCAAAAATTAACAACTCGCAATTTAATTAACATATTTTATTTCACTGAAATTCGGTTTCAAAATAAATCTATAGAAAAGCCATCTCAAATTTTGTACGAACGATGTTTTAAACAATTGAAACGTTTCGATTAATCGAAGAGAACCGTTGCATTTGTACAAGATCTCCACGGGACACTGTATATTATTATTATAAAATGTATGTGTAATAAATGTAATCACAGCATCCGCGATTGTTGCAGATATTAAAAATATAAAAATAGACGCGAACCGTCATCGTGTTTATCATCGTAAATGTATTTTTAACGCGCATATAAATATTGTATTGTGTAAAATCAAATAATATTAAATATTATTATTGTTATTGCGACTCATTAAAATATTATGTAGGCGCGCATATCAATGTTTTGTTTGTATCGGCTTTTATTTCGCATATTTTCTACTTTGCATTTACGTAAGCCAGGGACGAAAACCCAAATTTGTTTCTCTTTTTAAATAATTTAGCCTTCGTATTCTGCTATTTGTTTTTGTTGTCTTATATCTATACTATTGTCGCTTAAATTATCACCGGCCAATAGGCAATACAAATCCGCAAATATACTTTTAAAAAGATTCAAGAATTCTATTATGAAATTCAAAAGTTTTTTTTTTTTTGTTTTAATGCTTTTCACTGTTTAAGATTTTGTGTCAAACAGTTACTGATTAAGTTACAATAAATTCATATATCTATTTTAAAATCTATTTTTGTTTAATTATTATTATTGTTATGATTTTATTTAATTCAAAATTGTCCGGTTCTCCTCAGTGGAACATTTCCACATTAAAATGTGGCTTCATAATCTATAAATACATGGTAAAATAGCAGTTATTTTAAAAAATATCAACCCCATCCCACAGTTTACACTTGCTCAGTAGTACTTCAAATAATCTGTTTTAGAGCCTAATATGTACAATAAAATATGTAAAATGCACTGCTCGAAATTCCAGTGCGTCGTAAAGAAGTTTGTTCTTATGAAAGAACAGTGCCACAAGGCGTTTAAAATGTGAATACGTCTGCAAATTGTTCGAATGAGCTTTTAAGAATAACTTGCCACTGTCAATCTATTATTTCCATTTAAATTTAAACAGGAATATCGTCAACATCAATATTTAATCGACCGGCGAACAATTGAAATATTTTGACCTTCGTTATTTATAAGCATGACTCTACCACGCTTATTAGTCACACTACTATTATTTAAAAAGTCGCGTGTATTAATTTTAACAACATTTTTGAAAAAAAATATAAAAATTTACTCACCCAAAAAAATTATCGAATTTACGATGAGTATTTATTGTGTACTAGTGAAATCTGTTCGAAATATCAAGTTCATGTAAAACAAAATAATTTAGGTATCTACTATTTACGCCTAAAAGTTATTTTTGAATTTTGAACCATATTCCAACGGTAAATCGAATTATTTTATACTCATTTCGAAATAAAACGGTTTTTCGACACAAAATATTGATATTCAGAAACGCTCACTCTGACATATTCTTAAATTGCAATCACGTTTGCAAAGTTTTATATACCTACAAGTACTCAAGTTCAGATTTATTCCCTGACAATATAATAAATTTACCTGTTTCGCTGTATCTGAAGGTTTTTTTACATTTCTTTTTGTTCACCTATTGTGGGAGTATAGAAAAATATTCTCAAATAAAGTACCATACTGTGAACGTTTTTTTTTCTAAAAAAAGTGTTTACCGAGTGTAAACGTCCGTCGTATGGAATTCAATTTCATCTCGAAATTAATAACATCCCTGAAATTCCCATTATTATATTCGAATAGACAAATGTATAATACCGATCGTAAGAAACTTAACTTTAGGTTAAATTATGTTTGTTTTCCGCTGGCAGCCCAGTAACTCAGAAATTAACAAAAATCGATAAACCTAAAAAAAACACCTATCTAGTAGATAATCGATAGATAAAAATATCGAGAAATGTTTCAAATAAAATACAACCGGCTGGAAATTCCACGTCTTAATGTGAGAAACCATCGGGGAATTTTACCCTCTTACCAACTCGAAATGGACCGTTACAAAATTCACTAAACTGTTTACTAGAAACAGTTACAGTGACCAACTCATAAAAACGTTATAAGTATTCAGTTTACTCACGGTTATAACGTCATAACGCACACTGTTACACTGATAACTAGGACCTAGATTTGTGTACGAAAAAAATCCATGCAATATATAAGTTCATATCATATGTATGTATAGGAAACACGAAAAAAAAATATCGATTACAAATTACTATATTGTCAAATATTAGACAATCTATAAGGTATAATTTCGTTCGGGATATACAAGCAACGTATTATATTATGTTCATTGTACACGAGGAGAATAATACAAATAAATATGTAAACCGAACGTAATAATACGGGTTTTTAATAATTATTATTTTGACCGATAAGTGATAATTATTATTGTTATTGTCGAAAATAACAATAATCGTATACAAAGGTAACAACACTGAAAATAAACTGAAAATAGTAGGTATGTATGGGCAATAATAATAATTATTTTAAATTTTGATTATTCCGCGTTTATTTGCACACACTAGTGTATAGGTTACCTATATTATAATATTTTGTGTTACACGTGGAGTTTAACGGTCTAATCATTTTCACTCGCATTTTTACATTATATATTACAATAATAGTACACATACGTAGTTACAATTATCTGTATAATAATAATAATTAGTAATTTTAAAAAAGAGCTGATACTGGGAGACGGGTGCGGCCATTGATGTAGGTGGATAGTTGGGAAGGCGAGATACATAAAGTTATTCAGTTTATACCGGTAACCAACGATAAACCGTTGATAACGAAAACCGATTCGAAGTATACAGCTTGATTTAAAAAGCCATAATATTTACGACTTTCGTCAAAATTTGATTTTAACTCTTATAAAAATTAAAAATACTTCACTACATTTACTACATTTTTTTTACCAATAAGTACTTACTATTTACAATGAACCTCCTGTCAAATTTCAAGCATTTCTGTATGGTCTAACAATTTTATCCACAAAGTAACTACAAAAAAAAATTACGTAAAAAAATAATTGTTTTCATATATTTTATAATTCGAACACTTTTGTATAAAGTTAGTTAAGGCTCCGGCCAATTTGCGTTCTGTAATACAAATTATATGCCGCTCATTTTACTAGCATAATGAATTTACCTCTTAAAAAATTTAAACGTAAATTTTTATTCTCTATGTAGTTTTTTTAATAATTGAGCAAATTCGGAAAAAACCGTTTATTTTCAATTTTATTTTTTTGTTATAATTCAGTTAAAAATATTTGCAGAGATTTGAAATTTTGATTTTGATTAAAATTTTAAAATATTTTAATGAGCTTTTTTGACATTTTTGAGCTATTAACGTATAAGTATTTTATGTTTTTACATAGTTTTTATTTAGTCGGTACTATGTGGTTATAATTGTTTGATCAAACAAAAATGCCTGAAAATTGAACGGAAGGTTTTTTACAATTTTTTTATATACATTTAAAGTTCCGATTTTAACGAAAATCGTACAAATCGTGACATTTCATAGCGTGTATAACCGAGCTTCGCTAAGAATCGTTTTCATTAGCAGTGGTTTACCGTTGCATACAAAGATAAAATATAGTAGATAACTTTATGCATTCTAACTTCCTAATTTTCCACCTACAACAGTGGGTTACCCATCAGCAGTATAAGCTCCTTTTATTTTTTATTTCTTGCTTGTGGTTTCTGAATATAAAATCGGGTAATGTACGCAATAATATTTATTGTTATTTTCGATTTTGTGTTTTTCGTTGTAATTTTATAAAAAATAATAATTATAAATATCTGAAATTTTCACCAAATACTTATATTAGTCCATTCTAGGTATGGTAATATTTTTAAAACCGTCTGTCGATTATGATTAAATTTTTAGATTGGTTTAATGTTAATTTGGGTTTATAATCAGAGATATATTGAGTAATATATAATATTGATGCGACCATTTTTCGCCATGTTTTAATAATTAAAACCTTATTGCATTTATAAAATATGTACATCATTATGATAATATCAATTATTCATAAATTATAGTATAGTGATAAGAGAAAGAGAGAGAGTGAGGGGTGATATGTGAAAGGGATAATGGGTTCTTAATTCTTATCACTATTATTGCTATAATTTCCACAAAAATAATGGACCCAGAGACATCTTAAATTCTTGTCATCAGTTATAACTAAGTACATAAAAATATATAATATAAATATATTACAAACAGGATGTACTTGTGATCCCAGTAATATTATTTCAGTTTACGATAGCAAACAATAATTAGACGTTCTCTATCTGTGTAAACATAACAATAATGTTCACTCTCTCTATGTACCACTTTTACGTTGTCCCATAAATCTAACCAACGACGACGACGACGGATCAAAGAATAAATAACGAACATTCATTTCTTTGCCAGATAACCTCCTTTGAGTAGGTACTTATATACCCGACTAGTAATTCCAAATCTCCTTAATTACATCATAGTTAACTTTTTCTCATTTTCGTAATAACAAAAACTAAACAAATCTGTTGTTTTATTAATATTGTCCTTTTAGACGACGACAACGGTTTTTTTTTTCGGTTTCACTTCTTTGTGTTCTTTTATACAGTTTTCGATTTTATCTAATCCTTTCCCGCTATTGCCACGGAGATAGTTTTAAGTAATTATTTGCTTTTTTATAATAGTAGGTATCTATGTAAGTACAGTCGTGTGTATAATATACATTTTTAAAAAAAACTATATATTTTTAAAACAAATAAACCTGGAACCACAAAACAAAAGAAGACGATACGATCATTTTGGAAATGTCCAGTTATGTTATACGGCATTTGTGTTTTTTACACGGGGTATTTCATTTCAAAAACTTGGTTATGTATGCAACTGGCGGTAATTCAAAAATTATATTATTTATGTTCTCTTGTACGTTCAAAATATTACCGGCATGAAAATGTTGTGAATTCATTATTTTTTTATTTGATATAATTTGTAAAAAGTTTTTTTTTTCAAAACTAAAAAAACAAAAGTGCTACCGTGAAATAAAAGTATGTATATTTAAAGATTGTATATCGATATTTTTTGTAAAATAGGTAAATTGATATTGTTTTTTTTCTTGTTATAACAAACCGAGAGATACGAATTTATTTACCTATACACGCAGCTGTTGTCGAAATATTTCCGCGATATTCAGGATTTTACGCACAATTTAAATTTAAACAAATATTACTAAATCTAATAAAACCTATTGTGTGTTTTGTCTAACAAGCAGGGTTGCCATCCGTATTATTTTTCAAAGTATTGTATTTTTCTTTCACTTTTGTACTTTAAACTTTAGTATCTTACAGTTCCAATAAATAACGCTAAAATATTTTATTTGTATAATAATAACACGTATTTGTGATAATAAGTGATTCTAAATCTAAACAATCCAAAAAAAAAGTATTTCCAAGAAAATTTCAAAAAAAAAATATTCATGAGCCCTGATTAAGATTTTTCAGCCGTTAAAAAAATGTTAAAAAGTAAAATAAATAATAACGTGGTCAAGAATCAGTCTGAAAAAAATATATAAAAAAAAAAGGTTCTCAAGTCACTTTATTTTTAAACGCAATCTTTAAAAATTCTTAAAAAATTCTGATACTGATTTTCGTTATGAGTGGGAGGGATGAGGACGATTTTTAAACATTTTTTTTATTATTTACATTATTTATTTTTAAATTAATAGGTAATACGTAATAATATATCATTCTTCTCATCTCCCCACCTCCGTTTGACCGACCTTGTCTGATAATTAATTTCTTCACGTATATTAACATATCTTTATAAATTTCAAAATATTCTATAGCTCACGAGCCGCCACTGTAAATCGTTCTACGAGGTGGCCATTTTTTTTTTCTAGTGAATATCCACCGCATGTCCTCTCTCGGGTCTTTTTTATAAATTGTTGCCGCGAATTAACTATGATAGTACTTGAAACGTAAAAAAATTCAATTTTATTCAAATGCACACGAATAATAAAATACACGTGTATTTTTGTTAAAAGGGTTTTAACCACGGTACATGTATAAAAACACGTGTACTTGTGTAGCTCATTAAACGTGTAATGGAGACTCCTAGGTTCAACTTTTAACTCATACCCCTACCATTTTTATGCAAGAAGTTAAAACTTTTTTTTTATGTATTGCTGTAATATCTATACTATTAATAGTAGTGTATCAATATGGTGTTATGTTATTATTAATTAGGTTATTGTTTTACAAAAAATATTTCAATAACGCAAAATAGATCATCGTTGTTTTTTTTTCCAATCTCATTTCATATGTTTGATATTATAATATTATTGTTGTTATTATTTATTATTGTGTTGGGTAATATAAAAGACGAAGTATTTTTAAACCCGATAACTAAAAAAAAAGACCACAATATTTCATTTGTTAGATAGATAAAGTTCGTAAATCGGAAATCAATAATCTGATCGAAGCATAAGTTGCAATTTTATTTGTATGATGGATGACTAATACCATAGCCCTAACGAACCGTTGTACAAATATTTTCAAAAAAGTGCTGACTTTCCACTAAAGTAGGTAGGAAGTTAGTGAGTTAGGGTACATAAAATTGTTTAGTTGATATCTGTATATTCAATTTTTGATTTTCCGAATTTTTAAGTGTAGTTAAAGCCGATATTTCCGAATACGTAGATTTTTTGTGAACATTTAAGGAGTATCCTGTGGCGATACCAATGTTAGATTTTCAAATAAAAACCCATATTAAAAATTCTATGAATAGACAAAGTATTACTTTAAATACATTTTTGTGTCAACATTTTTGATTTCCGTCAACCGGTTAACATTCCATAGCGGAGTATCATTTGTGTGACGGTACGGCGGGCAAAGTTTTATTAGTGTTCCATTACTCTTACCCTACCTAAACTGAAAGTAAAATATCTCGTCAACGGGTTAATCAAAACACTCCTCGCTCCACTCAAAATCTAAAATTTGGACCCAGGAATGAACGGCTGAAAACGTCAATAAATGTTTCAAATAAAGTACCACCGAGCAGGGACATTCTACGTCCTTTAAGGTACTGTCTGAAAAAATTAGAGCATTAGTCTTACCAAATAAGTGTAAAAAAAAACATTAAACAAATATTACCAATAATAGTATTTGAAATTTTAGATATAAATAACCATCAAAAGAAAAATTAAGGTATGACATGAAGAAAAAAAACTAAAGCATTCTTATTTACCTAAAGTCTTTTCCCAGAAAAACCAAAAAAAGAAACTTTTCAAAACTATTATAACTTATTATATAACTTCTTCGAGTTTTTCGGCATTATTTTTACTCAAAATCTGAAAACCCAAAATATATTTTACTTCGAGAGAACCGTAACGATAAATAAATAATACACTAGGCGATTATAAATGTTAAGCTATACATTCTGTTTTCATTCTCTGAGAGGGCCGTTTGTCGACGAATGAATATTAAAAACGAAAAAAAAAACGTCACCGAAGCGTGTCCCGCGAGGATTTAACACGTCGTGATTTACATTTATATAGATTAGGTTGGGTTTTTTGTAAATTAGCGAATTCTCCGAGGGCAACGCTACTCGTGTACGAGAATTTCGGGCACAATAGGTAAACGATTGTGTTTTGTGTGCTATCGAAGAAAACAATAAAACAATATTACGTAAACGAGAAAAAAAACTGCGACGAATAATTTCGAATCCACCGATATCAGTTTTTAAATTCTGTGCAATCGGTGAGATCAATGAAAATTGCCCCCCCCCCATAATAATTTAGCGGGGATAAAATTTCACTAGAAATATTGTAACCCTTTCTGTAAACAATCGTGGATGAAATATTAAAAAATTAAACCGGAGAGAAGGGACAATATTCCACTAGTGATCATTGACTCCCTAATATTTATATTTATTTAGGTCGTTCGATCGCTTGTTAATCCTCTTTTTGCCCAGCGTTTTTGTTTTATTGTTATTCGAATACGATTTTTCTATAAAACAAATATTCCCAACGCCTGTTTTTTCTAAACCGTATTTTGGTCGAACTAACGACGAAATTCTTCGTAAATTCTATCTGTAGGTAACATGACTTTTGCAGATAAAACGGAAATTTAATCGACTCCAAAAGCGAATGTCTTCTCGCAATACGTTTCGAACTTTTATCTATAAAATCGGAAACTCGCATAGTGACAAACTGAAATTTGCATCGCAGTCCCTCGAGTTCCGTTTTATAGACAGATTTAACCTGATCTAACCAAATGTACGTAACGTAACCATAGGCACAACTAGAAGGGCTTGGGGGCTAAGGGGCTAAGTCCTCCAGTTTTCCAAATAGTCCTCCCAGTTAAAATTAATTTAGTTAGGTACTTAGACATATTAATATTTTTTAATAACTATTTGTGTTTTTTTTTATGATTTCAATAATGTAATACAATATTATATTTACAAATTTAATCAAATAAATTAGTTTAATGCTACAGCTGCTCCCCCCCCAAGAACTTTTCACCTTATAGTTGCGCCTATATGAAAATAACCAACCGCCTCGGCGTTTTCTTTTGTCGCAGATCCGTGTCGAGGACGTCGCCGTCCGTGGCCAACTTGTTACGGCGCCTATCCGGACCGAATGGCACTGTCAGACAACGCCAGCTGCAGTGGACTACGGCCGCCAAGCGCCGCCCCGAAATGGACGCCAACGGGTTCCACAGCGATTCGTTCACCGGCGGCTTTGACCAGTTCGACACGATGAAGCGCCGACCGGAGATGGACGCCAATGGATTCGAGGGCGACTCATTCGCTAATTTCGGCGGTTTTGAGACCATGAAGAGGCGATTGGGTGACGGAGGCGGCGGTGACGACGATTTCGTCGATGACGTCGGCGGAAACAGTAGCAGCAAGAGCAAAATAATTTTATCATCCGCAGCCGCGGGCCGAGAATAGAGACGCGTCCGCCCCCACTCCCCCGCAGCACTACCCGTATCATTATTATTACCTATTTTTATTATCATTATTATTCGTTACTATTATTATCATTACTATTATTATTATTATTATTATTATTTATTTGTTTATATAACGAGTCAAATATAAAATATAAAATATATTTATATTACCTATTATATGTATGCGGCGATAATAATAATAATAATATAATATGGAATAGTGAGTAAGTATATTATACCATAGAACACACTCAGATACACAATACATAATATTATTATTATTTATACATAGAATATTATTATTTTTGATTCGAAAAAGTTTTTGACGAAAACTGTTGGCGATTTATTGTCCACTCGATGTACCAAAAAAGTGTACCGATTTTTGAATCGGTTTCGGTTTTGAAAGGTAAGTACATAAAGTTCTTTAATTTATATCTGCAAACAGCGATAAACTATTGCTAAAGGAACACGATTCTGAGCGACGTCCAGTCAACATTAAAATGTTGGTCAAAACGTCTTACATAAAAGAACTACTGCGTAATGATCGACATTTTTTTCGCCACTAAATACAACTTATAATAACCCTCGTGTTAGATTTTCCAATATTTCAATTGAAACAAACAATTTAGTTCACATAGTATAAAACCTACCAAATAAAAATTCAAAAATAAATTTTTCCAAGTTTTCCGGAATAAAATTTCTTACTCCGGAAAACTAGCAGAAAAGTTGTTTATAGACAAGCAAAAACAAAACACAGATCATAGTAAAACCAATATATTCATCGCTCCGCTCTGAATCTAAAATGCCCGAGATTTTTTTTTAACGGCATTCTGTCGACAGGGAGATTTCTTAATAATCATATTTGAAAAAAAAAAGTTTTTCTACCGAGTTTTTTTTATTATTTTTATTATTCTCACCACTTTGTTCTAAAACTTGTGAGACAGAGATTTATATTAATTTATTTTTATACGACACGACTAGGATAAAATAATTATACCTTCGTTATTGGAAATGAAAGTCACGACGACGTTATATATTAGAGCTTGTTAGTATTACTAGGATTTATTTTTCTCTTCTTTTTTTCAAAACCGTATTAGGTAAAACAAATTTATAACTATAAATTAATTATAATTTATAAATTTAAACTTTTAACCAAAATCATTTTGCGGTTTTCCGAAACTAACGCTCTACATCACGGTTTACGAAAAACCATACGACATCCCAACACCTTTTTTAATGAGATTTTCAGTTAAAACAAAGGGTTGGTCTATCTGCTCGTGGATTTTTTTTTAAAGAATAGGAGAATGAAGACATATAGAATATTCACCGAAAATACCCTGCGTTAAGATTGTTCTTTTTCAAAATACACATTAAAACCAAAACGTGTATTACAGACGAGTAATATTACTCTTTTCTTGGTGAAAAAAAAACCATAAAACATCGAACATGGGCATATAGAAATGACAATGAATTCTCTGATAAATATATATTATCGATGAAGGGAGTAGACGAAAATAAATGTCACAAAAGTCAAAAAATGCTAAAACATGGACGTTTCGTGGATGTATCCACGGCGAGTTAAAACGAAACGAAATATACGTATAAGTCAAACATGTCCTGCAAAAGTTCGTGGGCAAATTTTCAAATAAATATATACATTATATATGTGGTCAGTAGTGTAGCGAAGGAGGTGTTGTTTAGCTGTTCAGTTCAAACATCCTCTTCCCTTGGCAATAATTATGCCAAAAATTATGATTTTTACAGTATACAGTAATTATAGATAAGATTTCTAAATGAAATGTGTTAGGCATATATAATTAAGTGTATATTATTTGTGTAATATGCCATATTTGCACAATCAAGTTACAAAGTTACATCAAAACACAAAATAAAAACACCTCCCTAAAAAAATTAATCAACGAGAAAATTCGTATCAGTTTGCAATTTATATATGTAATATAGCCCAGATTTAAATGCCGTAAAAAATTATCGAAAAATGGTCTGAAAAAAAAACCTAAGTAATACCGTTTAATTTAAATAATAACACATTTACGCGGTAGTTTTATTCAAACTTTTTTTAACCTTCCTTAGGTATTAAAAACGTATCTATTTTAATTTTAATCGTAAACTTTTAGTACATCGAAATTACTGAATCTCATACATACTGAAATTATTACTTTATAATCACCTTATATATGTATATACTACAAACATTCACAATCGTGTATTCAAAAAACAAAAAAACTTAAATTTTAAATTTTCAACAAAATCGATCAATATTAATAGTTGACTCTTTTTTTTTTTTATCTCGCAGTATCTACGTATTATATTTAACTCCCTAAGGAGAAATAGTTGTACAGTAGTTGAAAGCGTGATGAAAATATTTTTTATAATATTAGTATTCTTCGTCTATATACGATGCGATGATGTGTCCGAGGTGAAATTTATTTTTACTATATACACATCAAAGCAAACTCCGCGCAGTACCGAAATATTTCACGTTACAATATATACTTGCATGAGAAAAGGACGGTTTTATTTTTAACATATAAATTACACTCAATTTCTGTGTTTTTGTTTCAAATAGTAAAGAAGTTTGGGCTGGTAAAAACGTTTATAGCAACCCTTATAGTTTATCGGAAACTTTTTTTTGTCGAATTTTTGCATAAAAATTAAAACGGTTGCATTTAATACAATCCTAAGTATCTACACTCTACAAACCTCCGAATCAAGCTTATAGAAGAATGCAATTTTCCATTACGAAATTGGAAGAGGGAGGGGTGGGAATTCGACTTTACCGACGGAACTCTGCTGCTCAAGAGTAATTGCTTAATTCGGAGGTTTGTAGAGTGTAGACACTGTAGATTGTATTGAATGCAATCATTTTAATTTTTTGCGAAAATTCGATAAAAAAAGTTTCCGACAAATGTGATTCGTGAAACCTTTGAACTATAGTGGAGTTATAAATTGGTGATTAAATAATATATAGGTAAACAAATAAAACAAAATGAGGGATAAAATATTGGTATACATTTCAATATTATCCATGAAAGGTTTGTAAGTGATCGCATAAGCGGCAAAAAAGAAATACGATGGGCATATAACTTTGAATATCAGAAGTCCTTCTGTACAATTATACCAGGTGATCCATTTAAATGGGTACACTCATTTTATCGAAAAGCGGGGGTGAATTTGAGGGTGAGGCAACGTATCAATCGTCCCCTTTTGGAATTTTTTTCTCACCTCCACCGGTGGTTTAGTATACATCAGGCGTATTCCAAATATTTGGAAGCCTGCAGTTGATTTGACGTTCATGAGATTAAGAAATTAATTTTAAATAAATATATAAATACAATATCCAATTATAATATATTATAATATTAATATATATATATTCAGTATATATCTGTGTATCTAATTGATTTTTATCATATTATCTTATCGTTTTAAATAATATTAGTAATATTATACTCCGCTCTATCTAAATGGCATATTTATCACGGTAAAAAAAACATTGGTAATTGTGCACATTGATAAAATTGATAACCACCCTATTAGAGGTATTTAATATTATCAAGGAAGTATACATATACGAAGAAAAAAATGAAAGTATCTGATAATGGAAATTTACACTACCCCCACTCTGATATTTTTAGTAAATGATCCCTTGAATCCTATATATGATATCAATTCGCCCGCCCCTTAAATGTTCTTCAGATCCGCCTGTGTCGGAAAGCATTACATTTTTCAGGAATTTGTTTTCTAGAACATTTAAGAAACAAGCTGCTTTACAGTTTTATACTTATGTTATTTTTTGTCACCTTTATTTTTGGGGGTTAAACCTCTACCTACTTTTTATTTTCAAATGACAAACTATATTTAAAATTAAATAAATAGATGCAGAATTATTCAAAATAAATTTCAGTGTTGACATTTTTAATTTCCGTCGATCCAGCAACGAGATATTCCACTTTTAAGTTTGGGTTGAAAGAGAATAGTGGAGTATCATTTGTATGGCGGTACGGTGCGCGCGACGTGTTAATAATGCACCACTACTCTCCTCCAACCTAAAATTAAAAGTGGAATATTTTGTCAATGGCTTGACAGTAGTCAAAGATTTCAACACTCAAATTTATTTTAACTAATACTCAATCTATTTATGGACTTTTTAATATAGGTTACTATTTGAAAATTAAAAATAGGTAGTAATTATATCCCCAAAAATAAGGTTGACAAAAAATAACATAAATATAAAATTGTAGAGCAGCTTGTCTTTTAAATATTTAGAAAAAAAATTCCGGAAAAAGTTAATACTTTCCGAGATAATGAGTGTACCCACTTAAATTAATCACCCAGTACGTGGTATTATGGGTATCTACGCACTTTCTGAGACTCGTGTAGTCGTGTGAGTATAGTTAAAAAAAAACCTCAAATTGTCCGAAAAAAACGTTATGAAATAAAACAAGTAAATTTTGCATAGTCCGACAACAGCGACAACACAAAACACTCGGAAAGTCGACGGGTTGGAGGGGGAGGAAGCAAGTGAAAACCGTCCGACGCATTTTCGATGATTGAATGGATTCGTTTCCGAGGCAGCCGATCGAACGATCCGTCGCGCTTGAAACTTTCAAAACGATAATATAATATATCTACGCGGGTATATAATTGTGCAGAGTGGTTATGAGTTTTTTTTCAGACATTCAGATCTTATTTAAAACACTTTACTTTAGAAGTTCAGCGGCATTTCGACTATTATTTCATTTAGAAATATAGTAACCAGCATATAATTTTAAAATGCCGCCGATTCGAAAAGAAAATCGTAACACGTTTGGGTACATAGCAGTATTTCTACCTATAAATATAACACGTTTAGCCCGTATTAACGCCTCACTGACACATACAAGTACTTGGGCATTGGAGCCGTATACTATTATAGGTACCTGCATATTATTACATCGACTTTTTTTCATCTCCTTCTCTGGCTTTATCTCAACTATTTGGGGTCGGCTATCCCCGTTCTAAACTTCCATTTGACCCAATCCTCCACCTCGCATTCGCCAACTGTCCTCATATCGTTCTTAATCGCATCCAGCCACTTCATTTTCAGTCCTCATCCTCTCCCCCTCTTCCTGCCTACGTTTATTTCCATTACAACTCTTACTACTTCAGATTTCTAAATTTTCATGTGATGTCCATCTCATTCTATTTTCTCTCATTTTGTCTAAGCCACGCCAAAACTACCTCTTCCAATAATAATAATCTTTTTTTTACGGAAATAAATTCCAATTTCATAATTATAAATTTACCTAAGATTATTTCATTTATATATCTGTAAGCAACGATAAACCACTGCTTGACGAAAAACGATTCCAAGCATAGTTCGGTAATACATAATTTGAAGTACCGTATTTTTTTTTTTTTTTTGTGGTGTTTGTTTAAATTTATTTTCAAAACGCTTATAAAAAAAAAAATTAGTTTGATGATTTTGAAAATTTGCCATATCTAGATCCAATATAAATATTGTTACCAAGTTTCAAGTCTCTACGTGTATTTATAACCGAATTACAGCAAAAAACTCCAAAAAATTAAAATTCCTCAATAGCTCAAAAGTGGCTCAAAAGTTTTGGCGATAATACCATAAGAAAGTAAAACAAAAAAAGTATTTTTTTGATTTTTCGATTAAATCAATTTTTCTGGTAGAAAACGTCGTCCGTGTTTTTATAAAATAATGAAATCGTGAAATTGTACGTTTTCCTACGTTTTTTCCCACTTAAATGCTTTTATTTAAAAAGTGACGTCGAACATCAAAAAATGCTTCAAAATACCAACTAGACAACTTGAGCTTTCGGAAAAGTTGCTACACGTAAAAATCGGAGCAAGTTTACTAGGAAAAACGTGTCCACAGACTAAAACAAAGCAAAAAGAAAGAAAGAAAGAAAGAAATAGCATTGTAAAACCAATAGCTCCCTTGCTACGCTCAAAATCTAAACTATTATGCCAATATAATATTAGAGTATTAACGTATTATTTTTGTATTATTTTATTTAAGTGTGTCCAAACTCCAAACATCGTATTAATTTATACCCAAACATATTATTTTTTTAAAATGTTGTACCTAAACAATGTTTTCATTTTCTACCCAAACGTATTATACTTAAGGTCTATGTACTAAACGTGCTGCGTCCGAAAAGAGCTAATATTTGTCTGAGTATACAAGGAAATTCATGATCTTTTCTCGAGTCTAAATAATTTAAGGCTATTTTCTATAATAGGTAATAAAATAAATACTTGTTTACGTGTCTGTCCGTATGAATTTCACAATTGAATTAGTCGTACACCAGAAGTCTAAAACTTTCCAGACAAAAACGGATGTGAATGGGTCCACAGGTATCTCGAAACCAGATTTTTAAAATTCAACCCCCAAACGGTGGGTCACGTAATATTTTGGCATGATAATATGAAAATTAATTAATTTTTTCCCCAGGATACCTTAATACCTTATTGATGACACGAATGAAATACAAAGAGAGACAAGACCCGTTAAATTAATTAATTTTTTTATTGGTTTTGATTTTTTAATGAATTGAAAAATTCTGCTTTTAAACGTTCAAAAAAAAAGCAGGCAACCAAATTAGCATAGGAAACACTGTAGGACCGGACAATTAGTAATTAATATAATACGAGTATACGATTCGTTTAATTGGTTAAAATACCTACATATATAGATAATCGTTGATTCGTGTAAACGTACACAATTATCCCGTGGAGCCGTACTAATAATAGTGGTCGTCTTTATCCGGATCCGAGATTTGGATTGGATAAAAGCGTGTAAGGAAGCGACTATCGGAAAATAATATCATATGTTGTGTGATAAAAAGAGGTGGATGTTTTATAAAAAAAAAAAAATATACTGTAATATGTAAAACCACCGCAGATGATGGTATGTATACAGCGTCCAAGTGCTGCGGTTGAATAAAAATGGCGATGTTAAGAACGGATAAGTGTTGGCGTTTAACCAGCTGCAGGTTTATAGGTAGGGTTCAGAATAAATATAAAAGAGGAGTAGTCTACAGATCTGTATAGCTTTGGTATATCAGAGAAACTAGACAGTAGAAATTTGATTGAGATATGGAGATAAGATGGTAACTAGAGATGTTTCAGGAAGATGTGTGTTGAGACGTGTGAAATAGACGAGGAAACTGTGATTGATATTGTATAAGAGATAAGTGAAGTGTTTAGAAGAAAAAGAGTAGGTACCTATTCGACTGACCTAGTTTGTGTGGGTTATGATTCATTGTTACGAGGGTAAAATTTCTTGATTCGTCATGATTTTTTCCCCAAAACATTCCAATAACAGTATAGTAACAACGATTGTCAAGCGAAATACGCAGGTTATCTTCTCGTCACCCCTTACAATGCGATGAGTTTCTTGTATGACGTATACTCCGACGAGAGTTTTTCTAAAGTAAAAATTCCTATGGATAATCGTAAACCCTGATTGTACATATATATATATATATATATATTAAATAAAATCATATGCAATTTTCCATACCACCTTATTATATATATATATACCTAGCTATCGACAACACTGACGATGCAAATAATATTATTTGTCGTTATTCAAAAAGCATAATATATAGGTATTAAGTATGAGGTATAACAGTTGGTTTTGTATTAAACATGGCATTGAATCCCAGTTTGTTAAAAACTCATTCGTCTCGTGAGTTGATACTGGAATTTAGAAATTCTGGGACCCAATGGCTACAACTTAACTATCCCCTATAAAAGGAATGCTCGAGCACCTTTTTAGATACATAATAGCCGCCACAGGGTTCTGTAATTAAACAAAAATTAATAATTATTTAATTGACATACATGATTAAACGAGACCGTTTTAATATGATTTAACAGAATCAAAGCCATTTCAGTAATTTCACCGTACACTATTATTTTATCGTCGAATTTTCGTATCCGTCGCCACTGATGGTGGTAAAATTCGCATCGCTCGAGCGTATAAAGCGCACATTAATGGTAGCGAGAACGTCAACGGGATAAAAATTCGCATTTATAAACACATTATAGAACCTACGCCTTATTTTGTATTACAAGTTGTCTTGGGGTCGTTGTACCTACCTACATATTGTTGAACCAGGCTGCGGAGACAAGACAAGAGACAATATAATATTATAACGACGATGACAATAATGATGATGATGCTGTGCACATTTTATGTAATATATTATTGTATATTATTATAATATTAAGCAATAATAGTCGGGATATTGGAATGTAGTGGTAGATGTAAGCGGAGCAGAAAAATTACCTAAAAAAAAAAAAAAAAAAAAAAAAAACATTAAGTTTACGCAGCGATCAATAGAGAAAAAACTCCATTTTAAGATCCACGATGAGTCTTATTTCGAGAGATTTATCACAAAAAAAATAATTCAACGATTTCGTCACTGTTAACCCATTTAGGCAGCTTTATATTAACCACATAAATGCATTTCTCCGTCTGCTTCACTCGTAAAACAAATATTGGCGATTACAGGTTAAACTGGGTAATTACCCGCATTCAACCACAATTTATGGAACCAATAACAATACGTACACTGAAAAAAGTTCTTTGTTGAATTTTATTGAAGTTTATTCAAAATTCAATAATATAGAGTTGACTCTCTCACACATCAAAAAAAACTAATTTTTTTAATGGGCAGGATAATTTGATTTCCCTGTAAATCAAATGTCTCTCGCCACGCATTTTTGCATTAGCCTAACTTAACCTGATTGAAATTAAATTAAAATGATTAATTTGTCGATACTGTTCCATTCAAACAGAGAGCAATAGACACAAATACCCCCCCCTCTCTCAGAAAAAAACAAAAAAACCAAAAAATACAAATTGACATTGTAAATTCACCAGAAATGTGTCCACGATCGAAAGTCTCAGATAAAATTACAAACATTGACTACTCGAGACAGATTTTTGTTGAATTTTCGTCGAAAATAAAGATTATTATAGATGGCCATATATTATATCCTTTATACATTTTATTCCCATTACTTTTATACACTTCTAGTAGCTCCATCTGAAAAAAAACTGTCCTAGGATAATGAAAACGGATGCAGCCACTGTTATAGGTGATAAGTTAGGAAGATAGTATAGGAGAAATTGAATGTATATCTGTATGTAACGATTAACCATTGCTAACGAAAAAACGATTCTGAGCGGAATTACTACTACTATTGTTATATGTACTATTTAGTAGTGTATAATATTCGTAGTATTATATTATTATAGTATTCGATTATTTATTGTTTTATTGATAATATATTTCTATATAATACATAATAAGTGGGCGGGAGGTGATTTGCAGTAGTACGGAGCTCTGCTGCTCACTAATGTTTTTTATCAATCGGTGCAAATAATACTTGAGCAAGACTTTCAGTTTTGGGATGGTGGGAAGATGAAAACCGTGACGTAATGTGAACTGATAATTTCTTATTGGATTTATTTTTTATCTTCGAAAGCTCACTGCCGATGACGTTGTGTACAGTTCAGAATGTGCTGACATATTGTTTAGTCACGAACGAAAAACAAGATGCTATTAAATGCTAATAATGCTATTACTACCCAGCTGTATGATACTATTATTGGACATAAATATATGACTTGGCGGGTGGTGAGTAATACTATTATAACGCGAGGGTGGACAGAAAGATAAGGTAAAAAAAAAGAAAAAAGAAAGCACGACTCCTGTGGTGGTAGTGGCGGTAGGTGGGGACCTCCGGCCAAAACTCTATATAGTCTCTTATCTAAATGTTGTCGTGCTGCCGGCAACAAGATAAGAAACTGACCATGGGTCCATAGGTCGATGAGTCTGTGAAATCGGCCGATTCCACCGGTTCGGCTGCAAAAGGCGACGGCCGCTAGTCGCACGATAACAACCGCCCGAACGCAACGCCGCGCCACCGTCGCCACGTAACGATCAACGTCGTACACCTACCGAACCTCCTAACCTAACCGTTTACACACATCAAAAGTCCCAAATACGGGTACAATTAATTTATCCGGTATAAACCACGTATACCCGTGTCGGGGTAACGCATAATACCCACACGTCCTGTCTACCAACCGTGGTTTGACTTCCGGTCGTGCATGTGACCGGTGACATGTGACCGTTGGAATCCGCACTCCCGTCGGCTGAACGAGACGAATTTTGTTGTTATCGACAACATAAAAACAAAAAAAAAAACATCCAAAATTACCGCAGGGCGCAGAGGGTGCCGAATACCTTTCCGGTCTCCCTGCCGCCACCGCGATGCACAACATATTGGAAACTATTGTCGCCATTGTAGCGGGTACGTATTATTATTACTTTTTGACGGTCTTTGAAACCGCTCCTTCCCACCCCACTAGTAAGTGTAAGTCGCAGTTTTTTCACTGGTGTGGACACGTAAAAACCGCGTTGCATTTTACTAGAAGTGGCGTAAACTTAAATAATATCATAAGTGAATCTGACGAAATGATAAAAGACTTCTACGTTCTCCCCCATATATATGTGTATTAGATATTAAATAAATCGTCTTTTGCAAAAACAGTTCAGATTAAGTCAACTAATTCTTCTATTCTAATACATAATTTTTATATTCAGTTATCCAACGCTCACCTAGCTGACCTATAGTGACTATAGCCACAAACCCATCTAGTTAAAAAAAACCTAAGTCTTCAGACTCGCCGAATTATCCTAGCGCTGCTACTGTATATTACTCTAGTCACCACCCAATACAAATACGAATCACCACACCCATTCTCAACGGACGTCCAAAATTGGTCACAAGTTGTTTCCCATGGCCGAGTATTCGAATTTTTCGCTTCCCAAAAACAATTATGTACTGCTACTCAAAATGAACATCGAGATCGGTTTTAAGGAACTCATGTATCTGTATATTAACATATTTACTATATAGATATTAAAATCTAACGGAAATTTCGGATTTTTTTTTTTATGAAGGGGCAAACTAATTCTGTTTGCGTAAAATCTACTATACCTACCAATCGAGAGCGATTAATACACAATAGGAAACGTTCTTTTTTTGGTTACGATAAAATTCAGGGTTCATTGATAAGTGATTCGTATATACCTACTATGTAAAAAAAAAATAGTATCTACCTAACAGCTTAATCTCGTGAAATGACTACCGAATAGGAATGCGTGATTCGATCACGGTGACGTTAAAACAGTATCAGCGTTTTTATTCTATGTTTCTGCGATGAATGTGAATTCGTTCTAATAATACATTATAACGTCATCGTTCCGGTCAGTTCAAAAGTCCGGTAATCGTGTATGTGACAATCGTACCGTGCATACGAGTTAACAATTATAATATACAAATATTATTAACGTCCTACATAATAATATTATATACTATCATTTTTATCACAGTCCGCGTTGTCCTTTAGACCGGGAGACCTTTAAACTACCTATAATAATAATATTATAACGCGATTGTTTATACGCACAGTATTACATTATTATGTTTTAGACCAATTTTAACGATAACGTTATAATATTATCTCGCATTAGGTAGGTACCCAACTATTTTGCTATTAACATCGACGTGAAAACTGTTAGGATTTGATAATAATATACGTTCGTATTGTCGCTATTATTTCCGCGGCAACGGAAACGTCGTCATCACCCGTTGACTTTTCCGATTGTTTTAACAACATTATGTTTTTTTACATAAATGTTTGATCGCTATAATGTGTCGTTTGTGGCGTACTACGCATAGATAATAGACGGTAAGCGCATGCGCATGCACTACTGAAACCTACTTGAACCTTTCTGAACGGCGCAGCGATCGTACATTAGTAATCACAAATACGTCATAATATGTTTTGTACATAACACAGTTATACAAATTGGTTTTACGTATTTAAACAATAAAACAAACGAACATCTTCGCACGATGGGTGGGCAATTGTTGCGGGTGAGCAGTTGGGAACTTAAATGCATAACTATACGCAACGATTAATGGTTGCTAACCAAAAACGATTCTGAGCGGAGTTCGGTTACACATGTTTTGAAAGCCGTAATATTTGCGATTTGATAATATTATACATATTTCGTACATTTTCCCTTTTTTTCTGGTTTTTCCCATTTATTTATTTATTTATTTATTAGCTTACATATAAGCTCCTGGAAAAATCAAAAAATGACCTAACCAACCAATACATTTCTCGCTTCGCTCTTAAATCTTAAATCATTGTTTTAATTATCTGATCTTTTTTTATCTTTTTAGGTTATCTAGATAATTGAAAATTATCTTAATTATTTTTTATCTTTATTTTATATAGTAACTTACTGTATATCTATATCGCTCAACTAAATAAAACAATTAGTTATCTGTGCTAACACTGCACACCTGGAACGAAATTCCACTTTTCGGCCGCAAGGCCATTGTAGTTATAATTGCTACTATTATTTATAATCAAATAATATTCTCGAATTTGTTTGGTCTTTATTTTACACACATTTTACCAGCCCTCCCCCCCCCTCCATTAAACAGTTTTAAATTTTGTTTACGGCAATCAGCATGAATTTACTTAAAAATTACGGCGATAGACGTGAATTCGTACTCACTACGTGCTAAATATTTGCATAAAAAATGTTCGAATAGGGGGAGGGAAAGCTGATGCAATGTCATTTTTTTGATAAGTTTTTTTGAAACTCAAATTTGAATGGCATAAAAAAACATATTTATTCGAACTTTGCTCAGAATCGTGTTTCGTCAGCAATGATTTATCATTACGTACAAATATAATTTAAAAAACATTGGCACAATACACATTTTTTTTCTACAAAAAATCTTGCTCTAATCATAAAATGAAAGACTTTTTTTGTTGCTCTTATGGATTTAGTTGATGCATTAGATCACATTTAGATTTTCCTTGTAGTATTTCTAATAATTCAGACCGGAAGAAAGCACAGGAAAAACGGAAAAATGTATGGTTTTATTTCTACTTCTGTCGCAATTCGATAGTAAATAATCTTTCCCGTGTAAACCGGACGAAATTTTTTCTGTCGTGTCGTACAAATGTGAATCGTGCTTTATTCTTTAAATTAAAAAGATGATCGTAATAATTAAAATAATTTATTGCGTATAATATTACCGCTTAAAATATATGCCACTTTTTAAACCACCCACCACCCACCACCACCACTTCTTTGAAACGCTGACGTAGCTGTGTCAAAATCGAGTCCTTCAGTACGCCACTGTTAAGAATGATGACCAACGAGACCGTCGTATTCGGTTGCGGCGCTGAAATGTCTAGTGATTCTTATACATCATACGGTACCAATACCTACGTTTTAAAATTATATTTTTCTATTATAATAATTTGTATATGTTTGCGATTCATACTGTTTTCGGTACCTAGCGTTTTCAAAACGAAAAACAATTAAACGGCTAATATACACAAATGGAATAGGATTTTTTTTTTTTCTTTGAAATAATTTTCTGACGAGTATAATATAGAGCGAATTAAGGTCAAATTGTTTTTTCCTCCCCAAACGCACGATTCACTCATTAAACATTTTAAAGCACCACTCGTGACCAATATGCAGTTTATTTATTTTAAACAGATAATTGCTGTCGGGTAGTCCGTACACGTGGTACCTATATGAAAAAAAAATACAACATACAGAGTGTCTTTAAATATGTGTTTTAAATTTTTTTCCGTAGGGATACTTCTACTGTGCGGCTACCTCGATCCTGCCTTCTTGAATCCTCTACGTTTTTCCATTTACTTATTGTAATAAACTGATTACGGGTCGTAAATATGTTCATGTTTTTATAATAATATAATAAAAAAGTTTTTCCGAACTGAACGATTTTAATTACACTACGAATTCTTGTCTCACAAACTACAGTGGTGCATTATTAGCAGAGGCCTAGGAATACCCCAAAAAAAAGCTCCCATCTCAGAAAAAATCTCTTTAAAAAAGTTAACTAACACCTACATCATGGACGAAAATAAATGTATAAAATATGTTTATGTGTTTTATTTCAATTCGATTTCTCATCGGAAAAATATTTCCTGTCGCACCGCTAATTACCAACGTATAAAAATATAGTTTCATTAATCTTGGCCTAAATAATGCACCAATTATCATTTTATAAACCGCAGTCGTATGCGTACGAGACGTTATAAGCTTATCAGCCCAACGTAACTATGACAAGGGAGCAACTGCTCCAGGGTACCAAAATCGTAATTGTGATTTGTTCGTCGTTAATGATAGGTACTTATGTCATACTTAAAACGAATCATATTATAATGTACCTGTAATAATAGTATGTATGTATTTTGAATTTGAAACGTGAATGGGAACAATTGTAATTGAATTTTGTAAGCTTTGGAGACGATGAGGTGATGATTGTTATTCAATGTTGAACATATTATTACCGTATTTCGTAAATTGTTATAACCGGTAATAACAGAAATTACAAATCGTACAAAAAATGTCGACGTACCTGCAGTGTGTATCGCAAACAAAGTCAGTAATAATCGAAGCGATATGAATAGGGGGGAGGGGGGGGGAACGGCAAAAGGACAATTACGTTTGAAAACGCTTACGGAATTCAACGGAACTCGTGCGATTCTTTCGGGTTACCGCGGACGCCCTGTATACACGTGAAAACCTATACGCATAGGTGCAGGTTTTAAACGCCGTTTATTTCATTGTCGTGTTCGTTGTAATACCGTTTGCCTTCGACGACGGGCGACGTGACCCGTTGATGTTTTTACACCCGATCAACCGTATTATTAAATTTAAAATTAATTAAATTCGGCCGTTCGAACGGCCGTGATGCGTGTCCTCTCGCGGCGGGCACGTTAATATTTATCAAGCATAATATTATACGAAACGACGTCCGTTTTTCTCCGGTTTTCGGTAGACGCGATATGATAATATTATTGTTACCATCGTACGAAAAATAACGCGATCATTTACATTACGGTCTACATCGATGTACATCTTATTGTACGCTCTCGTTATCTAATCGCCCGGCGATTTTTCGCTTTCGACCGCGCGTTCTCCGCGGACGATAGACCAATTTTATTAAGCGCCCGATTGTGTTATAATATATTATTTACCTAAATATTATTATTTATTTCACCGACGTACCGCGCAAATGTGCACGCGAGCATAGTACGTGTACATATCCGAGAACAATAATAATTGTTTAATCTGCGCTTATTGTCGGGCCGAATTCTGTAACATGTGCTCTGCACTACACAATAATACGGCGGCTCCAATATTATTTCCAATAATTACCAGGTCAAATTATTGGTATTAAAACGTTTTAAACGATTTTTTAAAAAGTTTTGTTTTTTTTTTTTTGGACTCTGCTTTTAATTTCCATTGTCGAGTCGGGTGTATGAAGAAGATTCCACGACTTATTTATGATTGATATTTGCTAAATCTCTTCCAATTAAAATTCCCACGGGGCACGCCAATGCAGATGAATGATTGGTCATTATTATACGTGTTAATAATAGTAATATTTTATTATTAAAATTCATTTAAAATTTTATTATCAAATTTGAACTACTAAATACCATTGATTAGTTTAGATGGTATTATTTAGCTAACAAAAAAAACTAGAAAAGGTATATTATAAAATTGAAATGGGTATATTTTTTTTATTTGAGCTACGTGTTCACCGTTTATATTATACATTTTTTTTCTTCAGCTACCGATAAAGTATTCTATATGGCAGTGAATGAGCTACAAAGACGTAATAAAAAAGTATGTAGCAGCTATAGGATATGGAATTAGAATTCCAATTCCAATTCGATCTTAAGATTTTGTCGGTGACTAGTTAAAACTAAAAAATTGGTTGTGACTTGTAAGACTTTTTTTTATAGTATATTCACAAATATACTCACTTGCAACTCTTGCAACCATTATAATAATAAATAATAATAATAATTTTATAAAAAGTCGAAAAATCGAATGATTTCAATAGACTTGGCACGCTCTTATACGACGTAACTCATCCGAGAATATGTCATATTCGTCGAGGCACTTGAGTCTTTTTTCATGATTACAGTCCATTAAAATAAAAAGAAGTATGTGATATTATGAAACTTTAAAAAGTACCGACGACCAGATTTTAATTCCATCCATTAGGTAATGCGTTAAAAATGTATTCTGGTTTTTCGCTACAATATTATAATATAAGATTGAAATTTAATATAGTATAAAGTTGTCGGAAATATTTATCGAATATAATACACCTGAAACCTGACGTGGTTGAAACGTTTTTTTGTTTAAGTGTTATAAATGCTGTATACTTTCGAAAAGATTAACTTTTAAAAATATGACATTATAATATGAACGAATTTTATAGCTAAAAAAATGATTTATTATGGAGCTGTCCTTATATTGTAGAACCCAACGATTTTTTTGAATGAAAATCGCTTGAGTTTACAAACTAAACTGCAAGTATAAGAAACAGCAGTAATTTTTCTTTAATAAGGGGATTTATACGTTATAAATAACACTTAAAATGGCGGTACAAACAAAAAAATATAGACAAATTTTAGAATTAACTCGAAGACAATTAAATTGCGCTGTTTATACTTCGTGCGTAATTGCAGCCACTTTTGTAAACGGAAAGTTGGGAAGATAGGATACAGACGGGAATTTAATGTATATCTGAAAGCAACGATAAACCATTGCTAACGAAAAAACTAGAATTCTGATCAGAGTTCAGTTGATAGTGTCGCTTTTTCAACTATAATATATTATATGTCATATTATGGTAAAATAATTACACATGCATTAAACATTTTCTCTTATAATATTAGTTTAATATTGTACCTATTTTCCCGTTCTCCCGTTTTTCCTCCGCTTTTTTAGGTTTTTCCGATATATTGAGAAAAATCCTAAGAAAATAAAAAATAACCTCCTTTAAGTACTTCCTCAGTTAAATATCCTTTCAGAAAAAGTGTCATCATTGTAAATCAAAACAATATTTCTGATAGACAGATTTTTTACGGATAAAAAAAATAAACATCATTGTAAAATCATAAGTTTCTTCGTTCTACTCAGAATCCAAAAGAAATTGTTAAATAATTCATTATTATAAGGTATAATAATAATCAGTGTATAAGCAAAACGATTAATAAAAATAGACGGACATACTTCGCACGATTGGTGGGCCACTGTTGTAGACGAGAAGTTAGGAAAGTAGGATACAAAGGAGAATTTAATGTATATTTGTACGCAACGATAAATCTTTGCTATCGGTTATACATATTTTGAAACACTGTTATTTTTACGATATTCGTCAAAATTTGGTTTTCATCCCTTATAAAAAATGCTAATACATTTCGCATATAACTATGCTTATCAAAAAAAAATAATAAAAATAATAATAATAATATAATAAAAAAATATCAGATCTGATCCGCTCAACGCTACGCTGCTAATAATTGCACCACGCTACCACCATTTATTAATTTTAATTTTCTTTGGTCCTTTCTTTTCAATTGTATAATATTACAAACAAATTTCTATCGTACTATATTATCGTATAATAGTATATTAAAATATGCACAAGTATACGGCTCGACGTTTAGCGGACTAAAACTGAATGACTTTTAATATTTTAATATGCGATTTCGTTATGTCTCATTTATACTTTCCTCCACTAATTATAAATTATTTACATTTCGGTATAGTACTGATAATAAACCATTTATTAACCCTCGAAAAATTCATTGTAATTTGTTTTTAAATTATTCGACCGGCGGCGCAACGCAGAAGAAATTAAATTGTTCAAATCGAATTTTACCCAGTCGTATCGTCGCTATTCAAGTAAAAAAATTAAATTCATACGTACTGCATTTTACAATATTTGATCCACGAACGTTTCGAATGTCGAACATGTATTTCGAAACTTTTATTATTTCATTAACCATGCTATCACTTATACTTACACTTGTATTTGTATAATGTATACTAATGTATTTCTTATACCGGTCTCATAAAACTATATATAATACATTTATCGAGATATTGTGGCGGTGCAGTTGTTACATAAATACTTCTTGTTTATTCATCGCGCGTTTTATCGAAAATATCGTTCCTGAAAACCTAAATTCAATTTTGTTCGTCTGATGCTGTATTATAGGTTATCTTGTGCGACTACGTCGGATCATCTATAGTAGATATAAATACACGGTTTTGCATAATTATACATATTTTTAAATAAACTATTGTAAGCGTCAGAATTATTCGATTAATTTTTCGCGTTCGTCAGACGGTTCAATATAATTATTCGACATTATTTAGGTAATTGGAACATGATATATTCACATGTATATCTGTTGTACAAATGTAAAATATTTACAAACATTTTCATTACCATATAACTGGAAAACTTACGGCTTTTTTCTCGGGTACAACTGTACAAATATAATGTACGTATTATAATAAGGATCCACGGCGTATCTGAAGACCAATCAAGAATTAAGAGACGTGGTTTAAAATTTGAATACACCTCAAAATATCACAAAGGATTCCCCTATTATAAAAAAGTGTAAAGTGTTGATAATTTGTATTATAATAATATTCTTCTCTGTTGAAATGAAAATAAAAAAATGAAAATAATTTATAAATATTGTAAAAAAAAAATATATGAAAATTATTATCAAATATAAAAATATATACAAAAAAAATATATGAAAATTATTATCAAATATAAAAATATATACAAAAAAAAAAAACATTTAGTTAGAACAATTTTTCAAAGTAATATAGACCTTTTATTTTTCACTTTCCAATCTATATTTGTGACTTTTGGTAGTCTACATTAATATTTATATGTATTTTTAATAAGGTCAATCCAGTTAATCTTAGTTCGTATTTTTTGGATCTTAACCAAGTCTTAAGTCTAACAAAACAAAGCGACATGCAGTCAAATAAAAACAAGATTAATAAAATATAATATCACGAACTTAATAAATATTACTAAATATACGTAGTTTTAATTGGAAATATTTATGCTATGACCGTGATGATTTCATCACCTTTAAACAATTTCCTACAGGCGCAATCCACCTCCGGAGAGCCCCATATACACCATTGGTTGGAGTACTATTGAGAAGTGACATTCTCAGGAGTTTCTATTGGAGGAGGGGGATACATACAAACTATTTACAAAGTGAGACGTGGGGGGTTGCGCCTACATACCCCTGCAATAACAATAGAGTATATAATAATGAGCATTACATTTCAATACATATTAGTATTACGCACTTCGTATTTAAACTATATTTATTTTAATTAATTGGTACATGTACAAAACAGCACCCGTTTTAATTTTGAACTGTAGCACTTTTTCTGAAAGGAAATTTGACTGGGGTAGTACTTTAAGCAGGTTATTATTTTAATTTTTCAAGCAGCTTTCATAATTATTAGAAAACACTAGAAAAAAACGTAGGAAAAACGGGATGAAAAATGTACGAAATTTTCATAATAAATGGCAAGGTTTAAAACGAGAAAATTTACGAAATGTATATTATTTTCAAATCATAAATATTATGACCTACCAAAACGTGTGCAACCAAACTCAGCTCAGGATCGTTTTTCGTTAGCAATGAATAATTGTTATGTACAGATATACATTAAATTTTCCCTCTTCTTTCCCAACTTCACACCTACAACAATAGCCCACCCATCATACGAAACATTTCCGTCTTTTCTTTTTCTTTTTTTTTTTACCTGAGCATCAAGAACTTTTTCGGGAATCTATTCTGTGTTATCACTTACCTGTTGTTATTAATTATTATATTATTTGTTATCATTATTATTGTTATTATTATTACGATAAATATAGTCAATGCAAACAATTAATTATACTACTAAATATCAGTCATGCATAAATGTATAATATGATAATAATAATAAAAAAAATGAATGTAAAAATACTTGTTATTTGGCACTAATAAAAAAAATCTAACGGGGGGGGATCATTCACTATATATCACCTTATAAAGGCACCCGTGCTATTGAGTAAAATTGAAAAGAAACTTTTATTATTTACAGACTTTGTGCTTCTGTTGAAATCAATGGGCCCAATGGGTTCAAATATTTACGTGTAAACCATTAACAATGTTTTATCAGTAATCTGATGATGATGCAAAGCTGTAACTAAGTAGTTACTAAATACAAATATTTTTTACAGTTCTACGTCTTAATTAAAATTTGTTTAATAATTTATTTTCTTATTATAATATTCGAGTATACAATGGGCCCATTATCTTTTCGAAGAAATAATAATACAATAAGTGATATATAATTATGTGAATATATTATTAAGCTCTTTATTTGATCCTAATAACTGCACTGATGAGGCCTTTAGCGCATCGGAAAAATCGATTTGAAATTATTGCAATTATTGGGCTGCGTGAAGTTGCCTTTGGCCCCTTAAAGGAGAAATTGATTTTACAAGGAATTGGGTAGTTTTCAATCGGATCAAATCAAAAAATTGATACTATTTGCAATGAAATCGATCGAAGGGAGAGAAGCAACATCGTGTACTCATTTTCAATTCTCAGTTCAATCCTGGTAGTAAGTATAATATACTTACCACATAAATTGTATTCAGCACAAATTTGAAAGCAAATAATATTACATTTTTAAGTATTAATTATTCGTATATAGATTCCCTAATGAATAATTTGTGTTTAGAAACATAGATTTTTTTTTTATCATCTACACAAATATTTGCTTGACCAAACCGAAGAATTCTTCCACCGAAGTACTCTCTCATTTTTTAACTCACTTTTCGCAATATAGTCTTCCCTTATCTATATGACTTTTCTTCTTTTCCTGCAACGTTTACAATCTTATCATCGGCATTTAATTTTTCGAACTTTAATATTCCGTTTAAAGTTCATTTAGGCGTTTTATACTTTGCAAAATACTTGTTCTCACCTAGTTTACTAAAGAACACACTAAATAAAACTTTTTTTTTCGGCCTTAAATACAACTTATAATGAACCTCATGTTAAACTTTCAAACATTTTTATTCTGCCAAAACATTTCATATGCATTAAATCGATTAAAAACTAAAATACTAAGTGCCTATAAATAAACCAAAAGTTATCAGAAAGATTTAAAAATTTTACCACTTTTAGAAAAGCTAGTTATATTAGTATTTGATGGAAATTTCAGGACTCTGCAATTATTTTTAATTAAGTTACAAAAAAAAAATACAAGAAAACGAAAAAATAACTTCCAAATGAATCTACTAGATCCGAAATACTACAAAAATATTCTCTGATCGTTTTTGAATTGGAACAAGATAAGTGGTAGAAAATTTGCTTACATGCAAAAAAATAAAAAATATTATATTCATTATCCATACAACACGATAATATACTCCTTGCTGCACACAGAATTTAAAAAGTTCATTTTTCTAAAGGAAAATACTGTTTATTACATAATAATTAAGTTCAAGAACCAATTGATTAAAAAAGAAAGAAAAATTAACTTTATCGCATCATTTTTGTTATCAAATTGAATTCAAGTTAATTACCTCGCAAGTCGTACCTAATATTTATTACCATTGTGCTTCTTGGTTATATAGCAAAATAATTCATTAGTTGATAATTATATTTTTTGTATGGTTAACAATATTATAATATAGGTAAGTAATTATATGTATAATCTACAATATTGACTAATTAAATCGCGATTGTAAAGTAAACGAAGAGTCCAAAATTAAATCAATTTAATTTAATTAAAAATAATACTTTTCATAAATACTTTATTCTTGTGTTTGAGTCATTTGCGTGCTCACGGGGGCAACAGTGGCAGCATATTTTGCCCCTGGACTTTCTTTGGAGCTACTGCGGCTGGCAAATATTTAATAATGGGCCTCGGTGAAATTATATTTCCACAAATAATGACCATTGTAGTTAAAAAAAATTAAAATTTTGATTGTTTCATTTACAACTTTAATTGCATGCCTATTTGATTTTTTTTTTTTTTTTGAAAAAAATAAACTTCTTCAGTTTTATACCTACAGATTCAGAGTACAATTATTTTTATAATATATATTTTATATTGTTCTTAATGTTTGTTTATTTTATTATATTATAAATAATAAATATTAACCATAAACCTGTGGAAAATTACACCTTAGTACCTTATTGTACAAATTTTTATCCAAAAAACAAATAACCAATACAATTTAATTTTGGTACTCACTAGTAAAAAAAATTTAAACTATGGGCCGATTTTAATGGTGAATTTGGAGAATGGGCCGAATTAATCTCTCTTGCTGCCCCTGAAACCGGAGTCTGCGCACGCCTATGGTTTGAGTTTGAATTACCATATACGTGTTTTACGAAACGCTTTTTGGAATTAGTTCGATATTTTCATACGGTATGATTGATTTTTTTAATCAATAATATATAACTACTTAATTATTTATACCTGAACGATATACTATAGGTTAAGTTAACTGTTAATTAAAATATCAAAACCACCTATTACGCTTACTATAATGGTGCTATGACAAGCTCAAAAGTGGTCTTAATCATGTAAAACTGGATAACGTTTTTGAGTAAATTATGCCTAGAGCTGTGCATTTTTAGAAAAGTGCATTTTGTTTCTTTAATTTAGCTGTTAAGAAAGCTACGATTTTAGCTTTCTTAACATAAAGTTTAAATCATAGAACAACAAATTCAACTGTACAATTTGTATTTTTTTCTTTTACATTTTTTAGGTCAATTCTTTCCTTTTAGTTAATTTTACTGTTACTATTATTATAATAAGCAATACGTGGAAAGAAATAGTCACTAGAACAAATGATTTTTGATTAGTCCGAGTCGATAATATATGGCTATTCGTGTTTATTAATTGCGACAAATCAGTCCTCTGTGATTGTCTAGAGGAAATAGGTAATCTATACACTATAGAAGATTTTATTATTAAGTATTTTAAACTTTATTTAAGGTTTTATAGTACATTAAATACATAGATCTAATTATGGCGTTTAAAACAAAATTACTCTGTCAGGTTTGTTCGTTAGGTCGTAAGCCGTACAAATAAATATTATAGTTTTATTTCACCACGATATTATCTGAGATCAAATTGATGTATCTTAAGTGAATTATGATGGAAACTACTCATGATCAAAAATGCATAAATGATCTTGTTTCTAATATGCTAGTTATAATATATTTTGGTAACTCATTAGATTATGATGTAAAACAGAAACGTGTTGATTAGTGATAAATAAATGGCTATCGTGTAACATGCCATAGACCTAAATGTTTATAAATGTTGATATTTATTTATTTTATAAATACGAGTATATACATGTATTCATATTATATTGAATTCATATTAATAAGCTGTATTAATTTAGTTTTATTAAGCATAACCTATAAGTTTACGAATCTATAACTCTCTATCTCCATCACAAGCCTAGCTTAAAAGAGATAGATAATTTAGAATGTTATTTGTTTAACTTATTATGAACATATTATTCTTTTCGGTCAATAAAAAAAATTAATGATTAAAAAAAAAATACCTATTTTTTTATTATTTTTTTTACCAAAGTATATTTTTTATCGAGTATAAAAAATATCCCACTACAAAGATCTAACATTTCAACAACATTTGTTTTACTCAATGGTTACATGTCAATGCATAGTTTTAAATTTTTCTTTTTATATTAATTATTGATTCTTGTATTTTATACATTTTTTTTTTAATACTGAAAAAAAGTATAACTAAAGGTTAAAAAAAAAATGTTTTACAAAATCAAAAATAGCCATATTATAAATATATTATGAAACAATATTTTGGGTGTAAAAACGTTTAGTAATAAATAATGATGAGTCATTGGTTTTCTAAATTTTTTTAATTTTACGATGGTTTAAATTGTTTTCATTTCCACTACTAAATTATATCAATCAATTTACCAATTATTCAATGAAAAATTATTTTGCAAATGATTTATATAAACTTCGAAAAGTTGTAAATAATAGATGGCTCATCATTAGTTAACATTTTTAACACTAAAATGTAGCTTAAAAATAAATGTTTAAAACGGCTATCTTGGATAGTGAAAACAATTTTTTCTTTTTTACATTAAAATTGTCTTTTTAGTTTCTAAAATTTTTAATAAAAAAAAAAAAACCGAACAAAACAAAAGTTATTGTATTTTTCAGATTTCGGCGGATAAAATGTACATCCAACGATTATAATATAATATTACTATCACGCAGAATAGCTTATTATTTCACGGTTTTAATTATTAATATTTTATGAGGCACGTACCATAAAACGTGCTTATATTACATTTATTACTTATACCTTACCTATAAAATATTGTATTATTAATATTCTCGATTATTCGTTGATATTGTATTTGTTCGAACAGGTTATCTGATTCACTTCGGCCGTTGCGACCGCGACCTGTTCCCCGAAGGCGTTCAGCTCGGTTACAGATGGAGGGCTACGACGCACGTGGGCACTGTGTTTCCCTCGGAACACCTGACCAAATACACCCTGCATGCATACTTTACCGTACAAAATTATCAAAATTTCTCTACGTTTCACGTACGTATGAAAAATAAAAATTTGGAAGTAATATAATTGTTGACTTTATATTAAAACATAATAAACATATTATTAATTAACAATATTTCACAAATCAAAAACAAACAAATTTAACTTACACATATAAAGTTTATGTATACAATAACGAATATACATACTATATAATATAGTTAAATATTTAATTTAAAAAATAATTCAAATTGGCCACGAATAGAAATATTTAGGCGTACGGGTTTCTATATTTTAAAGAATAAACATGTTTTAATGATATAAGAACTATAAGAATTGAGAATTACAAATAAATTATAAAATTAAGTTCAACTATCGACTTTTTTCTACAAAAGTATTTTAAACATCTTCTGGATTAATATTTGTTGATACCTATGTCTCTTTCTGTATGAATTATAGGTAAATTTCAAAATCTAAACCATGTTTTTATTCGCCGTATTACTGTAAATGGTCGTTTACAAAACGTTGAACTTATCGGAATTATAAACATTTCTTGTAGAGGTTTATATATATTTGGGAAAACTTTAATTTTGATAACAGATTTAATATCATCTATACTATAGTGGCGAATCGATCTTCCCCCTCGTTCACTCCCAAATTTTCTTAGCCTCATCAATATACTCTGAGCTTAATTTTCATAATAATTGTGTATTATGCACATTTTCAAAATTTGACCCCCTCCCCCCGTGTTCTTTCCTGGATCCACCCTTGTATTAATGTTAATATCATTTTTAGCAACAGAATTTTTGTATTTTCAATAGAAAGAAAAAAACTATTTTTAGAAAAAATGTTGTAAAATATTTTAAATAAACGATTATGAAGCCAAAAATCTGCATTTATTTAGATAATACATAACGAAAATCAAATCAGCCTATCCACTTTTATGTCCAACTGTCTCTTTTTCAGTTTTCTTTCTGTCTTTCCTCCAACGTTATTTCCATAACAATTCTTACTGCTTCTGATTCTTCTCTCCTTATATGACATACCCAAACCATCTCAATTTACTTTCTCTCATTTTGTCAACTATTGAAGTCACACCTAAGCTACCTCTTATATACTCATTCAGGGGCGTCATTTAAGGTATTGCAGAATATGCTCATGCATACCTAAAATTCATCAAGATTACATTTTGGTCGGATTATAATTTTTCTGCACCATGAAAAATATTTTATTTTTTTTATTTTTTTTTTAATTGGTGTTAAGCATCGTTAATTATGTAGTATGTGTGGCCATAATCTGTAATAGCTGGTTTGTTGTATCAGATGTAAACTATTTGTTTTGTGATCACCCTTTAATAAAATATATATTGGACTGCTGAAAACTTTTTTTGCCTGCCTAGTTGTTAGCATACCTATCAAAAAGTTAAAATTATGCCCTTCTACTCATTCCTTAATCCTATCTTCTTTCATCATTCCACTCATCCACCTAATCACTCTCATCTCTGCTACACTCATTCTCCATTCTATTTTATCTGTTTACGCCCAACACCCCGAACCAGACAACATAGTCGGTCTTACCACACTTTTAAAAAAACCTTACCTTTAAGTCTCATTGGAATTCTCTTGTCACATAAAAACGTGATGTTTCTCTTATCTTTATCCAATTACATTTAAACGTGTGTTCTACATCCACATCAAAAGGCCAATAGAACGATGAGTTCTATTGGAGAATCATTGGAAAATTGGAAAGTAATGATTTTATAATTTCTAGTGTATCTACAACCTAACCTAACATTTTCAAATTTTTTTCGGAAATTTTGATACCTAGTTTCTATTATAATATTTAACATTTTTATCCTCGAAGGCTGATTTTCTAAGTCTTGCCATACTTACGTTAAGGATAGTTATGGGTTGCCAAATTTTTTAAACTTTTTTTTTTTCAACTCGGCCGGACGAAAAGAGTTAGTTTTTTCTGTGCGCGATTATCAAAATAATATAAGGTACTATATATTTTTTCTCCGGATGGGTCGACAGATTAAAGAGTTCCAGACAAGCGAGAAGCAGCAGGATTTTCCGTGGATAGCATTGCCGTTCCGATGCGCTTACAAGGACGGCGAAGTGCAAAAATTCGAGAACGAGGCCGACGACGTGTTGGGCTCGCTGAACATAAAAAGGGCTCTGGCCGCCATGTTTCAGCTTAAGTTAGGATCCATCGGCATATCATCATTCGTTATCCAAGAGGTACAGTAAAACATAAACACAGGGCAACAAAAAAAAAATAACCATACACTTTTTCAGAATAATACGTGGTGTAATTTGCATTAACTTACATTTACATATAATAAATTTATAGACAATATTTCGATAAATTGTAATTTTTTTAATCGTGTCGGAAGAGTTCAACGCGATACGTCTCTTAAACAATTTTAAAATACCCTAAATCACATAAAATTATCGTTTTGGACGAATGAAAATGTAGGTATTGATAAATACGTACTTATACTTTAGAAATATAATAATGCTTCTGTAGATTTTATTTTTGGATTCGAATTTCCCGAAAAGTGTACGGTATTTTTTATTATTTTTTTTTTAAACTTAATTCCCCGAACATACAGGCGTTCAGGGTCGTATTTATCCGTGTAATATAATTTTCGTGTGTTCCATCGCGTAGACTGGAGTCTACGGAAAATGCGATGTCCAGTATCTGGTTACCAAAGACCAAAAAAACAACACCAACGTAAAGAAAATTATCAACTTTTCGGCTTGCGATAATAAGCTTGGACAACAGTGGAGTAACACGCCGGCATTCACGTGTCCATCAAACTATCAAGTAATTATACAATATTTCTTTTGGATTCTGAGTATAGCAAAAAAGTTATTACATAGTTATACTAAGATGTGTATTTTAGATTTTATGCAAAGCGAAAAATATCTAGATTTTACTATGATGTATATTTTGTGTGTATGTGTCTGTGAACAACGTTTTTTACTAGAAAACTTGATCTAATCAAACATTTTATAGAAACTTTTTTGTATCATTATTGATCTAGTAATTGCGTTAGGGATGTCATTCTTTTTGTTACCCTGGTAGTTTTCTTAATAAATAATTGATAACTGTACGATTTTTGTTGATTCAGGCAACGAAGAAAAAGTCCAATAATAATACACTACTCGAAATCGTTTATAATTGCGTACAGATATAAATATTAAAACTAATCTGTTGAGAAGTGTTTTTTTTTTTTTTTTATAACAATAATTTATTATTGCTTTCAGTATATTATAAAGTAAATTATTCTATATCCTATGTACATTTCAAGCCTATCCATTGCCCGAAGTACATTCGGCTTTTATTAAAATAGTTTTTATGCAAGTTTCAAAATAACATGATATTTATATTTTTCCTTTTTGTTTTAATCATTTTACCTTCCTTGTATAGGACGGAAGCATGAGTCATAGCGTTCGGACTTATACTCTGGACGAACATAACGTGATTCGTTACTTGAACGTTATCGGTACGATAGAATTTCAGCCGTTTCAAGCTCTGGCGGAATCACATCATATTTTCGTAAAGTATGTCCTTAAAGCTTGTACCAAGATACCGAGAAATAAAAAATAAAATAAAAATGTACCCATTTCTAATTAATACATAATATTATCATATCGTTAATAGTCAAACGTTCGAATTGGACGACATTTCGCCGATCGTCGATCCTGTCGTGCTGGTAGCAAAAACGGACAATTCGATCGAATACGATTTCAATCACTACGAGGATCCCACACTGAACCACAAGCCGACAAATAAATCACATCTTTTGACCGAAGTACTTATAAAATAATTATTATTACCTATATTCGCTTACGCGTTATCACCCCCCCCCTCCCCCCCCGATCCATTTTTGTAAATAATTATTATTGATTTCATCATTATATTAGATTCACGACATACTCGGCCAACTGACGGAGAGCCTTAGCTGGGAAATTGGAACCACTAACCTCGACAATCAGACGGCTTTCCGAGCTTTGGAACTCATGTGGTGGTTGGATACCGCTGACTGGAACACTCTGTACGATACCATTAAGATCGGCACCAGTTACTCGCAAGAAACTATACAGTTCGTACGATTTATACTCACGGAAACTATAATTATATTATTATCATAGCATAAAAATATTTCCCCGTGCCTTTTTTCTAGACACTTTTTTTGGGATCTGGTACCACAAGTTGGATCAGCGTCTTCGGTGGAATTCATCCGGGAACTGATCAAGGAACAACAAATAACGGGTTTTTTGGCCACCGGACTGTTGTTCACGTTTCCGTACCACGTCAGGTATCCTAACGAAAAGCTCCTAAAAGAAACAGAAATATTATTAGACCTCGACATTGAATCAGACAGTGAAATACAAAAAATTGCGATTTTGAGTTTCGCTTCATTGGTGCACAAAACGTGTGGCAACGGAATGTGTTCAGACGATACGCAGAACAAATACATCAAATTATTTTTAGATAGATTCAAAGGTCAGTATAAAACTTTTATAGAATAGTTTTTTTTTTTTCTGTAATATTTCCTTATAATATATTTGCTGCAACTGTGGGGTTGAAAAAAAAATAACTTGTACGAATTTCATCGCATTTCAGAATCCACAACGCACGGTTCTCAGATGGTGTACATCGAAGCGTTTGGCAATATGAAAATCGATAATATATTGGACTTTTTGGAACCGATAATCACTGACCACGACCGCTCCAGACATATTAGATTAGTGGCCATTTGGGCAGCAAAATCTGCTACCGTCCGCCATTCTAACAAAGTATATACGTACTTATAAATCAACAATACTATTTAGAACTGTAAAAAGAAAGCTGTCGTAATTTAATTTTGCAGACGACCGCCATTCGTCTGTAAAACGACAAATACAGATTTAAATTTTTAGCACCCTCCCCGACAAATTTTTATGACCGATAGTTATCGCACATACTTAGCCATAATAGTTATTATAATTAATAATTATACCGGCTCTACAGGTCGACGAAGTGTTTTGGCCGATATTGACCAACCATTCCGAACCGTTGGAAATCCGAACGTCGGCGTTAAACATGCTCATGATGTCTCAACCGTCTATATCTCGGTTTTTGACACTCTACTGGTTCATGCAAGAGGAACCAAACCAGCAGATTTACAACTTTTACTATACCACGATCAATTCTATGGTCAACTCCAAGTATCCGTGCTATTATAAATAGTAAGTGTATATACAAGTAATACAAGTTATACGGTCCGAGTTGAGTTACGTTTTATTATAATTTGCACGTGACTACAGTAAGTGACGTCGATCTGTACTTCGTAGTTTATATTCTGGGGGGAGATGGCACACAATCTACCCAACTACTTAAAAATATTTCTAATAGAAAGATTCAGAAAAAACAGACGACTTAAAACACTATAGATGATAGATCACTAGCTGATTACCAACCAATAACTGAATATTTGGTATGTGAGATCGTCGTCACTTGCTAAGGTAGTTTTTCGATTATAATAATATTATTTAGCAACAAGTTGTCATTCTCTCCGTTCATATCATTTTAATGTAATATATAATTTACACTAGTTTTAGTCATTTAGAATATAAAATGTCCAGAACATTTATTGAAAGTGTTGTATGACGTGTACCTCCTACCTACTTGCACGTTTAAACTCAACTCGGTAATTATATAACCACGTTACCCAACGATATTAAGTTTTGTTTTTCTGCTACAGTAGCAAAATAGCTACACAAATCGTGCGATTCGTGCAGCACAAATGGCATCACTGGGCCACCGGAAACTATCTACTAGACTACGAAGACTCGGTGAGAGGGTACGGCGGAATCATTCAGACGGTCCTAATGGCCAACCAGCGGACTGGGTTTCCGTCGGTGGTTCGTTTTACAGCCGAACAACATTCATTTGGTGCATCTTCCGAGTTTGAGATCCACATAAAGACCGAAGGGCTGACGGAAAACTTGAAAAAACAGATCATCAACGCAGTAGTCAGACCGTCCGACCAACCAGTCATTGAGGTTTCCAAACTGGTAGAGATCCTGGAAAAGGCCATGTTGGCCATCCAAAAGGACGAAGACTTTCACTTCGAAGTCATCATCAAGATCAACGAGCAGACTATTTATTGTCACCATTTGAACAACACAAAGTTCAATAATTTTGCGCTAGGTAACCTCCGTGGATATTAATAGACAAATATTTACTTGTGAATACAAGTATTTAAGTATACTTAATGGACAAGTATAATAACTTGATATTTAAATAAAAATAATAAAAAGAAATATAAGATAATGAGGACGGGTGCAGCCACTGGTGGGAAGTTGAGTAGGTAAGATACAGACGAGAATTCAATGTACATCTGTAAGCAACAATACACCATTGCTTACGAAAAAACGATTCTGAGCGGAATTCAATTAATAGTGATGCTTTGTCAACAATATATATATATATGTCATATTATAGTAAAATAATTAAACAGGTGCAATATATTTTCTTTAATAATATTTGTTTAATGTTGTACCGATTTCCCCGGTTTTCCTACGTTTTTTCTGGTTTCCCATGTTTTTTACTAGTTTTTCACATTTACTGAGAAAACTCCGGAGGAAATCTAAAAATGACCTCTTTAAAGAACTTCTCCAGTAAAATTTCTTTTTAAAAAAAATTCTATCATTAAAAGGTTGAGCAAAATTGCTGGTAGAAAATTTGTCCACAGAAAAAAAAAATAAAAAAAACATCTTTTGTAAAACCATAAGCTTCTTCGCTCCAATCAGAATCTAAAATTATATTCAGAATATTATTCTATATACCTACAGTTATGTATAATATAATATTATAGACCTGTCTTCTGTTAAATAAAAAGGTAGAAATTGTATAAGTTTAGTTTGCTCGACCCCTGAATTATCTCGAAATAATTATTACGATTAAATTCAAACTTTGCACTTGACTATTAAGTGTATAGGTCGAGAAGTTGTTCCGATCGGACTCTCTCGGACCTTTGCGAAGTACAGTATCCGTCGGGTATAATAATAGTTTATTACCTACCGTAATATTATATTAATGTCCCGAAATTAGCGTGTAGATATTTCAAAATTATCTGTGTATCAACTAGGTTGGTTTTTTTAAAAAAATAATTTAACGTTAAACGATACATAAACATATTTAAAATATGATATTTCACATATTTATACGAAGACTAATTAAAACGCATCGATACTGATAGTGTTACTCGTAAACCAAGCATTGTAAAACAATAGGAATGATATCACTGGCTTTTATTACTTCTTCTGAACACATCTGTTTTTAAAAATTCTCTATAATATTGTTTGAAGGTTATAACAGGGTTTTTTTTACTTCACTGATATTTTTGAAAAATATGTTTTTCGGATTAGGCGATTTTGTAATGAATCCAAAGAAGAAAAACTTGAAGAGCTTCTTGGGAGTTTGAGAGGATTTTTCGGCATTTTATTTTTTATCTCATTTCATTGTCCACATAAACAAAAATATCAGTGAAATAAAAACAATCCTACTAGTTTTCACTACAAGTAATACTATCAGTCTCAATGCTTTTTGATACTACTTCGAACTAAAAACTAAAAATCGACGTTGCATAGATTCGCTCATTCGTTTATTTTAGAAAACGGAGGGAGAGGTATAACATTTCGAAAACTGAATATAAATGGAAAATTTAATGATAACAAGATTTCAAAATAAAATTAGTCACAAATAATTGTTTACTTTTTTTGTCAGTGGTAAAACCTCATAAAATTACTTTTTCGAATAATTCGAATAATTACTGATAACCGGCTCGTGTTCGAAAAAAAAATGTCCACAATTTAATTCCTAACCTTATTTTATTCCTTCGGCTAAATTAATTATTTGTTTCAGTATTGAAGAGACTGAGTTCGCTGTATTTCCAGTTCAGTCTGAACTACCAGCGTCTCTCGTTCCCGCTCCGATTCCAGCGGACGCAATTCACAGATTTTGGGACCCCTGTTCTTCTTCAGTTCAGAACGGCTTCATTGTTATCGTTGCGGGGAAGCATCAAACAGACTGAAAGCGGCAAGTCTAGGGATGCCGAATTAGACTTTAGGTATAAATCGCTATATTGTATACTTATACTTTAAAAAAAAGTTTTACAAATTAATTGTTTTTATTAATTTCACTTAATATTAATAATAATAAAAAAATACCTGCAGTGCTCCGTTACTGGAGTCAAATTTTTCCCCAGCTGATTTGTCGCCGTAACAATATAAGTAACAATAAGTTCGTCTAAAATAGTTATAGTTACCAGAATTGTATTATATTTTAGTCCGTAGGAGTATTTAAGACAATGAAAGTAATTGGAGAGGAAGTAAAAGCTAAAACACCCAACAGGCACACCCTTGTTGTTTAAACCATGCATACGAATATACAAACTTTTATCCCATTTACTTCATTTGGTGGGTCCGGATAAAATAAAAAACCGATATACAATATTTACCAATATTATTCATGTTAATTTTTCAACCAATATATTATTAAAGTAAACGATTTTTTTCATATTGCTATATTATTATCCAAATTAGACGTTTATTGTAACGTTCCGGATTTAAAAGCAGTTTGGAAATATACAGGGGCGCCAAAAAATAGATATGAACAAATCAAACGAAAGTTAGTAATAATTCAGATTACTACAAAAATGAGTTACTAAAAGTATCAAAAAGTAGCGGGAAAAGACGTGTACCTAATAAATATAATGCAAATATACAATAGTTAATATTTTCAAGAAAATTTCGAAAAACAAAATCTTAGCAAGCCCAAAACTGACTAGTACCTACTGAAACACATACCTACACAGACACTTAATGACGTTTATTTTAATTGTATTGTTTCTTAAACAATTAAAATATTCCTCTAGCCCCTTCAAAAAAATTGAAATACCTACGTCACATAGCGTACGTCGTTCTCATTCATTTCGGGCGTTTTTTCAGATATTCCATGGACACGGTGACTAGTCTGAAAACGTTCAATCCGCTGAGCCAAACCTGGCACGGCGCTGACCGTTTCCGGTGCATCCACGCGAGAATACCGTTTTCTACGGAAATCATAACACACTTCTTCAGATCGTACGTGAAGGTGTCTGCTTACAGGTACAAAAACTTCGTTGACGGATCAAAGCTGGGCATCGTGTGGCACTCCGCGACCAAACTGTTTCCGCCGCCAGAAAACGTGCCTCCCTCGAAAGTCGAAAAATACGAATCGCTTTCTGACGTTAGTATATACACATACATATTATCATACCTACATGAATTATAAAACCCAAAAGTTTTTTTTCTTTTTTCAATTAATTGGGGGAAAAAATGTAGGAAAATTTATGGAATAACGCTTTTATTTTCTAATAGGTTTTTTTTCTATTTTGTTGGAATTATTTTTAAAACAATCGTAGAGATCTAAAATTCTCACAGAATACTAATAACGTGATAAAATTATCAAATACTCTGGCCATTTATTAGCTGTTTATAAACATTTGAAATAATCGATTATGTTTGATTTTACCTATATGGATTCAATTATTTTTTATGTCTAACAGAAATGTTTGAAAATTTAACGTGAGGTTCATTATAAATTGTTTTCTGTGTATAATAAAAATAGTCAAATGTAATAAAATAGGTTTTTTTTATAAGCGTTTCAAGTTGAAGTTTTAATGCGAAAATCGTAAAACGGCATTTCAAAACACGTTCAACCGATCTACGCTCAGAATCGTCTTTCGTTAACAATGTTATATCGTTGAGTACAGATTATAGATATAATTTAAATAACCCTAAATACTGCTACTTTCCTGACTTCTCATCTACAACAGTGGCCCATCCGTCGAACAAAGTATATATTCGTGTTTTAGATTTTGAGCGGAGCGAGGAATGTATTATTTTTACAATGATGTTGATTTTTTTATTTTATCAGTGAAAAACTTTTCTACCAGAAATTTTTCTCCGAAGATCAAAAGAAGTAATTTTTCTGAAAGGAAATCTAACTGGGGTGGTACTTTAAGGAGGTCATTTTTTTTATTTACCAGGAGTTTTCATAATAAATGGTAAGGTTTAAAACGAGAAAATTTACGAAATGTATATTATTTGCAAATCGTAAATATTATGGCCTTTCAAATCATGTATAACCGAACTCTGCTAAAAATCATTTTTCGTTAGCAATAATTAATCGCTGTGCACAGATATACATTAAATTTCCCCTCTATTTTTCCAACTTCTCACCTACAAGGCTACAACAATGACCCACCCATCATGCGAAGTATATCTGTTTTTCATAATGCGTCCAATATTATACACGTTCGCGCCACATTGACGGTATACGATAAATTGCATGTTCAATTTTTTTATACTCATTTATAATTGTATAATTTCAACGATTTAAATCGTCTTGATAATTAACTTCAATAAATATAAACCTTTGCAACGAAAAATAATTCTGAACGAAGTTTCGGGTACTGCGTGGAAGGTAAAAGCATTTTTACTAACCGAATCTAAGTACCTAATAGAATCTAAAACAAATATCACTGTAACGTTTCGCTCGAAATAAATAAAATTAAATATTTTAAACTTGGACTCTAAAATGGCCTAATGATGGGATGTAAACTCAGTTAGTCTGCTCTATAGTATTCTTGTCCTCGCTTTTTCCATATCATGCGGTGTATATGTATTGACGAAATTTTTATCGGTACACTTCTTGTACCCATATAGGACTGGGCATTCGAGTCGAGAGATTTAGGAGCAAAAATCGCCACCACCGTGTTCGACTGCCAGGACGGTGGCAAGTTTTCCAATTCTTTGATCATTATCAAAGAAGCATTTCAAATCAGCAACAAAAACTATCAGTTAGTATACTTATATGATATATCGGCTTATACATTATTTATTTAGTTTTTGGGAAACAAATAAACACACACGTTTTATTTATTTATTTTGTTCCTTCCTTTTAGGTCCATACCCGGCGGTATCGCTTTGTTGGGCGTCTACTCGCTTTCCAATTATTTCACGTTCATCCCGCCGGAAGACAGCTGCGGTCTGATACTGTCCATATCGCCCCTACAGGTTTGTGTATCGACAAACGAATAATTCGTAAAATTGGTTCGATATATTATGTATATAGTCAAAGGTTTTTAGTTTTATAACTCCCAGACCGTGAAACTTCCCGATCCCCGAATATCGACAGATAAGTATTCGCGGTATGCCGGTCCCGACGGATACACACTGTGTACACCCACTGCAGGCCAATGACTAGACGAGTAACACCGACGCGTTTGATTTGCGGACTAATAAATTTAATCAGTAAACAAAATACCCAAAACCCGTAATAAAAAAATAAAAAAAAAAATGGTTATACGTCGTTGACTTTACGAAGTTATCGAGTTTTGAATTTAAAATAGTCATTTGCCTATAATATCGGATGAGACCGGCTATGTTGTAAATTTCGAATGTTGAACTGTAGACAAAAAAATAGAAGTACATTAGAGCATTAGCGTACATTGGGTGTGAATTTAGAGGGTACTAGAATAATTTCTGATACACAGATTTAAGGGGGGCTTCGCTTCCCACACCCCCCTCCCCTCTAGTGATATAATAAACTATATTACAATAATTTCAAATGTGTATACAACCTGTATTATAAACAGAACACAATTTCGTAACTAACCGTTAAAGATATAAATATAAAGTAAGATAATATGATTGCTGTTTAATGTTTAGACGAAAACTGAAACGTACGTTCACACAATACTGTTTTAATCGTGAATCCCTGCACTTTTAACGGAAAAACAAAATTATTTTATCTAAACCAATAAAATGCAATAATTTACAGATAATTGGTGAAATACTGAAATAAATTATTCAGGGAAACTGGGGATACTAATTTGAAGCCTAGGATTGCTAAGCACCCCTACCTAGCACCCTCCCTATGTGCGCCTATGCATTAGATTATATTAGATGTAGCTTAGACGTGATTTCATTAGTGAACAAAATTAAAGAAAATAGACGAAAACGGTTGGGGTATGCCATGGGGTGAGAGGAATCTGAAGCAGTAAAAATTGTAATAAAATTAGACGTAAGAGGAAAGAAGGAGAGAGGAAGACCGAAAAAGAGGTTGTTGGATGCGATCGAGAATGATATGAGGATGACGGGTGTATGCGAGCATGATGTGGGAAATCGGGTCAAACGGAAGTTTAAGACGAAGGTGACCGACCCCGAATACAGTTGGGATGAAGGCGAAGGTGAAGAAGAAGATGAATACGTGCCTAAGTATAATACATTTTATGGTAAATAAGCAACTTTACCACATTATAACAAATTATTTGTATACATAATTCCGTAATTCGTATAATAATTTACCAACACAGTATATCCGAACGCGCCAAATTGCAACCAAAAATGTTTGGAACCGTTACCGAAGACGGCTATCTTTAATACCCGTGCACGTTTATAACGTTGGCCCCAACCGTTTCCGTAGGTCGTTCCTGTGTTCGTCAAAGAGGGCAACACCGTGCACATCACGATGAACCACTACGACCAAACGCTGTGGGGCCTGATCGCCCATTACGCCCGGCTCGCGGACGGCAACCAGGAGATATCGTTCAAGCTCAGCCATTCGAACCGGGAACGGAACATCACCATCACCAATGGTTACTGGCGGCTGTTGCGGTTCGAGGGATCGTTCATACTGCCGTCCCGCAAGTCCGGGGCCCTACACGCGCCACCGCCGCTACACGGGCAGGCCACCGTGTCCTGGGGATACCATGGTTCGGCCACCACGATGATCATGTCCATCAAACCGGAGAACGCGCGCGAGGTGTGGCCCGAACAGTGCGTCATCGACTCGCCCACCTGCTTGCAGACCGCCAGCGACATATCCACCAGCCAGATTATTTCGCTTCAGTTCGTCAACGTGAGTGTACAAAATAATAATTGGCGTCCCTGTACTTACGGTTAGACTCGACCGGTGTGACAGGCAAAAATTACCTATTTCCGGCAGTAGCATATTCCGAAGAGCAAGATTTTACTGGCCTAACAGGCGATTGTTACCCCCGTTTTTGGGATAAATGTTTTTGAAAAACCTTAATCGTAAATTTGATTTTATATTATAAGTACGTTATTAAGCTATTGTAACAATGGTGTGTGTTTAACGGCGGGATTAGATTAAGCCTCTCTGTAATAAATCATTATATCAGTTATTATAAGCCTCAGATTACAAAAATGTACAATTACACAATCATATTACTTAGGTATCAAAATTAGAGTTATTAAAGGAGGGACATTTTTTATGAAAAGCACACACCTACATGACTACATAAGTAGGCCTATATTAAATAATTTATGTTTGTTTTGAGCAACATTGATTTTATAATTTATATTTATTAGGTAATATTATCAATGGAAATCCATAAATAACATAACATTATTTAAGACCTTTATATTATCTTTACAACTTAGATAGCGATTTAAAAAAATGTAAAATCTTAAAATAGGTTTACTGTAAAATTTGATATTTTCGACAAAACTTTTTACAACTTAGTCATCAATAAGAAAATGATAATTTAAAACATTGTTATTAATATTATTATAAATGAACTCTGAAAAAAATAAAAAATTAAATGGCGTTGACAACTAGTCCTAGATCTATGATGACCAGATGTACTCTTTTTCATAAGACTTTTTTGATGCATTATCCAATATCCTAAACAATAGTATTAAGTACATGAAATTGTACTCTTTTTTTGAAAATATTATGGGCTAACCGGTTAATAGATGTTTATGATTTTGTATAATTTGATTATTAATTTCTATTTTATAGTTCAACCTTTGACCTAATGCATTTCAAACGTCAGCAAATAACTGACAACAGTAGTGACACCCGGAGAACCATTGTTTGACGAAAAAACACCTTATTAACATTAAAACTACCAATTATTATAGTTTTACCTAGTTTTTATAACTGATAATACTATAATAGAAAAAATAATACTTAATAGAGTAATCTGGTAAAAAAAAAATGTTTATAGAAGAAGATGAGCTATGAGCGAAATGGGTAGAATACTATAAACATTGGTCAATTCTTTCAAGGAATGGGAATTTTTTTATAACAAACTAAATTATAAAATGTACTTTTTTGGATTTTCATATCTGGTCACCATACCTAGATTACACTATAAAAACTAATATATTATTGTATTACCGTGTAACCTCTTTCAAAATTTTAGTTGCCCAGTTGGATGATAATCACAATGCATTCACTGTTTTCCGATTTCGTGATCGACGAGGGCAATTTGACCACAGTGAAGTTTACATTTCCAACAAAACTTCCTTGGACGACAAGAGGTTTTTTTCTTTAAAATTTATTTGAAAAAAAATTATAATAAAATATATATTTTTTCCCATAGGAATTTGTGCGGTGAATTCCGTAACAGCGTTGAGTTTGGACAATTCAACTACTCACAATTTCAAGCTAAATCAAGACTGCTACACAATAGCGTTAGCTGATTGTTCACCGTCAGCAAGTTTTATTGTAGGCATCAAAATGAACAGTGTTAATTCCACTTTGGTGAGTTAAAAGATGTTAAATGTATAGAATAACATACCAAGTTCCTAATTTTATAATTTTGAGTAGAGTGTGCGCATATTGACTCTCAACAGTGTAATGGACATGATACAAGAAAATTCAAACATAAGAATATTGATTAACGGTACAGAAATTGAAGTCACTCCGGCTGGAGTTCAATATCCTAAAGCTAAAGACGATTCATTTATTTATAGGTGTGTGTTAATTTTTTTATTTTTCCTCAGTACACAAAATCAAAACAATTAACAACTATTAATACAAAATTGCATTTTAATTTTAGAGCGAAAAAATGGCACGAAGAAATGACCGATCTTGAAATTATTTCTGGAATCACCGTTCAACACTATGGCCATACAGTGATTATGTTAGTAGAAAGTAAACTACGCGGAGTCACTTGCGGTTTATGTGGAAATTTCAACAGCGAATCTAGTGACGAATTAAACGAGACACCGAAATGTATACAATTGTAAAATAAAAAAAAATATATGGACTTATTGAAAATAATTATATTTAAAAATAATAATATATAACTTTTATATAAATAAATATATATGTACTAAATATAATATATATATATAAATATATATACACATAAAATTATTATGTAAATAAATTATTTTGATAGATTAAGAAAAAAATAACAATATTATATTATATATCACGCAATTGCATTAAGACTATTTAACCGTTGTTGTTGTACGCTTTCAACAAATTGTTTTGCCCTTAAACTCAATTGTTTAGTTGGTGATTTATAACGTATAAATGATCTAACATTCCTCTGGTACATGAAAACCGCTGCCATAAAATCCCACGCAGTGAATTCTGGCCATAACACAGGCGTAAAATAAATGTAACTATAAGAACACTATAGCACAAAAAGACAAAATATGTTAAACAACGACACGCGTATACAAAGTTTATGTTTTGTTATTTGTTCAAGAAAAATGAGAACAATATTTACCTGCCATATCATGAAATCGCTTAATCTTGTTTCACCAGATGTGCGTATTAATAAATCAGGCGGTGAGGACGGATATGTATATAGACAATTGTCGATAATTTCAACCGATAAATCTGATTCTTCCAAGTCTTTATTTTTTATACCGTTACATATGTAATTAAATGCATTAGTTAATTCATCATGTCCTAAAACAAAATAATTGTAATTATTTAATTTTAAAAATAATATAATTATGTTGAATTGCAAGTTACTTTTAATTTAGAAAAAAAGCACAAAAATAGAATTTGTTTTGAATTTATACAATAACAATATTAGAACTCGTAAAATTAATACAATTGTCTATGTGTATTAATACATTATACTAAAAGAATCTTTACACTAGAATACCAAAAAATTAAGGATACAGTGAAATATTAAAACGATGCATGTTAAATATCAAAAATAAATGTTCAAATTCAAACTATAATTAAAATAAATCAAATATCTATATATTATAATTAAAGATAGCTAGATTATCCTTATAATTAATGAATTAAGTATTTTTATAATCATATTAGTATTGTATAATCAATCTCACATGCATTAAAATTAATTTTGATGTCAAAAAAGGTAAAATCACTGATATCAACAATTTTTAAGTAGTAAACAAATTATTGTTCTTCTAACAATAACAAAGCATTATTTAAGTAAATCAAATAACAGTGTATTAATTTAAAAACAGTATTATATCATCCTACATATTCCTAAAAAATGTAATATTATTTTATCAGTGATGGATTAGGAGTAATATTAATAGTGAATTAATTCTTTAAATATGTATTTTTATATGTCATTTTTTTCAACTTTAAGTAGTAAAAAACTAAAACTAAAAAAAAAAACTATTGTAGTCATAAACCTAGTACCTTTATTTATCTATATTCTTTATCTTTATTAGAGTAATTTTTTTCATCATGTACCAGCCATTTTATCATTTAATTTGAATTGTTTAAGTACCTAACTTAAAAAAATCCAAATTATTGAAATAATTATAATACATTTTAAAAGAAAATTAAATGTTTAATATTGTAAACAGTGGTAACCTTTAATGATTGAAAACTGTGAAAAAGTAATAAAAAATGATGACTTGATCACTTTAAAATGATGAATTTTAATTGATGCCTAAACTTAATAAAATGCTAATCAATAATAAATTTCTGGTTAAATATTCAATATTTATACATCAATATTTTCAGATAACTATTATGTCTGATGATTAAAATATAACTATAAGTTGCCATAAAAAAACAAAAATAATTAAAAATAGGTATAACGAAAATAAAAAGAATACAAAGTCTTAGATAAATATAGTGTTATAATTCAATATTATGAAATTGATTTTTAAAAAATATTATAAATTCTAAAAACTGCTGAGAAAATGAAATGGCTGATTTATAAAAAAAAAAATTGTATTCTCTAAATATATGATTATGTAAAAGTTTTTTAAAAGAAGATGAAAATGTTTAGGTTTTTGAACAAACCTTAACATTTTATTTTTCTTCCCATGGCACTACTATTACCTGTATAACAAAATGCAACATTCAAAAATGCTTTATTATTATTCTTTGTAAATAGCATTGATTCGGCTATTAACTTAGCTAAATCCTCGGGGAGTTTTTGTAAGTTTCCGATAACCTTAACACGAACACCATGCTCATTCAATTTATCACTAAAACAATATTATTTGAATAAGTTGTTAATAAAACTACAATATCTAATAAACTTTACAATGATTATTGAAAAAATATTATATTACATTTCTTCCAATAGCCTTTTAAATTTTTCTCGAGCGAGATCGAACAATGCATCCACTTCTTCTTGTGTTCTCTTAAAATTATCCAGACTAAATGCATATACAGTAACTTCTGTAATTCCTACATTTAAACACCATTGTAACGTTTCGGCTAATTTGTCAAACCTAAAAAAAAAAAAATGCAAAAAAAGTGTTAATTAAATAAAAAAAAAAAAAAATGGATAACTAAATAATTTTACCTACTACAAATTTGAGTTATTGTTTGATATCAAACAATTGGGTGATCAAACAATAGGGAAACTAATAAAAATAGAATAAACTGCATATGAGTTTTGCCAATTTTAATAAATACAACAAATATAAACTTATACATAAAGGTTGTTTTAAAATAAACACACTATTGAGCAATTTATTTTAGTTCAGTAATTTAGTTTTTATTTCTTACACTTAGGTATCTTAACATATTTTATACCTACCTAATGTTATTAGAAAGTAACAGAATGAATAGATACATAACTGTTAATACTCATAAAGTATAACTTTCAAGTTATTTACTTTAAAGTAGTTTAAACAGTATTATAGTATTTTAAGTAAATTTTATTAAGAAGAAAACACTGTTGGTTATAAGAAAAGAATTGACTAAAATTTTAGGAAAATTTGTATACTTAAAATATTTGTAATTCGTATCATTAATTTTAAAAACATTGATTTCTAAATGTGTTAAGTCAAACGTGATTTCACAATCTCATTGGGCAGAGAAGATAAAAAAAAAAATGAATTAAGACAGTAGATCAAATGGATGCGATCATTCGTCAATTATTATTATTATAACCTTGGGAATCAAGAATCAATCTAAACCGCAGTAAGAGATAGCTATTTTATCTTAAAACCCAATCCTACTTCTTTTTTTAGGAATAAAGATTAATAACGAAATGGAATACAGACTAATGGACAAACAATAATTTTAACTTACCCTCGTAGGTGGCCTGTTTGCTTTTCAACGTTATTTTTCTTGGCAAAACGTCTGTTACCGTCCATAATAAACGCTACGTGTTTCGGTACCTCCCCGTACGTTAGTACGTGGGCGCAAAAACGTTGCGACCATGTCATCGAGTTGTCGCGTATCCAAGACATGTCCGGATGTATGAAACACAGAACATCTAAACCATCAAACAAAAAACGCGTTTAACAGGAATGGACACAATGCCACAGTCGACTTTTGAGCAATTTGTTTTTTTTTTTTTTTTTTGCCGGTGTTTATTTAAAAAACAAAAGTACTGTGCGTGAAATATTAAAACATTTAAATACAGTCAACCGCTACAGCAGAATGGATTTACTACGAGACACCAGATAGTATACAGAGGAACAATACTAATGAAACCAATATTTATATGAATCCTCAGGTGAGGCAAAACATGTTAAGTTTGCGAGAAAAATTACGTTTAAACAGCGATAGTTGACTCGTTTAGTTTTATGTAGAATTATGTTCAGGAAGCGCACATTTTTTAGGACGTTAGGTCAAAAAATATAATCATAATATTATGATTTATGAATTATTCGTGATAACAATCCAAACGAAAATTGATAAAACGGCGGAAAAACTGCAACCGTCGGTGATATGAACCCAACCTCGAAACGTTACATTTATACTACGTGTTTCGAGTCGGATGGATAAGGCGAACGTGATACTGGACGCACTGTCGGTGTTTGTCGGTTGGCCGCCGATTCTTGTGGCCCACATCAGAAATCAATAATAACGAAATATTAACTGTTATTATTAATATTTGCATAGGAGAGATTATTGTTTGACAATCACAGATAAATGAAGATCTCCACATTTGTCGAGACCATAACTATAGGGGGGGGGGAGGAGGTTTCGGGTTTAACCTCCCCGAATCCCTAAATTTTTTTTCAAAATTAGTAATTACCAATTATTTATTATTTTCGAAGATGAATACTAATTATTAAGATAATAACAAAAATAATAAATTATCAAGTTAAATTTGATATTGTTTTTACCTACCTACCTACATATAGAAATTAATAAATTATGGACTACAGCTAGCTTTAGGTTTTAATGTAACTTTTGTTCAGTTTATTTTTCGGTCCAAATTGAGTAAGTGCTGTAATGATATGTTTTAAAAATTATTCTGTTCCATTTATTATGTAATGTACTAATATTAATTAGTACCTACAAGTGAATGTATTTTCACTGGCTTTTACTGGCTCTTCGTAAAATTCTATGACTAAACCCCGGTCCGGTGACATTTTTTTTAAGCCCGGTCTGATCCAGTCCAAAAAGTTTTATGTTAAAAAAGCCCATGCCCGTCCCTTAATAAAATTCCATGACTTTAATAAGCTCGGTACACCCCGAGGTCATTTTTTTTTTAAGTCCAGTCCGATTCGATCCAAAAAACTGAACAAAAAAAAGTCCAGGTTTTATGTTTCTAAGTCCCTGGCCCGGTACAATTTATTACGCGACGGGCTTTTAGAGGATCGGACCGGGTCGGCCCGGCCCTTGCAGGTCTTTAGTATGTACCTACTTTATTGAATAAACTACATTTACATTATAATAGATCAAACATATTTATTTATTTGACTATCTATAATAGATACTGTAGTTATACAATAAAATGAATTGATTATTTTTAAAGTATAGAGCTTAACAAATCTAAGTCCTAATAACGTCATCAAAAATAGCGTCAATTCCTAGTAATAGTTCTATTGCACAATAATGAATAATTGCATTATTTTTTAAATGTCAATAAGTAGGTAAGTAAGTATCTACTATTTATAAACAAGTACTTAATCAAATCTTATTCGTTTGCAGATTAGTGTAAAGTCTATACTACCTACATATAGGTATCCATCGTAATTTTAAACCCAAATAATCTTATAATTTGAAGACAGATTTGAAAAAAAAAATGATTATTCAAGTATTCTACGAACATTTTAATTTCCTACTATTATTTTTCACCGTATTTCAAAAAAAAAAAATAAAATAAAATTTGAGAAGGTAGGTTACCTCCATAAAGTTATATAATTTATATCTGGGCGCAACGATAAAACGGCGTTAACGAAATATATTCTATGCGAAGTTCGGTTGCACATGAATTGAAATGTCGTAATTTTTACGATTTTTGTCGAAATTTTAATTTGAAAAAAGGTAGGTGAGTTATACCTAGTGGCTAGTGTCCCACGATAATCTGCCACTTGAAATAACTTTTGATCTTTTCAATATTTTTAATGTATATTTTTTTTAAATAATTACTGTGTCTCTACACTACAGTATACAATACAAAATATTATGTGGGGAGGAAGAACTTAAAAAAAAATTCAAAGGTGGCATTTTGTAAAGTAGATTTTTAAAAAATTATTTGTTTATTGAAATTTTTGTTTAGGTATGGTCTTTTATTTCTTACATTTCTTACAAGTTTTTGCAAATAAAAATATTATAGGGTTAAGTTCCCTCACAGGGAATTTTTTTTTTAAATAAATTAACTGCAGCGCGTTGATATAGTAATTATTTAAAATATATATATATATATATTAAAAATATTGAACAGAATAAAATAATAGGTATTTAATTATGAAATAAAATAAAATAAAATTGCAATAATTCAAAAATTTAATTTATTTTAATTAAAATGATTTATATCGGTAATAATTATCTCTATTAATAATGATCATATTATTGATTTATTTAATGATTTAAATCGTCTTAATTATATAAATCAATAAATTATAATCTATACATATATTAATAAAATAAATGTGTTTATTGAGTTTGTATGTTTGTCTGTGCGCAATCCACAGCTAAATTTTTCGCGTCTAAAGGTCAGAAAATTAACATACAAAAGCGTTATCTATATAATATACATACGTACACAAGCTCATATCGTGTGTACAGCTAGTCTAGAATCCGAAATTCAAATTTCAGAAGAAAGCTTTTTCCCAATTATTTTAAAAAAATACTTTAAATGTCAAAATACCACTTTCTATATCAATGGCTATATGTTAAAAGAAACAAAATCAATATCTTGTAATTTTTCGATTGGAGTAATATTTCTGGTAGAAAACATACTTGGCAAAAATTAAAAACAATGAAAACGGTAACTCCGCAACGCGTCGTAAATATTTGCCGTTTTAGCTATAATTTTCTTGTTGGTTTTTCCACCAAGAGAAAATCAAAAAATGACCTTTCTACCTTTTTGGTAGAAAAGTTGTGCTTACAGAAAAAAAATCCCGTTGAATTAAACATCTTTTCCTATCGACTTAAATTTTGAAAGGATTTTTGTAAAATTATACTTCAAAACCATAAAGAAAAAAGACAATTAAATTAAGAGATTAATAAAATATTAATTATTTATTAACAAATTTAAGAGTATCAAAATTTAAGATGTCATGGAAACCACGTAATGAAGTTATAGGTAAGCGATGTATTCAAATCAACAATGTTCAGTTTTATACTATTACCAATAACTACAGAAACATGTTTATTAATTTTGGAAACAGGATTTTAGCTTAATATTGTGGAAACAGATCTTCCACTGCTCTTGGCGTAAACTGTAAACATGGAAAAAAAGGTATCATTAATTTATCAAATTATTACCTATATTATCTATTCATTTTCAAAGTGGAATAATGATATAGGTGATTAATATAATTTAAACATGGGTAATTTTGTTTTTTCTTATAATACCTTATATTTTTTTGGAATGGTATATTTGTTTAATCGAAAATAATTCTTTATAAAGCTCTAGTAAGACCAGTAGCCTTATATGCATGTGGTGCGTGACCACAACAAAATCAGACAAACTCAAATTAGCTATTTTTGAACGAAAGACACTAAGAAGAATCTTTGGACCCAAAACCAGCAACGAAGGAGAATATTAGATAAGGACGAGCTAGAAGATCCAAGACCAGCACGGAGAAGCGACGATCAATGGAGTTTTAAAAAGTAGTAGATTGAGCTGGTCGGGTCACGTGTGGAGGTCAGAGAGAATGATTGGTCATATTACAAAATGGATACCAAGCACAAAAAATCCAAGAGGATGTTCTAGACAAAAATGAATGGATAAAGTAGCCTAGAAGAATTTGGATTTGAGAACGGAGTAGAACTGGCTAACGAGAGAGATCGGTGGAGACAAATGATGGTTATTACCCATGGCAATGGACCTAAATAGTTTTTAAAACCTCGAAGAAAAAGAAGATTACTTACTGATATTAACAAAATAACAAGTTTTCTTACTTTTTACCATATTATCCCAACTCCACGTTTTCGTTGGAATAATTTCCATCTTGTGGTCTCATATAATAATGTTTTAAAACTATAATACAATATTATAGTTTTTATATCTCTAATAAAAACGGAACGATTGACATATTTCAAATTTAAATCATAAAGGAAAAACAATACTTACATTTCATTAAAATTGTAAATCTCTATGAACATTTTATAATAACTCAACGTTATTATAAGCGCGTGTATATCGAAATTGTGAACTTTTTTTCTTTAACCTACTTACTTACAATATTTTGTATACCTATTGCAATATGCATAATCTACAACGTAATCAGCTAAAGTCAATTCTAAATTTGTATTCAACATCACGATCTGTACAGTATACGTGATTCATTATTTTCTCATATTTCACCATTACACGTATATAGGTAAATATTTATTATAATATACTATATTATAGGTACCTACACTGCATTATTTTAGTGTCATCAATAATAGTTAGAATATTATGACGTCATAATTCATAATATCTAAGACTCTATATACCTATATATATTTATTTATATATTTTTATTTGTAACAGAACAAAAGTGTTGTAATTTTAATCATATTAAAACCACTGTTATACAAACAATACTTATGAGTTATTAATAATTAAAACGTACCTTCCTACCTAGCATATAGGGTAGAACAATTCCCCTCTTTCACCGTGGAAAACAGATCTATTGCATATAATATTTTAACAAAAACCTTAAAACAATGGACGAAACTGTTAAACATACCTATTGACCATATTATTATAAGTAGGTGATAAAATAGTGTATATTTTTATATACGAGGCTCGTAGTACCAAAAATAAGGTCTACCTACAAACGCCTACCGACGATCAGCTCCCATTTGGCCTAATTATATTTTAAGTAATTTAATATAAATTACTAAAAGTGGACCAGTTAATGAAAATAACTGTTGCAAGTTAAGTAGAATTCATTTAAATTGCCTTCAGTTATAAGTGAACAAAGAAATATTTTAACTCGATAAGTTTAAAGTTAAGATGATAAATAAAATTAACTAGGTATACTCAGTTAGAAAAAAGATATTTTTTTTTCAAGCCTTAAAATGTCCTAGCATTTTGATTTTCTCAATTATAATAGACACGTAGATATTACCTACCAACAATGCTGTTGTTTCGATATTTATTTCGATTATATTATTATCTAGTGCAATACGTTTATTGTGTCTAATGATTTATTAATCACAAATTCACAATAACTAAGTTTTAAAACAAACACAATTTAAGAATTATGTGGTGAAACGGTATACGACCCTAACGACCGAGCTAGGGAATTTTTATTTCTCGAAATTAGTGCCTACTCAGACCCAACGAGAAGAGAGGAGGGGTCGCAGGTGAATCACTCTGGGCCCGGGATTTTCATGGGAGCTCGGTATGTGATCAAAATAAAAAAGGGTACGGAATTTTGAAGAATCCGGGACCCCATGAGCATCCCATAAAACTCTAATGAAAAACAAATAAATAAAAGTCACAACCCTCAAGCCCCAATTTTCTCTCCGTGGCTTTGTACCTATATTGTATTTCGTGTAGTTAGATTTTAAATTTGCTTCAAGTTCTTGAACCGTCAATCGTCAATTTTTTAAAACCGTCGTGATATTTCATTTCAAAACTGAACGATATTTAACCAGTGGCCGAAGTGGGGGGGAGGGATACAGAAAGATGCAATCCCTCTACTTTTTTAAATTTAAAATTTTCATATCTCTACATATTTTATCCAGAATGACGCACCCGCCTAAGACTTGTACCTATTTTAAAATATATAGGTACTTATAGGTATATTATTAAATAGGTTATTTTTTAAAAATTGATACCTATTGTTATTATAATTACTAATATATAATAATGAACATTGTTATTATATAATTACTTAATTGATAGTAATTCTTTGATTACCTGCCTAATTGTCTATTTTCCCCTTACCGATTTATTTTCCTGTTTAATATCTTTATTTTCTTTTATTAATGGCATTTGTATATTATTTTCCCCCTCTTTTGTACAGTAACTATCATTGATTATTATTTATAAGTTAATGGACAATGGTAGAAATAACCGCCCTGTAGAGTAGTCACTATAATACTAGTCACTCTATTAAAACTCGATTCCATTATTTCTTATTAGTGATACCAATTTGATGGTATTAAAAACACTGCACCTGGACAATATAATATACAAGATGTCCCACAATGACCTGCCACTTGAAATAACTTTTGTTTTATTCAATATTTTTCTTTTTAAATAATTAATATGCTTCTGTGCTACAGTTTATATATGAACATTTTTTTTTTAGAGGAAGGGGACTTAAAATAAAAAATTTCAAATTTTACTATAATTTTTACATACATTTTAAGTTAATAATAAAAAAACAAATTACATTTATGATTGAAGAAAATTATCCAGACTCGCTTCTAAAAATCTTAAAGCTTGTGAATTGGGGATCTATGGATTTCATATTAGTTAAGTAGATTAAAAATAATAATAAATAACATTATCTTTATTCATATATAATACAAAATATACTTGATAGTATATATTAATTAAAATAACGATTATAAATTCTCAAAATGAATGTGTTTTAAACAACATTTTAAAGAATAAATATTTTTTTTAAATTGAAGATATTCTAATTTAACCTGAGCCATAAAAAAAAATAAAACTTTTGATTTGAGATTAAGTGCTTATATAAAATTAATATTAAAGATTTATCATATAACAGTATATATTATAGACACCACCTCAAATGGGGAATCCATAGTAAATTAAAGATTGAATGAAAGAAACATTAAATATTTAAAATGAAATAACAGTTGCAAAATAAATGTATTATGGTAACAATGAATAAAAAATGTATTGATATAAAAATACTATTTTAAATTTTTAGAACAATTATCAGATTGATACTTTAATTGATTTATTTTTAGAATAGGTAAACACATTATATTTTACAATCAAAGGAATGTGGACCCCTGTTGATTATATGATAGTATTGGCTGTTAAAAACTAAATAATAAATTGAATTAATACTTGATACTAAAAATTGACGTTCACAATCAAAATTTTTTTTGATATTTTAGAATTTTTTCGTTACCATATCATTGGAAGGAAAAAATGAGGTTGAAGATACTATAAAACCAATTCCAGTAACTGGACACCTATACCAACCACTAAGTACACATATTCTTGGGAGTCATTTTATAAGAAATATCTTGGGAAAAATCCGGGTGCAGGTACATCCTTCCTACCTATCAACAGACACAACGAATATTGCAAAATTAACCAGTAAACAAATGGAAGTCTCAATTTACTCTCTTGAAACATCAGGTAAGATTATTGACAACCAAGAAAAATAATTTGCCACCCATAACAAACAATCCAATAAACAACAGAGTAGAAGCTGTTAAAATGATAAAACTGATATTTGATGACTTAGCAATGAGTTCATCTCTCATAGCGGAGAAAATAACCAACTGTCACTACACCCATGATTGTTACCATAAACGGAACAGGTGTATTTATTAGTATAGAAAACTACTGTTAAGAAAACACTGAGTACACTACAAAGAGTAGTTGTGTCTTAGATTTATGCAGATTTTATTCTACAATTTAAGTTTACAATGAATTTCCAAACACATGAATGTAATGGGAAAAAAATAAATGACTCATTTTTATCCAAAGAAAGTACAATAGTAAGAGATTATCAAATTAAATTATCTTAATATTCAAAATCATTAAATGAGTTAAATAATGAATTGTATGAAAATCCTAATAGACACCACAGAATATTCATAATATTATATGTACCCTAAATAATAATAATAACAACCATTAGTGTAAGCGCTGATATAGTGTAAGTATATATTAGAATTAAGAATATTAGTTTAAGTTACAATAAATTAAGAATAATCGGAAAAGAAGATACTCCTAAAACTTATGAAGAAATAAATTTAGGAGAAACACTAAAGTTTCTGGCTTAGGAAAATAATTGCCCAGAATTATGTAATGGACAATAATCTTCAATTTAACCTGAAGGGGGGGGGGGTGTTATGAACCTCTGGCTAGTTATAATATATTAACGCTGACTAGCATATTGTAAATGTCAAACTCTGTCGCTGGCTGACGTCGACTTAGTCAGTCAAGTTCCGTATGACATATTAAAAAAAAACGTGTCTCTAGAAATCTTTTTGTGTAACTTCTCTAATGAATACAAAATTAAATCATTTAAAACAGTAATTTCCAACCTATATTCTACGCCTCTTTTGTAGATTTTCAAAAATCTCGCCCTCCCCCCCCCCTCCTATAAAATGAAAAATTATATCACCTTTTTTTATGTACTTTACAAATAAACTATTCAATATTCGGAATGACTACTTTTTATTTAAATTATAATAATTATAAAATATAAATAATAGTAAATGATAAAATAAAACAATCAATTAAGGTGAAATATTATAGTAATAAATTAGTATAAAATATTAATAATGAAATTAATAATTAATGTTAATTGATGCTAATGCTGACAACACTTTTCTTTTGTCAGTTATTTATGTTTGGCTCAATATTTGATAGAGAATACCTATAGTCAGATGCGATATCCAAACAATTTTTATGTTTATTTTTTATAACTGCTATGCTAGAGAATCCCGATTCACATAAATCAGTAGATGATAATTGTACAAGAAATTTTAAAGCTTCATTTGAAATTTCACGATAAATGGATTGGTATCCATTAATTATACCTAATAACGGATAAAGAAAACCGGAAAATTAATTTTTTTTTCTCTACGTTTTAAAATAAAAATTGTATTTCGTAATAACTGCTTATGCCTCCCCAGCAATGTGTATACACCCCACAGTTTGGAAACCAGTAATTTAAAAGAACAATAGGACTAATGTCGACCAAGAAAAACAATTTGTCATTGGTAACAAATAATCTAATAAACAAGAGAGTAGAAGTTGTTAAAATTGATATTTGATGACTTTGGATTGAGATTGAGTTCATCTCTCATAGTAGAAAAAATGTATACTTAAAAAATTTAAAAAACAGTAGGTTGAATAAAAGGTACTTGCAAATGCTGTTAAACAAATAGAGAAAGCTTCTATTATGTACACCCTGTATTACGGCATTATGTGTTTAACACATACATATCTATGTTAATTATGAATAATAAGCTTAATAATGGTATTAAAAATCGTCAAAGCAATGCAACATTCAAATTGTGGTTCAAAACAGTTAAAATATATATCTAACACGGTGATAGCAGGTTTTTGAGATTGATCAGAAGATATACTTAATATTCATAATCAGATGACACAAAATAAGGAAAATGAAGAGTACAAAAGTGTTCGATTATAATTATTAATCAACTGACGAGTAATGAAGAGAGCTTGGATGAACTGCATGAATTCGTATGAGAGTCTAGACCTCAATTTAAGTCCATTAAATATGTTACATACAGAGGATAATACAAATTAATCCGTGTCAACAACTAACAGTTTTCAATCTCCCTAACAACCGAACTGCAAAGTTGGAAAATCATTAGAGGAATGGCCTTCTTAAAGATTTTTTAACGTACTACAAATTATGAAAGCGGAACTAAAAACAATAATACTAATTATTTAGTTGGAACATACGATTCATATGCAACGACCACTATTCAAATATTTTGGTAGACTTGGATATTTTGTTTAACAGATTATCAGAAAAAAATTGGTCAATTACTTTGTTATAGATATTTGTTTGGCGACATGTTAGATAACCTGGTATAATAAACACAACTCATATTTTAACACAGAACACAGTGAGATTGTTAATGAACAAAAAAGCAGTTGGAAAACTGTTTTTAAAAAAAATTACTATTAAGCAGATCAATATTATTATTGCACCACTGCTAATTGGTAAGAATCATTGGACTATTGCTTATATAAATTTATATAGGAAGGAGGGTAACATAATAAACCCCTATAATTCATATGACAACGAAAGTTGCACAAATCATCAAAAAATACTTTCCAATTACTATGGAGACAAATTTAATTAAATTTTAATTACAAACAGATTTTTATCAATAAAATATATTCATTGTCTATTATAAAGGTTCCAAAATAAACAGATTCATATAACTGTGGGGTTTTCATAATAAACTAAGCGTTTAGAACTATGAACAAATCACATTCCAATACAGAATTCAACCCAGATGAATACAGATATCCTAAAAAGACATTTCTTAGAGAACTCTAAAGACATGGTAGGTATGTTTCTATTGTGATAGGTGTTTTGATAAGCACGGGCCTCAGATAAACAAGTGTTCTGTGGATGGCATGTTCATCATGTTGTCTTTGGATGGTGCTGAACTGGATCCCTGGAGAACAGAATCAGAGAGAATAGATGATTATAACAACAATGTCTATTTCTGTTTTTTTGTGTAGTAAGTAAATGTGATTTTTTAAAATTATTAAACTAAGTATTTCTAATATTAATAACATAACAAATATTTAAAATAAAAATTAAATGTTGATTAATAATAAATTTAACGTTATCACTGGATAATTTTGAATAAGCAAAAATAATATTTCTAAATATATTTTACATTAATAAGATATTTGCAGGTTTCAGTGGGGTGTTTATAGAGGGGGTTCACTAGTTGTGACTGGCCTAAAAAAATTACAGCAGTTTTTTGTGCTATTCATAATTTTAATTTTGTATAAGAAAAACTAAATAGTCTGGTGTTTTTTTTATCTGTTCACAGGCATATACATGTTGATAGGAAGAAATAATAAAAAAAACAAAGACATATTGTTCTAGAAATTTAATTTTCTTACATAAAGTTTAAATGTTTTTTTTTTTTTTATTATTTGCTTTAAATTTGTTAATGAAATATGGTTTAAAGGTATGTTTGGATATTTATATAACTATAGATCCTACAAGACTCTAGTGATAAATATAAAAACCAATTTTGCAATAATTTTAGATTAATTGAGGTTTTATGTCATAAAATAAGGCAGGGGCTGATTTATACTGTAAAAAATTATCTCAACCCCCTCACATATTGACAATTTCTAAATACCCCACTGGCAGGTTTATAATTTATTTTGCATAATCCGGTCTATAAATAAATAATTTAGTTAACCTATTATGCTAATTATAAACAATTTTTAACCATACCAGTTTAACATGGAAATGTTTACTGACAGTCCGAAGTCTATGTAAAATGTGAAAGAATTTTGTGTTTTAGATTTTTATTTATTCAATTTAGCAGAATAATGTACTACCAAATTTTTAATTTGTGCTTATCCTTAAATTTGACTTGTTAAAAAATATTATGTATTATTCCTTATACCATAATTATTATTATATTTTTTTATATGTAACTAACTAAACATAAATCCTAAATGGGAATGAATTTTTTTTTAAGTATCAATGGGTAAATAAATCAAACCTTATTTATTATAAACAGAAATATGTAGTCATGAACTTTGATTATTACAACAGATAAGTATTAGGGTTATTTATTTAAAAAAATAACAATAATAATATTAAATAACATTTAAATAGACGACTGATTTTAGATTCTAAGTGGAATAAAGAAGCTTATGGTTTTACAAAAATGTTTTGTTTTTTCTGTGCACAACTTTTCTACCAGAATAATTCCTCAAATTGCTAAATGTAGCACCTTTTTTGAAGGAAATTGGTGTGGGAAGGTACATAGGGGAGATCATTTTTCAATTTTCCCATTAGTTTTCTCATCAAATTTGAAAAACTGAAAAAAAAAATGGGAAAATATTAGAAATGTAGGTATAAGTTTATAGCACAGCCTTCGTTTAATCTGTGCACAACTTTTCTACCAGCAATTTTGCTCCAACTTATAATGATAGCAGTGTTTCTAAAAAGAAATTTCACTAGGGAAATACTTTAAAGAGGTCATTTTTCGATTTTCTCAGCCGTTTTCTCATCAAATTTGAAAAACCCAGATAAAACATGGGAAAACAAGGAAAAACTTAAGAAAACTGGGAAAATTGGTAAAACATCAAAAAAATAATATTGAAGAAAATATATAAAGCCTATTTAATTATTTTACTATAAAACAATATATATATATTGTTTACAAAGCATTACTACTATCAACTGAATTCCGCTCAAAATCATTTTTTCATAAGTAATGGTTTATCGTTGCTTACAGATATACATTCAATTATCTATAACAGTCGCTGCACCCGTACCTATTATCCTAGGACGTCTTTTTTAGTTAATTTTTTTTTACATTTTTATTTCAACATAGTTCAAACATAAAATTCATTAGGTAATTAGTAAAATGCATAGTTAGACCAATTGTTAAATGATCAAAAACATTCTGATTCAGCCTATATTTGTTCAATATTACTGAAGGAACTTTTTTTTTGATCCAGGCAATAATATCTTGAAATGAGCATTGTGTACTTGACAAACTACAATTAATTTATAATTTTATTATTATTATATTTATTTATATATTTTAAGATAGATTATAACTAAGGTAATAATTTTAAGACGCCAAACACACATCTCCTAGTTAAAATGAGCTGCCTAAATTTAATTAATGGTTGACAGAGCAAAATTACATTATTTAAAATGTAGATTATGGAGTTTAGTTTGAAATTAAATTTTGAACAAAATTTTATGAGGGTAATATTATGAGGGCTATACGTTACTTTTTTGTAAATAAAGAACTATTAGCTATTTAAAGAAAAAAAATTAACATTACTTTTTTTTATTTACATTTTTTTCAAAAGAAAAGAAACATAAGTCTACATTTGTATTCTTCTAGTTAAATTGTATTACTTGTGTTTAAACTCCAATTTCTTAAACCTTAACCCTACAATTTATGTTCTAAGTAATGTAATTTGCTATGTTGCTTGTTAGTTAAAAAAACAAAAATACATACTATAATATATCTAAGAGGGTCTCAATCAGCTACTAATAATAATAATAATATTCAAACTGATATTATTATCATTTTCGGTTTATGAGTCTTCTTCCATCATTTTGAATATCTCCTTGAATTTTAGGAACAAGTTCACACAGTGCCCACAGCACTTTTGATAATACAGCACCAATGTTTGGTATCTCTAGAGCATTTCTAAATATTTCACACCTTTAACAAAAATTTATTTTATGTAACATAAGCATTTCAGGAAAATAACTAAATAATATTATAATATATACTAATACCTTCTAAAAATTTCTCTCATAGTAATAATTTACATTATTATAATATGTAAAACACCCAATTTAATAAATTTATTAACAGAGTTCCAATGACAGGGGTCTTTAATCTTCATGAACATGATTGTCTTGCTCAGTAATTATTTTTTAAGTAATTCATAAACAACTGAAAGCATTTTAAACATATTAATATAATACAAAACATCAAATTATTTCTTTATTAAAATCAATTATTAACACAGTTACACTACCTATCCATAAGACACAAATCAGATTCTATTACATACAAATATTATACACCTGAGTAGCGTACATTCAATCTTGATCTGGCAGGAAGGGGTTTAAAAAAATGCACAAAAAATTCCCTTTTATAACTATAATTTTTTCTAATAATAAACACATAAAGTAAAAATAGTTAATATAAAAAACAAATACAAATCTTTATAAAGCTTATCACAATTAATTATTTTTAAATATGGAAATAGTATAAGTAGACAAAAAGTTTATAATAAATATCCAAGTCCTGTTTTTATTAGATAGAAAGAAAGAATGAAAAATATTTTAAACATACCTAGTGATAAACTATTTCATTTATTTTTATGTTAAAAATTAATATTATAATCCAAAGGTTATCGGAAAGCAATAATAATAATATGAATAGTACAGATTATAAAGTAAAATGAGTATGTATATGGGTACTCATGAGAATTCCGAAATTTTTATTTTTAATGTACTACATATGTACACATATTTTTACGACCAGAATAGATATGAATTAGAGCATTTCACAGTTAACAGAACTGTACAATACATTTAATAATTATTAAATAATAATTTATTACACAAAACTATTAATTAATACTTTAAATTTAAACTATTAAACTTACCTCAATCAACTATGATGAATTTATAAGATGGCATTTGTAACGGAGATTATTTTGTATGTTCGGATTTCTTGTACATTGGAAAACACGAACAGGTAAGCATCTAGTAACATGACAAAATACATATTCGTCATGCATAGTACCCAAGAAGAAGACATATTCTGTATATCATTGCCAGGGACAAAGTAGGCAGCGGGTAGACGTAGATTAACGTCTTTGATAACAGAATTTTGCTAATTTGGCCGGTGCTCAAAAGGTAACGGGAAATCGTTATCATCACTTGGTATCAGTTTATTTTTCAAAAGCATTTTTTTCTTTTTTTGAAATGTTAATCGTATCTCTCATTAACTTTTAAATTAAATAATCAATTACTAATACTAATAATCATTATGGAGGACAATAGTTTTTTCTGTTTTAAGTACCAACAATGAAACGTATGCATTACCATATCAATAATTAAATATGCCTGATAACTGTTACTGTTAAAAAATCATTGTTAGCCACGATTAAAGATATTCAAAGATATTTTAGTTAGTTTTGTAATTGAAAATGCTAAGTTGTACAGTTATTAGAAGGTACCTATTCTTATTTACTTAAATTTCCGAATTGTCATATTATCGTACACATTATTGTCACATAACTTTTGTCCACTTGATAGACAATGGTAAACATACACCTATTCCGCTTCACTTTTTTCAAAAAGCAGCCTCTATATTTATATTAAAACCATTATAACCATTATAACCAATATAACCATTTGGTTTTATATAATCTGTGGTTATTATTAGTTCAATAGTCCGACGTGATGGGTGGCTCCGTAACCATGTTATCATACACCACGGTTTTAATTCATTGAGAAATAATGAAAATTCCGTTCGATTTTGAATTGAAGTAAAAGAGTTCTACTTCCAGTATTGCCAGATAACAAAGAACAAAACTATTGTTTAAAAAATTAAATTAAATTAATTTTGTCTTTTACAAAATAACATACTGAGGTACAAGGTACTTGTTGAATATATTTTGTAAATTTATGATTTAATAAAAAAAAAATTGCATTTATACCTACCAAGATTTACTATTACGCATTACCTCACGAACACCATAGACGAAAGATAAGGAAGCGCAATCCATTTATTAATGTGTCTACGGTTCTTCCACAAACAATACAACTCGACATTATTATTTTAATTTATTTAATTAATAATTAATAATTATGGATGTTCCACTGGCAAAATTAAGTTATTACTCTTATTAAGTTGATAATTAATTTATTGTTTACAGTTTTACTCTATAAAAAAAATTAGTATACCACTTGTTTTATCAATCAAGCGTAAGTCCTAATAACACCATTTAGTAGAGACCTGGATCGTAAAGTGACACACAATTGGGGTGAATGACCTAACATTTGTCTTCACAACAGCTGTATTGTCGATATACAATACGGCATCTCTGTATTACTCAATGTTTCCATCACGGATATAGATACTATACTCTGTCCCACGAGAGAACATGCCAGGCGATACTAAAATTGGTCAACTCTAAGCATACCAATTGTTGTCGGCGATGAAATTTAAACGTATGGAGGGGATACGATGGCCCGATCGGTCAACCAACGATGCGCAAATCCGGCATGCTCTTTTGTGGAACAGAGTATAGTATCCGTGGTTTCCATGAAAATATTTTTGAATTTTGTATAGATTACCGCTACGGCCTATAATCGTTTCTTCCATGTAGTCGCGTCACGCAAATTCTCCTCCATAGGTTGATATATAGGAGCTCACTGATTTCCCGACCACGACGCGCCCCACTTAACCATTCCGCGACCGTACCGTTGGTACCATTTCGTACGGTCGTTGCCGAGAGTGAGACATCAAGTTGTTATTTTCCGATTGTCGTACGCATCTTACAGTGCAATTACGCCGGTCAACCGTCATTCGATTAGTTTGTTCATTTAATCTTTCGATTATTATAACCGATTTCACCTCGCAAACATTAATAGTTACAACTGAACATACGCGACCAATTCGACGTCCATTCAACTACACGTTCTCGCAGCACTTGCATTCTAGCAAATCTTAGTGGCATCTTACCCTAAAATGACGAACCAACAGTAAGTTAACCGGCGACGTGTTTTGTATCGCGGCCATTTTGCAGGACTCAGCACGCGCCGCCAACCGAGAGACGCGTTTCTCGGGACAATTATTGTGGCCTTTTTATAACTCGTACACACACGTTCACGTGTAGCGTCATGTCGATGAATATTCCCTACCCTCCCTATCGTCCCCCTCACTGTCTGTTGCCCCGGTTTTCGAAACCAATAACTGCGTGCAATCTATCACAGAATTTTAAATATTTTTGCTGCTTTTTGCTCGTCACTGGTTCTTCCGAGAACCCGCGCTCCATCGTCTTGCCATTGCCTGCCCGCACGTTGATGCACCTCATGCCGCCAACGTGATTCTCTGTTTTTGTTTTATTGTACCTCTGCATGCGAATTCATCGATCCAACCGTGTGCCTGCTTCTTCCCCGCCCGTCATCCACTCACCACGACAACAAAGGAACGACGCGCCTGTTCGTTTCCAGTAATATCCCAAATTCTGTTCCTACTGGAATCGTGTATACGTGACTCGCGTTCTTTCCGATATTAGGTATATGAATTACACCCATTAGAGCCGTTTATCACAAGATTGGAACTTCGATTAGAAATTCAACGTACATATTTACCCAACTGAAGTCAAATTGTTTTCAAATTTAGTTTTTACTTTCCTAGGTTGTTTGACCAGTGCCAGTTGTTATCCGCTCAATAAAGGTTGAGGTGTATAATAATTTAATTAAGTACATTTTTTACAAATATAAAATAATGCGTTGTTTTACGCATTATGAGTATATTTAGATATACTTAAAACCCAAATTTTGTGTTTTAATGGTCAAATTATGTTCCAAACTCTCAATAAAAATCCTATTGGTTTGTCATAAACGACTCACCACGACTTCTCATGTTCGGACATTGAATAAACTTTCAATTTGCACCTATAAAAAAATTATTATATTTTGGTTTAAAAATAAAATATTTTATTATATTGGATACCTATTTAAATCAAACTAATTGTTACATAATTTTAGACATTTTATCTTCACAAAATTTAAATCTTTAGTATCAAATTTATTATAAATAATCATAAATTATTCTTGAGGATACTTTTATGAATTCTTTCTAGACTACATAAAATAGTGAGCCTCTGCCACATTACCACTTCCTCTCAATTTCATACAAAATTTAAATTTTAAAAAGTGTAGTGTGTATGTTAGTTTTGAAACTTTTGGTTCGGTTAGATAGCATTAATAACTTTTATCCAACCCTACATTTTTATATGTATCAATATTTTCATACAAACGTATATTAAAGTATATATAGTAATTTAATTTATATTTGTACTCAATAAAAATCATTGCTCATAAAAAACAATTCAGTGCAGAGTTTGAGCAAAAATATTTTGAATTGTTTCAAGATTTCTACCCAAAGTTGAACTTTAAACTGATGCATATAAGCTATTACTTTCAGCTTATTTTTTTTACCTCAAGTGCAACTTATAGTGAATTTTGTAATCAAATTTTTCAGCATATTGCAGGATCAAAAAATTAATAATAAAATATTAGGTTAAAATATATACTTTTGGCAACCTATTTTTTATCTTCTCTAATTATTTACCCTAGGTACTAATTTAGTCAATTTACATCTCGATTGAAATATTTATATTTTTTTTATTTTTTAGATAGAATCGTATATTCAACTATTATCTAGTTATTGTGTATTGTTAATTTTTAATTATCAATTGGTTTTTTTTTTTTTTTCAAGAGCGTTAATACCGCCAGTTATTTGGGCACAGCGTAACACAGTTGTATTTGTTACTATTTGCGTGGAAGATTGCAAAACACCCAATATTAAAATTGAACCTGAACAAATAGTTTTCCACGGTGTTGCAGGTTTGCAACAAAAAGTATATGAATTAACCATACCATTGTATGCAGCAGTTGAACCTGAAGTAAGTTAACTAAATAAATTAAAAAGTATATCATTTGATAACATTATTGTTTTGTTTTTATTTTTTTAATTTTAAAGAATAGCAAAACATCAATTGGTGGTCGATACATTGAAATCGTTTTACAAAAACCGCCAAGTGATACTAAGTACTGGCCATATTTAACTAAAGAAAAAAAGAAATACCACTGGTTAAAAGTTGATTTTAAAAAATGGAAGGATGAGGATGATTCTGAAGATGAGAGTGCTGCCGCAGGCTCAGTTCTCGGAGGAGATGGTAACATTGATGATGTATGAAAAAAATTCATATTTAAAAATAAGTCTTGTTGTTTCAAAATTTATGTTACAGTAATTTTATTATATATTTAGTTATAGTTGCTTGTATTAATATTAAATTAAGGTCATTCTCAAATGTTTGAATAAAAATTAATGTTATTCAATCACTTAAATGTATTTAAAAATATTAAGATAATTTATATTTTCAAAAAAAGCATAGGTTCCATTTAAATTTCAATAGTTAACCCCCCAAAATCCTTTCTTAAACTAAACAAATATATAAATCAAAAAACTTTTGTATTATTAATTTTTCTCTATTTTGAATATTTATAAAATAAAATAACTGTAACATAGATGTTGTATCATCCTGTATGTACAAGAAGTTATATTTAAATTTAAATATACAATAATATGTCTATGTCTTTTGTATTAGATGCTCAGTTTGATGGAAGGAGGAGGAGGAGGTAGCACTGGATCTAAGATTCCAAACTTTGGACGTGATTACAATGTACCTTCTGATGAAGATTCTGACGATGAAGAAATGCCTGATCTAGATGACATTGAAAGTGATACAGCGGTAAATGATTAACACTATTTTTTTAAAACTAGCTTGTGTCTTAACTATTGTATATATATTAGTGATATGACAATGTATTTTGGATGAAACGTTTGATATTTAAATTTAAACCATAATTTATTATAAAATTGATTAAATTATATTTAACCAACAACTTCTTTTTTGGGTTCCTAAACAATGGATGAAGATTGTCATATCACTAAATTAAAATTACTTAACTTTTGTCTAATTTTGTTGTGTTCATTATTATACAGGGCAAAGGTAAAGAGAAGAGTGATGACGATGTGCCTATTCTAGAAGATGTAAAACCAGCAAAAACTGCCTAATCCTTACTATTGTCATTATCTCATACTTCCGAATTTTTGTTCACATAATAATATGGTTTAATTTAAATGATTTTGTATGTGTAATTTTTACATCAATTGAACTTTAATCGAACATAATTCATACTCCAGTATATTAATGCATTAATTTACTCGTTCAGTTTAATTGCCTTTTTTGATTCACGTCGCCTGTTTTATTTGCGAAAATTTTAATTTTCTTCCTCCCATTCCTCCTTGCACCACGGAAATACTTTTTCTGATTTTTTCACTATGTTTAATAATATTTGAAAAGTTTCTATTGTGAATGTATTTATAAAATGACATATTGAATATGTTAGCATATTAAAAATGTTAAAACTATTACAGTTATATTACAATTTCATGTAGTTTCGTGTTAAGTATATTAAAAATAACTTAGTGATGTATTTCTTGGTACAATCTTCAAATCAAACTTCAATCAGTTTTAATTATACTGGCTTTCATATTATAATACTAATCATGCAACATATGTATATATATATATATATATATATATATATATTATATTTATATATATATATATTTATATTACGGATTAAATGTATACCTTGAGTATTTAAAATATTTTTATGGTTTATTTTCTTAAATTGTAAAAATAAAATATGGAATAACTAGTAAAATCTGCTCAATTTTCATAGGCAATTTTTAATGAACAAATATAGACTGAATGTAAGTAGTAAAATGTATTTAATGTTGAGTATTTTACTACATATGCTTTATTAAAAAAAAAAAAAAAACCGAATGATGGAATAGTCAGTTAACAAGCCCAGTTGTAATTTAACAGATCTGAAGCTTTTTAAATATTTGGCGTGTCTAACTGGAGAAAATTGACAATTTGAGTCTTTATTATTATAATATTAAATTTGATTGGTAGTCTTTTTTTTTAGATCAAAATACATTTTACAAACTGATACAGTTGAGTGAAATCGTCTGAATATTGAATATCTAATTTACTAATTAATACATTCTGAGAATTGATTTTAATTTGTAAATCTCCATTTCATTATAATTACTCTTAAGGAATTGGTCATAAAACAATTTTTCAAAAGATATGTACTAGCTTCCTAGCATCGTGACTACTTATAATTAAATACTAATTTTAACTTTAACAAACTGATGAAATGCATTATCTCAAAAACTTAATGTGTTGAATTAATGAATCAAATATGGTACATTCAAATGCAATAAGTTACATTATAATACTTAAAAATATTTTTAACATTTATTATCTTAAATAATTATGAATAGAGCAGGAATTTATATGCAATAATCAGTATTAAAATGAGAAAAATTGTAATTTAAAGTATTCTGGTCAAAAAAAAAAAAAAACGTAAAAGCTAGTCTAAGAAAACTGGGAAGCGTGTGGGCACTGTTACAGGAAATTAAATGTATTGTATACCACAAACCATTGCTAATGAAAAACGATTCTGAGTCACATTATTGTCAAATAATTAAATAAGCACTATATATTTTGTAAAATGTACCTTTGTACTTGGTTATTCACATTTGCTAGGGGAAAAAAAATGCTTTCATTGTAAATTTAAGCAAAATTACTTGTGGATTAGTTATTCAGAGGAATATTTTTTACCAATACTTACCTATATTTCATAAATTTTCCCCTTTTAAGAGCATTACTGATTAAAACTGTCGATTTTATTGAATACAGTAATATTTTTTTTTTTTTTTTTCAAAAAATCTACAAGATTAACCCAATAAAAACGTTTTACAATTAAAATGTTGGGCTGTATTCTTAATAATTTTTGCACAATCTGATACTTTGTCATGTTGACAGTGTTACCAAATGAAATATTGAAATATATTATTAATTAAATGTTATTGCACATAGAACTACAACTGAAATGATTGGTCCCTCGATTTTTTATCGGGAAAAAAAAACAATTTTCATCTCTAATTAAATACCTACAGAATTTTTACTTCTTTGTAAATCATGTCTGAAATTAAACTAGACTGATGACTAAAATTGTTTTGTTGTGGAACACAATATTTTCATTAAAATATGCAATAAACATTTAACTAAGGGTCAAATATGTAAAAATATGTATTTATGACTTAATATGCAAAGATGTAATTATGATTGAATATACAAAAACCATTGTAATGTAATTTATAATTACTATGATTCATAAAGATTAATAACAAAAAAGACGTACTTCGTACGATAGGTGGGAACTGTTGTAGGTGAGAAGTTGGGAAGGTGAGGAAATGTTATTTGTACGCATTTATTAACTAATGCTTATGAAAAACGATTCTGAGCAGAATACGGTTATTAGTGTTGCTTTGTCAATAATAGATGTCATATTATTTTAAAATAATTTCATATGCATTATATATTTTCTTATAAATTATTGTACCCATTTTCCCGTTTTTCCATTTATTAGAAAAATTCCCCTTTCAGAAAAATGGCTTTTATTTAAAATCCGAGCAAAATTTCTAGAAAAAAATTTGTCCAAAGAAAAAATAATAAACACACTAAAACCAATACATCCCTTGCTCGGCTCAGGATCTAAAAATTCAAAATATATAAATTAGCTCTTTAGTTATGAACAATGTTCTCTAATTATTTATACTCTTAAATGTTACATACTAGTATACATTTCAGAAATAATTGGTACTTACTTGAAATTAATTATTTGGTAAGTGCAATAAAGTTACTACAACAACTAGGATAATTAACAACTTGAATAATAGATCAAATTTCAAATATTTTACAAATTACTTTTTAATTAACTTAAAATTGATAATACTTGTAAACAACTGTTACAATATTCACAACTGAAATAAAAAATTACATATAATGTCGTGAGATAAGATTATTACGATATTCAAATAATTACACTAATTAAACGGACTGACAAATCAAACAGTTCTTAAAAAATAATAGATGTCGAAAACTATTCATACCATGAATAAGAAAAATATGGTAAAAAAAGGACACATAAAAGATGTATATTTGCCCCTCTCCATTACTTCACCAGTCAACAGAATGTAAATTATAGTTATAAAAGTAGATAAATGAACGATGTATTATAATATTTATCCCTAAACTTGATACTTTTCATAAATCAACACTTATATAATTGTTTATTCATTAATTAGAAATTAAAAAACTATAGGTATAAACTACAGAATAGATATCAAATACATAAACAATTTAATAATAATTATTTTATTGTTATCATTGTTTAGCAACTTTGTGAAATATAGTAACATGTAGTTCATCTGTTAATAGTTTAATTTGCATAGTGAATATTAAACATTTAGGAACAACTTATTTTGAAATCTGAATTCATAATATTTATTTTATTAATATAGGTAATACGTAATTTGAAATTACGTTAGTATCAAAATATTCGAAATAGTATTATATAATAGTATTGTAGTACTAATATATTATTGTTACACTCAAAGGAGATAGCTTTATAGTTTATACTTTTATCATAGTATAATTGCAGTTGATAGTCATAGTGATTGTATATGTGACAGTATAATAAAATATCTGAATAATATTATATGGTGGCAGTCAATATTCATATTAGTGGTTTACCCTGATATAATGAATAATACAAAGTAAATTGACTATGAGTTCATATTCATACAATAATTATTAATTTTTGAGTTCAATTCATATTAAAACGTCTGGGCATGAGTAAGAATAAAATTCAATTCAACCTTTTTACTATTGTGATCCCCTAAATGAATATTCAATTTTTTAGCGACCTTTAAATATATATTTTATACACATCAATCCAATATTTAATATTTTTAGCGACCCTAAATAATTATGAGTGTCTCCCGGTTGAGAAACATTGATTTAGCACATACGTATAAAATTGAATACGTAAAGCAATTTAGAGAAGACAAAACATTCTTCATGCATTTATACATTTTGAAACATTAGGAATGTTAGTCTGCTATGATGTAAATTTATTTTTTTAACAGTAAACAACTTCACAACTAGAAGACTTGCTCCAATCATTAACTTCAGAAATATTATTGTTTTCTGTTTTGGTTTAATGATAGTAAAATTGTTTAGGCTTTATATAAATACTTACAAATTTAATAAAAGGTTCCTCATTCTTATGATATTAAAAAAGATAATAAATCTGTAGTAAGTATTTTTTTTTTTTTATATGAGTTTGACGTTCAGATTTTGATACAAATCATAACAGACACTTTCAATACAATTTATTGATAAAGATAAACTTATCTTTTTAGGCCTATACAAATTATCAAACATTTAATAGTGTCGTAAATGGTGAACTACTGGTTGAAAAAAATTACAGGATTATAATACAGTTAAAAATGTAAAAAATATGATTATTTTTTTTATTTCTCCACCAATAAGAAATTTGAAGATTTTAAATTATGCATTCAATGGTATACATAATTTTTTTTGTAAAGTGTTTTGAACAAAATTATAATTTATTAGAATAGAAAATAATTATGTATTACTGAATATTTAAAAAAATTAAATTAAGCTTATGCCATAGCATTATCTCCTCCAGATATATCTGGTTTTTGCACCAAGACATTATCATAAAACTTAGGCAATTTATCTCCCAAGAACAACTTTCTTTGAATAGAACCTGTATGGTTTATTACTCCCATACGAACGACACCTCCGCTTGAACCGTCACGTTTAATAGCCAATGTAATTGCTAAACAAAAATATATAGATTTTTTAAATACATAAGAATAATTTGATTAGAACAAATGTTTAGATTACCATTAAGTACAAGATTTTCGCATTCTTCTTGAGTCATTCCATCTTTGTATTGTGAATCCATAAAACCATACAAATATGAACTACCAGAGCCACCAATGGAAATGTTTTGCTGAACAATGGTACCACTCACTGTTATTGAATACACCTGTAGTAAATATATTTTCATTTTTAAACTAATGACTAGATACACTAATAATAAATATAGGTATTACACAAATATTGTATACATAGATACAGTTTTGAGTTTATATTTCAATAGTTATCGGTTCTTGTGATTATACTACTAAAAACCAAAAACAGCAGAAAATGAATACAAACATCCAAATGAAATCATGGCACGATTATAGTCACTATTGTGGTGACCGCGTAAAATACTAAATCTATACTTGTACCAAAAAATAATGCACTATGTGATAATACAAGATGCAGTTGAAATAAGGTCAATAGAAAAATCAATGATAGTTTCGATAACCGAAAAGTACCTATATATTTGTACTATTATACATTTATAATAATTTATACAATTATTAATAATCAATTAAAATGTGAACAACATTTTAATAAAACTATTGGAATTGTTTTTTTCAAAAAGTTTACATTTAACTTACAAAATGTGAAAAGGTCCCAAAATGAAAAATAAATATAATCAAGATCAATAATATTATCAATAGTAGAGCTATAAAATTATTTAAGTTATTTTATCAACTGTTTCATAGACTGATGTTCAATATACTGAAGACCTCAGATACTTATGAAATGCCATATTTTTCTCAACTATTCCAATTTAATGCTTAACTAGACACAAATTTGATTTATATTCTACTATGAAACCATTTTTATCTTAAAATACTAATATTATACTTATGTTTTGTATATGTATATTTTGTTGTTTATTCCATTTTTTTTTTTTTTAAATATTTTATATGATAGTGTAATCAGAATTTTCTTGTAAAAATGTAAAATGTCATGCTTATATTATAAGTGGGTACAACTTATGCCGTATATATAAACATTATAAACACTATACATGGATAAGTATAATCAGTTAAATTTATAAACAAGGAATTTTTTTTTAACATTTATTTTGTTTTTGCTTTTTAGATGAAAGCATTCTTACAACTTTTAAATTATTTTTAGTAATTTTTTGTGCATGAGCGTAAACCTATTTAAGTCATCTTATGATTATAAACATTGGAATTTTACTTATAATAAATAAATACCAAGGTTCACATATTAGTATATTATTTGTTTTTAATTACTTGTCCGCCGAATCGTTTGTCCCAACCTGCAACTATGACACCAGCGGTCAACTGGTGTCTATTTTCATAGATCAGATTTCTGAACACACTGGCAGCAGCCTTCACAAGCGGTGGCTCGCCCATTTGAATACTATGGAAATAATGCAATTGTGAGCTGTTAAGTAATAAAATATCAGTAAATTAATTACCTTGTTAAATCCATATAGTAAGCAACAATATCAGTGATAGCTTGAGTATCAGCAGCTGAACCAGATCGACAACAATATATATTGTCACACACTTTTGTCAATTTATCGGTAACTCTATTAGCGATGTAGGCTCTACAATATAATAAATGATTAATAATATATTTAATATAAATAATATGATAGAACATAAGTGCCAAAATATTAATAATTTGTAACAAAATATTTCATTTACCCAGTTGTTGTACGAGAGTCAGCTCCAATAACAACACCACCATCATAAGAAGCTGCTATAATAGTTGTCTGAAAGCAACACACCAAACGAAATTTTTAAACTAACACATACAACAAGATTAATAAAATAAAATGTATTGGTTAGGTTTACAATTTATTGTCAAAAACTAAATAAATTTAGTAAAATGTGTAATATATGTCATATAACTTACGCCAGTGGATACTTCATCTTTCTTGAGATCGTAATCGACATTACCAAGTCCACAGTGACTAAGAAGAGACATTTCAACTTTATACAATTATTTTAAACTTTAAGTATAATTTAATAATTGAATATTACAAAAATTAAGAGTACTGGACGAGTAATTCTCTAACAATACCACAAATGTAATAACAATATTCAATTTTGCTGATAATACTAATGGTTTTTATACATAACCTTAAAATAAAATCGCATAATCATAGCTGGTAATAACAAAACGTAGATACCATTTCGTTAATTCGTGGTAGATACCAAGGTTGTAAATACAACGGTTTTGTCACTATCAATTATATTAAAAACATAATTAACATAGATTATATTTTATTATCAATGGAAATAAACACAGATATCTATATTATACAATACTATATTAAATCTAAATTAGTAAAATAATATAGATATCTGTGGAAATAAATGAGTAGTATTATCACAAAATAGATAAAATTATGACACATTAGTTATATAATTGTCCACTAGGTGGCATTAGGAAGGCCGATTTTTTCCAATACCGCCATTCACAATACAATAATTCGGATATAAGATTGTGGAATCTGAATTATAATAATTATCTGTGCATATCAGTACATCATAATAATAATAATATACAAGAATATTGTTTTACATTGTTGAATACAATTGTGTTGAATTGAAATGTTACAATTTTCATAGAATAATTTGTGTGAAGTAGGTATATAGGTATATTACTATTTATAAAATGGTAATAATAATTTGAAATCATAATTTACAGGCACTAACATTTTATTCAAATTAAGCATTTTATTATACAAACTAGTATACCTACTATGCAAATAATAATATAACTACAGATTAATAAAGTATAACTTAGTAAATTAGCAAAAATTAGTTATACGTGTATTTATATATTTTATTTTATTAAATACGGGCCAAGCCCAAAGTACAGTGGTAGGTAAATGCATATCTAAGATAGCTATTCAGTAAAAGCGAGACGGAACTAGGTAGCTTTTATATTTTTTGTTTGATAATAAATAAAACAAACAAAAAAGACCTGTTGAGTGACACTTTTATAAGTGGGAAGTTGGAAAGGTAAAATACCTATATAAAGTTATTTAATTTATATCCGTAAGTAAAGATAAACACTGCTAACGAAAAACGACTCGAATTGAAGTTCGGTTAAAAATGCTTTGTAAGGCCATAATATTTTCGATTTTCGTCAACATTTGATGTTAAAACTCGTATAAAAAATTAATATAATATTACACTTAATTCAGACCACTAAGTACGACTTATAATGAATCTCCTGTTAAATATTCAAGCATTTCTGTTTAGTCTAAACATTTTATTAACAGAGTACCTTTCAAATAAAAATTACGCAAAGAAAGCGCCAAATTAAAATGTCTATGAATAGCTCAAAAATGGCTCAAATGTTTTTAAAATTGTATTACATTTAGAAAAATGTCAAGTCTATAAAAATTTTTACACTGAATTATAATAAAAAAAATTAAATATTTCCGTTCTTTCTTTCGTTTTTTTTCGGTTTTGTTCAGTTATTAAAAAAAATAAACTAAAAACTATAACCATACCATAACTATAAAAACTAAACCGTAATCTGTTTATAGAATTTTAAATAAATCAACAGTGAAAATCAAGAGATAGATCAAAAGTGGGAAACGGTTTTACCCCCAAAAATTAGGGTTATAAAAATAACGGTTGTATACAATTTTAGAGCTACTTATTTCATCAGTGTTCATGGAAAAATATTCCGAAAAATCTAAATAAGTACTATACTAAACCGTCTAAACTGATACAAATCGATGTATACCGAAGTAGTAATGTCCTTATATATGAATGAACGACTCCTTTTTGTATGTACATTATAACTGTTGTTTAATTTTAAATTGGTTTTAATTAATATATCAGATATCTGATATGGTATTATAGGGTGTTAGTATATGTCCCTGTTTTTATTTTATTTTTAGATGGCTAAAATTGATTTAAATATTGGAAAAAAATAATCAAGAACTAATGTTTTTTACAAATTTCCCATTTATACGTTTTTATAGAAATACTGAATTACTAATAATATTATGTTGTGATGAACATTTTTTTAGCCATAGTTTTCAGCTTTTCTACATACTTAAAAATTTTACTAAACAATTATTTTAATATAAATGAATAGTACAAAATGCAACAGCATTCCAGCAGTTTTTTTGTACATCGATTTGGCTGAAAACCAATAGAGACCTGTTTAGAGCAAGACAAATCATTTAGTGAAAATTTCATTCCGAAATTCGCAATCGTTTTACAGATAGAGTGCATACAGACAAACGGACTGACAGAAAGGACAGACACGTACAAAATCATAAAGCAGCTTTCGGTACTAACAATAAGCTTTAGTTGGTACAGTTAATTCGCATAAAAACAGAACGATAAAAAAAGAATATCGGGTCTGTCGATTGAGTCCTATACAGAAAATATTTAAGTAGGAATTTTAAATATACGAATAATGAAAAATGGGTTTAGATTTTTTTTTTGAATCGCGATAGTGGAGTCGAATGTGAAAAACGTCTGTTTTTTAATCCCTTTATTTATGTTCAAATCATGTCACTACAACTCGCCGTAGAGTTTAAGAGCATAATAGCTGGGTTTACCGGGCGTCTTTTGTTTATTGAAAGTCTTATAAATATCTAGGCATAAATCTAGTTTATTAGGACTGAAGTCTTAAATTAATGTTTTCCTTTTTTTCAGAACCTTTTACCTACGTCCTACCTATTTATAATAATATATCTTTAAAAATTGATACGACGACGGCGGAAAGTTAAAAAGTGGATAACGCGTTCCATTATGCTATTATGATCACTCTTTCAAAATAAAAATCAACGTGATCGTTTCTGAACACGAAAACGAATCTCGAAAAATTGGTTCATCTTGAAATTAGTATGAAACTGATACAATAATCGGGTGATAAATCGCTGTTTTTGGTGGAAAGTTGCAAAGGTATAGGATACATAAAGTTAATTAATTTATATCTGTATACGTAACGATAAACCATTATTAACGAAATACGATTCTGAGGGAAATACGGTTATCGGGTTATACATTTATTTAAATTTCGTAATTTGTACGATTTTAGTCAAAATTTGAATCTTAAAACGTTTATATAAAATAAAAACTTTTACATAACATTCAATTTTTTTGTTTACCACTAAATAAGCAAAACTTCGTCAACGAACGTCTGCGTCACTTAAGTTCGACGTTCGATCCAAAAACAGCAAAGACGTTAGGATTTCCTTGACCGAAGAGCTTACCTACAAGCAAAAAACAGCAGCGTCCGGAAACTAACATGTATGCAATATCCGGTCGAACCTTTATAATTGGTCGGTAGTCGGTGACCACTGTCCTTTTCCTTTTTGACCATATACATATGATTCGTTTAAACCAGTTATTATTGAAATAAATTAGCATTGATTTTAATTTTAAATATTGTGCTGTGTAATTTGTGTTTTCGTCGTTTTACGCTAGAAAATTGATGGAATAGTTGTGCATACAGTGGTAAACAAAGAACAAATTGAGCGTAATGTAGGTATCTCAATGGCAAATTTAAGATTTTACCTAATACTATCATTGAAATCAAATAATTACCTACTTATAGGCAAGTAATATTATTAATTAATTAATTTACTAACTATTCAATAGGTAAAATAATTTAATTTTCGTTATATTATAGTGATTTAGGTAGGTTTCATTTTCAACAAGAAAATGCATGCGTTTAGGATTTTTTTTTTAAACTATAATTAACTAGTAAAGGTATCATAGTTGATTTTTTTGACTAAACAGTAAGGATATTTGAATTGAAAAATAGAAAGTCATAATATGAATAATATATGTTGAAAAAAGACCAAAGAGGGAGATATAATGTCTCCCTCCGTAAATACGTCACTGGGTATCTAGTAGGTTTTTTTTAAAATGGAAATCGTAAAAATCACAGTATTTCAAAGCATGTTTATAACCGTACTTCGCTCAGAATCGTTTTTCTTTAGCAAGATTAGCTTTTTCGATATATACGAATATGAATTAAATTGGATGCGATCGAAAACGATATGAGGACGGTGGGTGTATGCGAGGACGATGTGGGGGATCGGGTCAAGTGGAAGTTTAGAACAGTGGTACGCCAATAGTTTAAAGTAGGTATACATATCCGTTTTTCTTGTTTCGACTATCTTAAAATCATAATACATCGGGTAGATAAAATATTATTAATTAATACATTAACATTTATCTAATTTTCGAGGGTATAGTTGGTAATTGGTATAGTGGCTACCTGCTATATCAATAGTTATTAGCTTCTCTGCTACATTTATTAAAATGTTATGAGCCGCATTTTTGTTCAAAATAGTATACCCTAATGTGGTTAGATTAACTCATAGTTTACTAGCTTGCAGCGAACTTTGCAGCTATAATATAATAGTGAAAATTCATAACTATTTTGTTATAATATCTATATGCATTATACATTTATTATATTATCTACTATTAACTTCTACTAAACTATCTAATTTTCTTCAACAAAAATGATTACTTTCAAGATTATATTTAGATTCTAAGTGTAGTGAATTGGTTTTATTGTATGATATGTGTGCTTATTTTGTTTTCTGTCTGTAAACAACTTTTCCAAAAGAAAAATTTCTCCAATCAAAAAATTACAAGAGAACTTTTTTGTTGCATTTTGAAACTATATTTGGTGATTAAGTAAGTCATTTGTTTGATTTTCCAAGTAGTTTTTCATAATAATTGGGTAACCCGAAAAAAGTCATAAAATAAAAACGAACGAATTTACGACGTTACGATTTATGTTTTATATCAGACATAGTATTCCAAATTTTACAAATAGCACCCTAAAAACTTTTTAAAAGACGCTACACTTGATACGTTGGATCAAGATTTCTGGTAGAAAAGTTCGATGAATTAAAAAAATATACAAAACAAAACATCATTGTAAATCTAATCCAATACATTCCTCGTCACACTCTGAATCTAAAAATAACATTAATATAACATTTTATTGCTGCTTGTTTATTAAATTGTTCTTAAAAAAAAATCCCAAAAAAAGTTAATACTCTCTGAGATAATTAGTGTTTTATCAAAGGTCGGTCATCTTATATATAGCGAGTCTAATTTAATAACTTTGAAAGTAATGATTGTTTCTGAAAAAATATTATAATTAAATTGCATTATTTATTATTATTTTTTAATTAATTATTTTTACTATGTAAATTGCTAACGTTTCTTTTTGTAGTTGTGCCTGAACTTTATAATTAAATTCTGATCTATACTTTTGGCTTGACAACAAAAAATCGTTTTAGACAAATTAATCTTAAAAACCATAACTGTCCCACTTCTTGTCCACTTACTCATAGAAAAAATAAATAACTACTTCTATCCTAATTTTGATTTATCTTTTAAATTCTTAGTATCAATTACGAAAAAGCTACCTAATATAGTTTTTCAATGTTGTGATTTTTATTTGGCGTATGCTTTAAATTGTTTATATATAAAATATGCGAAATTGCTGCTGGTGGTACTTTATTTGAAGAATTTTCCAAAATTGTCAGCCTTTCACCATCGTAGATTCTCTTTTTCGTAATTATTGAAAAACCACTACTACGCCGTTCAGGTTTATTTTTCGTTTACAATAATTTATTAATGCATACAGTTTATTGTAAACTAAATTACCTTATATATCGATCCTACCTTCTCAACTATTTACCTACCCAGGTGCAGTATCATATTTTCATTGAATACGTATTTTTTTCTTGAAATATATTTAAATTATAAATTAGGCATTAATTATTAAGTATTGAAATTATAAAGGAAAACTATATTAAACTGAGTGTAGTATTTGTATTATACTCGTAATATTTTTTGATTGAATGATCTAGACTAGGGGGAAAAAATGATGTTACGGGTTTAAAGAACCCGAGATCCCGAGCTTCTACTGATGGAAAGCCCAAGAAAGTGATTCCAGTAGGCATATGGTATATTTTTTCTATAGGTTGGAGAAATTTACCTTATTATTGAGTTGATAATATCATTCGCCCCGTGTGAGGGAAACAGGATAATCCCATTGGCCACTGGCATTATTATACCTGTCATAAATGGCGACTGGGTTGCGTCAGATCGACAGCCGGTGTACAATTCTGTCAAACTGTGTAAGACATTCTAATCAAGACTTGGGCTGATAGTCTTGTTTAAAATTTAAGTGGGGACAACAAGTGAGAGAAGATACCGTGGTGCATATTTTTGCAGATGATATAGCAATATAATATGATGAGTAAATCTGGAAGAAGTTAGCAGTAGACTTGAGGAATGGAGAGTATAGCATTTAAAGTATACTGACTAAGAAAAAATAGAAGTAAATCAGAGTTAATAGAGCATGAGTTTGGAGGAACAAGATAGAACTAACAAGCTAGCAATAATAAGTGGTGACGCAATAGTCGAGGTTGACTGTTTAAGCAATAAGTATAGGATCTTTTGTACGAAAGAACGGTGGCTTTGTCTAGGATGTGAAGCATAGACTTAAGTGTAGTTAAATACAGTGTGAGACTAATTATGTTATACAACTTGGAGTCTTAGGCGGTAGACAGGTAAAATAGAAAAGAGAAGGAGTTTATCAGATGTGATACTGCTTAGGCGGATGAGTACTGAGAAAAGATAGAATAAGTAATGAATACATACGAGATAGTTTGGCATGGATTCGATAGTAGACGAAATGAAAGAAAATAGAATGAGATGATTTGGGCATGACACGAAGAGAAAGAAACCAGAAGCAATAAGAATTGTAATAGAAATAAACGTTGGAGGAAAGAGAGAAAGAAGAAGACCGAAAAAGAGGTGATTAGATAATATTGAGAACAATATGAGGACACTCAAGGACTGCCAGTACAAGTGAGGTGGGAGATTAGCTCAAGTGGAAGTTAAGGACGAGGGTGGCCTAATTAAAAAATCCAGTAGCGTAGCTGGCTACGCTATTATAATAATGTATTAATTATATTACACGGTCGTCGAATACTTACCAAAATGTATAACTATAATTTTCTACACGTACAAATTTGCAGTAAATATATAACAAAATTAGCTAATAGCCTAAAGTGTTTCTGTATTTGATCAATGTCATCGTTTTTTAGGTATTGAGGAAAAAGAGTCAGGGATATGAAGTATTTAGTTTTTTATCTAAATTATGCTTGAAAAAAAAAAATGAAAATGATTTGGAAATAAAGAAATACATTTTTTTTTTCATACAGTGATAAAAAAAAAAAAAAAAAATCATAATGAATCTCTTAAAATATACGGTTATTATAAATATTGTCGATTACATGGCATCGCAAAGTTTGTATAAATGATCAAATGTGTAACACCGTGGGCAGCATGTTAGTAATTCCTAATTATATATTATTCAAATACATTAAAATACGATAAGTTATTTAAATCATATCTATTAGCTTTTTAAAATATTACCTATACACATTTGACTAATTTTTCTGTGACCCATAACCTAACCTTCAAGTATTCGGTGAACTTGGCATCTTATTTAAATGTATAATATATATATATATATATATATAGATGAGAATGTGAAATATATGGAAAAGTAGAAATGTACTATATCATATTGTACTGTTGTGTTTCTATACGAAACTGCTACGGGGAATTATTTCTATACTTTATAGAAATCTTTTAAATTGGTATTGTAACGGTAAAATAAAAAAAAAAACCATTTGATTTACTTATAAAATAATGTTTTAGTGTTTTTTGTTTGTATACATGATAGAATAATCTCACGTGTCAACCTATCTTATTTCTCGTATTGTGCAGAAGAAACGGAATTTCCTAGGTGCAGAAATGGAAAATGGTAAAATCCCGTTGTATGTAAGTCTACAAACCAAAGTCGTGAGTGATATACCTATTTATCGATATTTTAGAGTACATTCTTGACTAAATTGTCACAGATATTGAAATTTATCTTTATAATATTATATTATCTGTGGTAGAAGTGAATAGGTCTAAATCCGTGCATATTATTAAACAACAATTATTTATTGATAACGTCTTGATGACCCGTACTACTACTATTGTGGCGTCGTAATCCATTGAGTTTTGACCCTCTTAAATAGTTAATTAGGTATCGTCTTACGTGTATGGTTTTAACGTTACTGCAGTTTTTAATAAAAACAAAAAATAAATAAATATTCACACCTTTAAAGTGTAGTCTTTTACGTGCATGTGTGTAAGTGTATTTATTTATATGTATATTTTGTAATTTTTTTTTCATATATTGCGATTCGAAACGGATATTGTTTTTCTTTGTCTAACACATACGTGGCATAATAATTCAGAATAATTTTCTGTCCATCAGTCCATTAGATCGATGGAGGGAGAGAGATACAAATTTTGAAAACAGATTTTAATTCAACATGAAATTGACGTGAAATCGGTCAGGCCGCTTTTTCGATTTTCAGTCCTTATAATTTTCAAACATTTAATTTGAAAATGTATCTAAAAAAAATCTGAATAAAATTTTAAAAAAAAAAAATGGTTTTACCGATCTTATGTACACTTTACGCTGAATTCGAATCTGTTTTCAAAATCTGTATCGCTTCATTACATCGATCGAACTAATTTAGACAAAGAAAAAAAATATCTGTTTTGAATCTTCTTAAGAAGCCGTCTCGGTTTTTTTTGTAACGGACTATGTAGTAAACATGTGTTTGCAGAGTTCAAATGGTACTCTGGTTCTAATAGATTTAAACAAAAATGATTTCAATAAATTATAAACAACATGTTTACTATGTTTTCGGGATTTTGTGACATCTTATTACCAAACAAATAACAATCTATTTTTACCTACTTAAATATTTGAAAAAAATATGAAAAAATTCCTCTGTGTACAGTAAATATTTTGATAGTCTAGAATTCGGTGAAATCATTTTTTTTTTAAGTCTATTGAAGCCAGAATTACCGTTGTAACTCCAAAAACACATGTTTTGCCTTATTGTCCGTATGCAAGACTGCAGACACGGCAAATATTTAATAGCGCGCTTTAAATATTCTCAATTTTTTCCCCGGAGTGTGTTTGAATAACAATAATAATAATAATAATAAATTTAAAATCGATCTTATAATTTCTACTCGCTGGTTTGAATTTTATATTTAAAAGAAAATAATACTCGTCGAATTTGTATCATCTGCAGCGGTGTCCGTGTCCAAATTTTCACTTTTATAATACTTATAGCTGTCATAATACCGCGACGAGACTAAACAATATGCACCGGTGTTGTGGCCACCTTTTCGATACCATCACGCCGCACAGTACCTAAATAAAAGTATTTGCGAACTCGAGCATTTGTATATATATATATATATATATTATACTATATAACTCGTTGAAAAACATCGGGTGGTGATGGTGTTTATATGCTGTTCTGCGATATTTTGAACGGCAGCTGTCCTGCTGCAGTGAACCCCGTGGGAATCTCTTTCCATCATAATAAACAGAAATTTCCACATGATTCGTTATTATTGTACGAAATTATCGCGCTCAAATAATGGTGCGTTATCAAATTAAACAGAATATAAAATGGCTCTATGTACCTGCAATGGGCTATGAATACATAATGAAAAATATTACAGCGGCATGAAATGGGTACCAACAACAACAACAACAATACTATAGGTAGCGATTTTGAACTATTCGAGTCGAAATACAATAAATATAATATCTTCGGTGGTCAAAAATGTAATAAAATTTTTTGGATCTCGCGTGTAGGTGCCTATAATAAAAGTTCACTGTTAGTTAAATAATTATACTCTTACAGCATATACTCGTATAATATTATTTATCTTCGATTTTCAGAAAAATCGACTAAATTTATTACGTTTTTAAAATGTTTACTCATGTGGTAGCTGCAGCTATATAATATACAAAACTATAAAAAAAGGCCGGACGTACTTCGCAATTCGCACCATGGGCAGGCCGTTGTCGTAAATGGAAAGTTATAATATGATGATGTAGAGTGATTTAGTTTATATACCTACTGAAAGTAACGCATTGAAATAATAATAATAATAATAATAAAAAAAACGATTCTGAACGGAGCCCGATAAAGTTATAAGTACTTAGTCATGTTAATTCTTTTGTAACCTAGATAGGTAACCCAGAAATCAACAAAAATGAAACATTGTAATGCAACGACATTTAACGTCGGTTTTTTTTTTAAGTGTCTAGCAAAACTGTCGAAAATCTAGAAAATTTTTTTTTTCAAATAAAATGCCGTTGAGCGAAAATTCCGCATCTATTGGGGCATCGCGTGGTAAAATCTGAGTAATTAATTCGCCAAAAAATGGATCTTCAAGAAAAAAAACCATCTTAATAAAACTTACATAACTACTTTGCTAAATCATTCAGTATCTAAAATTAGCTACGCATAACATTGCAAATGCAAATATTTCATCTAAACTTCGTAGATATCATAATGTATCTTAATTTTTAAATACGATTTAATATATAAATAATAAAAACTTATAAACCTGTTATTATAATAATACTATACATGTGTATATAAAACAAAATCTGCTATAAAATTAACAACGTCAGTATAGTTTGAATATTGTTTTCGCCCCCGACGTCGTCCTAAACTCCGCCCAAATTGACGGTCGATACGGCCACCTTAGGTATTTACATATATGTTCGTGACAATGTGGTACCGGCCATTGGGCTATAACATTCCTCCACACTGCAGCAGTGTTTCTGGAACGGAAAAACTCATTGATATAAATATTTTATACACATTACGCATACTAATATTATAATAATAGTATACCTGAAGGCTGCTATACACAAATGGGTAGATAATAAGTATATATATTTAATACACACGTCGTATATTATAAATTCAAATGTCTCGACTGTATACAAGGTGATATTGTTACCGTGATTCAGCGATTTACGGTGTTCAATGAAAATTGATTTTGATCATTTTTTGATTTTACAACGTTTCCAAAATATCGCCCTTATTCCGTACACCGTAAACGAGTGTCCACTTTTAATTTGTAAATAACGATGACCACTCGTTTTCAATATCGGATAAACCGTTTATGATAGCTACCGTCTAAAAATGGACAATATGAAATTTACTAATAATCTTCTTTTACGAGTATTCTAAAGTGTCATACCAAACTTATACACGGGATGTCTGTTTTTCACATGGACATTTGTAGAAATAATGTTATTTCACTAATATTTGTTCAAATAGACGGATTTAATTTGAAAATGACAAATTAATACTCGTTTAAGTTACGAGGAATGGGGTTAAATTTTTTGATGCATGTATTAAAAAAAAATTTAAATAATTTCACAATGGCTGTAAAAAGGAAAAAAATCAAATTTACCTAAAATCTTCGTAGGTAGTTGCTGGATCATGATTAAAAAAAAAAAAAAACCTTACTCTGTATATCCGATAAATTATATTAAAAATACAAAACAATGTGACGATAAATATATTTTTTCAAGTTTTATATTAAATTTATTGCAATATAATATAATAGCGGGCTGCATTTTTCTCTGAAACGTTACCGTCTAATCATAATACATATTTTATCCATCGGGAAAATTGAGAGACAGAAAGTTTTCCAAAGTTATATATATGTATATATTTGTTTCCTTTACTTGGAAAATCAATATCATTGTAGTTTTATCCTTATACACGCATTTATATATAAGAGTATATACCTATATAAAAAAAAAAATGTAATATTTTTTTTTTTAAATTTACATCATGATCATTGAGTATAATATACATTATTATGTTTTGAATATAAATACCATCAAGGTACACGCGATCTTCGTTGATCTCCGGGATCGGATATTATTTAGTTCAATATAGGCGACACTTATTGATTTTAATTTTGTATTTGTCGTCCACTTTGTCCTTGTATTATAATACGAGCCGACGAAGCTATACGAATTTTGTAATTTGTTCAAATATTAAAAATACTTTATCGGTCGTATAAGTTAGCTACGGTTGATTTTGAAACCTTTAATCAGACGCCGTTTGAATTACGTAATAATCGCAACATTTTATGAGTGCGTGTTAATAAGAAAAAAAACAAATATATTATTAAACAAATAGAAAAATTATAATTAAAAATTATGTGATGAAAAGTGATTGCCCCCCCTTCCTGAAATCCCGAATTTGCTATGTTATATTACATTGATTCGAATTGCACATTTTCTTGATTTAATATTAATTTTGTATTATCGTAACATATTAATTGAAATAATTTCAAGTGCATTATATATGATGCACTGTGAGAATATGATTAGATACTAAAGATGATACTTCAAGTGACAGAAAATATGATGTTGAATAATGTTATAATAATTCGTGTAGGTATCAACAAAAAATATATAATTTAATTGTTGCAAATTAATTTTGGGGGCTAATATTTAAATGTTTTCCACGATGATTTACTGCAGTCTTACAATATAATTAATTTTCAAATTTACTAAGATTAGATTGTAGGTGTTTATAAGTTTCAAATTTCCATAAAAAAATAATTATTCACAATTGAATATTATAATAAGTGTATATATATATTATACATAGGACCATTTTAGATTCTGAGTGGAGCGAAAAGGCTTATAATTTTACAAAGTTGTTTTTTTTTTTTTTTTGAAAGGAAATCAGTACAGGAAAGTACTTTAAAGAGGTCATTTTTCGATTTTCCCAGCCGTTTTCTCATCAAATTTTATAAACCGGGATAAAACATGGGAAAACCGGGAAAAACGTAAGAAAACTGAGAAAATCGGGAAAATCGGTAAAACATCAAAAAAATATTAATAAAGAAAATATAAAAAGCCTATAATTTATTTATTTTATTATTAAATGATATATATATTGTTGAAAAAGCATTACTATTAACTGAACTCCGCTGAAAATCGGTTTTTCGTAAGCAATCGTTTATCGTTGCTTACAAGTTTATATTAAATTATCTACTCGTAAAAGAGTGGGTGCACTTGTCCCCGTTATCCTAAGACGTATTTTTTTTTTATGAATATCCGCTGCGTGTGATTATTCCCCCTACCTTGAAAAAGTGCCGAAAGCAGATAGATAAAATTTTTCCCTTAGCTTTTGGACTTTCCATAGTTGTCTCTCTCCTGATGAGAGTATTTCCTATATAAAATCAAATATTTCGTTACGAAATCTACTAGGTAATTCAATCATTTAGCGGACACACAGTAAGTAAAATCGTACTAAGTGTCCAGTAGAGAGAAAATCTCCTTAAAAATAACCTGATACACATTACGAAATAATAATTTCTCTGCAGAATGTGGTATTTATAATGTATAAGTATGTGTTTGTCACATGATTTTAAATTCCATTTTGTCTTTCTCTCTCTCTCTCTCTCTCTCTCTCTCTCTCTCAGCTCCTCTGTACCAATTCGGTCAAAATCTGGACGTAACATCTGGAAAACATAGTGCAGTGCAGTGTATGCTCCCTGTTATCCGGTTTTTTTTTTTTGTTCATTCATAAAATATCAACGAGTTTATTATTATTATTTTTTTTTTTTAATAAAACTGCGCCACTCTGTATTTATATAATATATAGATATAATGTATATAATATAGAGCAGGGTTTTTCGGTAGAACAATAATTAATAATTATTATTAAAAAAAAAAAAAAAAAAGGTTTTAATTTACTCCGAAAATAAGAACAAAAATCTGTTTGAAAAATGAAAATATTATCAGAGAACAATGCGCTTTTCGTTTTTAAAAACCCAATCACCCCGTTCCTGCGGCAATATTATTTCTTCTACTGCTGCAGCTGCAAAAAAGAAATTAATTATTAAACGATTAATGTTTTTTTTTTTTTTTTTTTTTTTGTTAAACGCGCACGGTTAGAAAATAAAAAAAAAATCAGAAGACTCTTAACCCTTCTTCTTCTTCTTCTTTTTCTTCTTCCTCTCCTGTTCGATAAACGAACACAATGTTACGGGGGATACCGTAGAAAATGCATTATTACAATATTATGTGCCGGTCTAAAGAGTTTAATTTGTTATATTTTGCCAGATTGTGCGCGCATATTACAAAAACAATAATATAATATACAGAATATTGGAAATGACGTCGTGAACATAATACTATTAGTTTTATTATTACAGGTCTATCACAGTACCTGTACGTGTGCAACGTACATTTTGAATTGGTTTAATAAATTACGAATAGGTATCGTGTGTGTCACAACGGGGATAAAATATTTATATATATATATATATTATATATTATATTTGTTATTATGTTACTATAAGCATTGTAAAAGAGGTTCGCGGTCGAATTAAAAACAAATATTTGTACGTATAAATACACGTCTTTAAATTTATGGAGGAAAAAAACGAAAACGGGAGGGGGGGGGTCAATCATAAAATCGCCTATATATTTATAAGGCCACCTACCCATAACTTTTATATGATATTTATGTTTTTATTTTACGAGTATATAATATACAGAGTACGGATACTGTGCCGTGTACAGGCGTTTGCTTTTTTTTGCCCTATTACTCCGGTATAAATGAGTAATGTCCGTACTGTACACTGCGTGGAATTAACATACAGTATACGCGGTATTATTATTATTTTCTTTTTAAATATTTATCGCTGTTTCACATTGAAAATATTTATTTTTTTTTTTTCGCAAATATTTTATAAAATTAAATCTCACGTGTACTCGTTTGGAACGTTTAATTATATTACAAGTATATTTATTTTTGTATGAAACGGATTTTAGGTAAAAAAAAAAAAAAAATGTATCGTCGGCTACCCGCGGCAAAACCGCCGCCTAAATCGAAAAATTGACTATTTTTTTGGTAAATTTTCGAGTATTTCACGGTTTTCCGCTTCTTTTAAACTTGTTAAAACAATCGTTAAAATCGTTTTTTATTATTATGTTAACGGGTTTTTTTTTTTTTTATCATTTCAAGTAAATTTTTTGTTTATTTTAAATGTTTGTTTTTTAATTTCCAAGTTTTTCAGATTGCTTTTTTAAATTAAATAATTAATTTTTGTTGTACATGAAAATCACACCGTCGCGAGTTGTATCAGCCGTAGAATAACGCGCTCGCGCACGGTCGTGCTTAAAACGATACCGTACATTACACACACAGACAACTAAAGCCAGTTAGGAGGAAAAGGACGAGAATTATAACCGATTGCGAAACACAAATCCGTCGCAAATGAAAAGAAATTGTCGGTAAATTATAAATCAATAATGTAGCCAAAAGTTTTTATCGGAATACGACAGGATTTCTTGACCGGCGCACAAAAGTCGTTAGCGGTAGCAGGGCGCTATTAAAATGTACCTTTGTACCTACGCGAAACGAGGATGTGCTCGACCGAGAGTTTTCGCGGATGTTGCGATTTCTCTCGAGAAATAACAAAATGTATCATATACGATTGAAGTGATAATACTATATAATAACGCGATAGTGAATTGTTTACGGGCAAAGCAGTGGCGGCTATATTTTTTTTTCTTTGGGAGGGGGGGAGTTCCAAAATTGTTCATGTTAATTTTGAATAGTTAATACTAATTATAAAACACAATTAAGTACTCGTATTAACATTATGGATTATCGTAATAATTGGTCTAACCACAATTTGAACGACGATTTATGATCATTATTAACTCATATTATTACGAGTACAATTATACAAATATAATATAACTATTAAAAGGGGGGGGGGTACACTTTCCTCAGCCTTCCTCGAATCCGCCACTGTGGGGAAGGGTAAGGGTGGGGACTGTCCATGATCTTATACTTTATACTACCCATACATCATTAGTTCAGGGTTAATTTGTTAGATGTGGTGTTTTTTGTTATTTTACAAATCGATAATATTATGTTTTTTTACTTTATACCGCCGTATTCGTATGATACGTGTATTATATAGAATAACAATCAAAGAATGTATTTCGTATTACTGTATTTTATTTAATATATACTTATTGTACTTACTATTTGAGTTTTTCGTTCGGAGAGACCTTAAACACACTAAACTCTCCGAACTGTATTTCTACACCGCCCTTTCAAAAAAAAAACCGTTAATACGTCACTATATTAAGAAAGTCACAATTCGACTCTCCCCGATTTGTTGCAGTGCCATATTATTATCGGGGTGTCCCACGAAGATATACCCATTGCGATATCTTGTAAAGTATTAACTTTCGGAATTTTTTTTTTGTTTGACAGTTCAAGAAACAAGAAACTTTCCGTATTCCTTATTATTTTTAAGAGTGAAACGACTTCCTGCTTTTGTTTTACAAATGTAGTAACCTATATTCAAATTTTTTATTTTCATAAACCCGTTCCATATTCTACTTTTAAGATTTGGAAAATAGATAATTATTGTTTTTTATTCTGGCACCTATTTAATCAAATAAAAACTAAAAAAAAAAAAGAAGGTAGAAAATATCAAACGCCTATAAATAGTTCAGAATGTTTTGAAATTTTACCACGTCTAGAAAAGGGCAATAAAAAGTATTATATGAGCATTTCTGATTTTTACGATTATTTCTAACAAAGTGACAACAACAAAAAAAAAAATACAGATGTGAATTTAATGTATATCTGTAAGCAACGGTAAGCCATTGCTAACGAAAAAACGATTCAGAGCGGATTTCAGTTGGTATTGTCGCTTTGTCAACAATATACATATCATATTATGGTAAAATGATTACAACATTGTGCGTTTCTATGACAACAATGATTGTTTCAAAAATAATAAAACTTTAAAATAACAAAAAATAAATAAAAACGATTGCTAATGACAACCTTATTTTTAATCTTACAATCTTTTTTAACCTAAAGAACAAGGTTTTCCTCGTTATCTCAAATGTTAATGATAGTTTTAAAAAATTACCTCTCTAAAGTACCGCCCGGAAAACATTTCCTTTCAGAAAAGGTGCTACACTTGATAATCGGAGTAAGGTTTATGGTAGAAAAAGTGTTCACACAAAAAAAATCATAAAATACATCTTTGTTAATGTTTTCGCGATTATCACGGAAAACAATTGGCAAATCGAAACGCGACATTTTTACTCGCCAATAAGTCCAAAATTGTCTTCTCGGCATTTTTCGACCGGAGCAAGATTTCCGGTAGGAAAGTCGTTTACAGACAGACGGACAGACCAAAAACAAAAAAAAAAAAGCTCTCGTTGTCTAAAACCAATACATTCCTCGTTACGCTCAGAAACTGAAACGCGTGTTGTGCGTACGCCCGTTTCTTTTCCGCGCGCTCGCTTAATACTAGTGAATCATTAACCCCGCACACCAATATCGGTTCGGATTTCGCGCTTCCGGAATAACGCGGAATCGCCGTTTATGACGCTCGCGGGACGCCCGCGACTTATACCGTCGCCGCGTCTCCCGGGGCGGACCTCTTCAGCGGCGGACCGTGCCGGACGGCGGACGGGCGATCGCCCGTCACGAGACGCCCGTGAGATTTTCGGCGCGTTTACTGTTCACATTTCAGCACGCGGCTGCGATATTCGCGGCGACTATGATGCCGTACAATAATAACCGCTGTACATACGTAACGGGGGCAGACAGTCATCGCAGTGGTCGCAGAGCGTGTTTTATAACACGTTCGCAGGTGCGCGCTCCTATCACGGGATCTACGGGTGCCGTTGTAACGGGCAAATGGGGGGGAGAGGGGGGGAGGGGTGCCTTTATCTATACGAACGCCTGGGCCGAAAACTCGGCCCGGGTCCGCCCCCGGACAGCGCATTCGGCCGTCCCCCGTACCGGCGGTCGACGGCGTCCGTTATTATTGTTTCGCGCGCGCGCGAATTATTATACAATACGCGCCGCGCCGTAGCAATATTGTAACGACGCAGAATGTTTATAATGTACCCGTTATTATAATAATACGTTATCGCGCGTTATTTCGTATACTTAGGAGCCGACACACATATATAGGTGTGTTGTACTACACCTACGCGCGCATATTACAATATTATAATGCCGCGAAACGTGTGTGTGCGTGCGCGTGTACGTATACTGAAATATTACGCCGAATCCGTGGCCGCGGCGGCGGCGGCGGTCCGGGCGAAAGGGTTGGCATACCGGCTAACATGGTAGTTTAATTACGCGGTCCCTTCCCGCGCCGCCACGTCGTCCCTGCACACGTATATATACGCACGCACGCACATAACGTGGCCGGTCGCGTTCCCGCCGCGATAAGACAACGGCCGGCAGCACCCTGCGCGCCACCCCGCGCGCTCGCGCAACGGTACGCGGGGACCGGGGCCCGGGGGGGGGGGGTCATAATGGACGTCGACGACGGCGGCCGGAGGCGAGTAGTATACGTACAGCACGCTCTGTAGATGTGAATATATATATATATATATATATATAGCACTCGGCGGCGGCGGCGGCGGAGGAGAAGAAGGAGAAAGCGGCGGCGGCGGCGGCGGCGGCCACCGTAACCGACCCGCTCGCCTTTACCGCCGGCGCGCGCGTTTCGAGTATGTAACTTGCATACTGAGTGTCCGGCCGCGTCGGACACGCGGCACGGCACACGGGACGACGGGCGGCGGTGGCGGGGCACCGGCGAGTAAGGTTGCGAGATGGGTCGAGGGTGGCGTCGGCGGCGGTCCCCGGCCAAACCTCTGGGCACGGCGGTGCGCGCGGTCTCTGCTCTGCATAAGATGAGCGCGCGGGCCTTGGTCAGCCCCGATCAATATGGGAGGAACGTTCCCTAACGTCGACGAACCGAACTACCCCGCCGCCGCCCCGCGAATCCCTTTGCCTCCGCACCCCCTCGCCCCCAACCCCCGCATACCCCCCGCCGTCCGTCATGTCCGACGCTCTTGGGTCCACTTTACACTGCCCACGCCGACCCTGTGCAGGAAAGCGAGCGCGAGCGTGTGTGCGCCCGTGTATATACTTTATATGTATACGTACGTATAATAATATATGCTCGTGCGAGTATACGTATATAATATGCATACACACATACGTGTGCGTGTACAGCGGGCGGCGTGCACACACTCGCGCGCGCGGTCCGATCCCTAACTTTTGTCTTTTGCATGCGTAAGTGTGCGCGCGAGTATGTGCAGCGGTGTGTCCGAAGGGAGATTTTGCTCGGTGCAGGAAAAAAAAAAAAAAAATAATATTTTTATACACGCGCGCGGAGAGCGTGATATCGACCATACAGTATAAAAAAAAAAAAAAATAAAAAAATAATAACAATATAACGCGCGAGATGGTGACATTGGACGTGTCGCGGTTCTCGTCCCGTTGTTTCATAATCGGATTTCGTGGAAAAATAGAAGATAATACGCGTCGCTGTCGTCGTGACGTGTATAAGGAAACTATGCAACTCCGAATACCGGCGATTTAACGTCCGTTCTCAAAAGCCGTCGTCGCCCCGCGGCCGTATAGTCTGTTGTTAATAAGACGGCGGCTACAGAGAACAAACGTGTAAACGACGACGACAAAGCATTAAAAAAAAAAAAAACCAATCGATTTTTCTAAAACTATTTTTTTCTTTTAAGCGGGGGGGGGGTTTGATAATACGAGTGTATTAATAATGAGTATTGTATGATTGTATACATGAAAACAAAACGACAACAGCAGATTAAAGGCGACCGTAGAAAGGAAAAAAAATAAACGAATTTTCTCGGGGAAACAATTGCGAGAAAGGAATATAAGCGTGCCGCCGCCGCTGATACGACGACGGCGGTGGCGGACGCGACTTTCGAGGGGTAGGGAGGGATAAGGGTTAGTCGTCGGGACTGTAAAGCTTCGAGGGTAGCTGTCATTAAGAAGGTAACTTTGTTATATTTTCCCTTTCCTATTCCTTTTTGTTTTTTTTGTTTTTTTTTTTTTTTTTCTTAACTGAAACAAATCGTTTGCACCGGTGGCGGCGAACAGGTAGTCGCCGGGCACGCCGCCTGTAGCCGTCTTCCTTACAATACTTGTGTGTACGTACAGGGTGATAATGATATCGCGGCTTCCGGCCGACGACGGTTATTCTCGAACGGTCGAATCGTTTCCATCCGCCCGCGCTCCGCGTGTCGAACTCCGCGTCACAACATAATAATATACGGTAATTTACGGGGCGCAGTCGGACACAACGGGAAATTGAAAAAAAAAAAAGAAAAAAAAAAAAGGAGAGGTGCGCGCAATGTTTCTTCCGGACGCGATCGGCTGCACGCCGGAAACGGGACGCGGCGGCGGCAGCGGTAGCGGTCGGACACCTCTATTTTCCGGGATAGCTTTTCGCCCTCTCCCGTCCCGCGCTCCGCCGCCGCCGCCGTACTTACACTCGCGTATACCGTTTCATCTTTAAAACTGTACCCGAAACTAAATCGTGCCTTTTATCCGTCCTCGCCACCCGACCCGGCCGCCCGCCGCCCCGCAACGCTCAAAGTTTTCAAAAACTGTCTAGACGGACCGAAATATATAAGCGCGGCGCACCGCACATTGTCTCATCGTGGCCCGCGGGGTCATCTCTCTTTCGTTTCCGGTCCGCGCGTATTGTTTTCCTTTCATTCGCGCGCCGTTTCGATGTTTATCCGGCGAAAACGACGACGGAATTTGCCGCCGCACGCATCGTCCGAATAGCGTCCGTATACGAGTGTACGCAACACTCGCCGCAAAATGTCTACGGCGCGTACGTATTTTTTTTTTATTTTTTTCTGTTTAGGTGTTTTTTTTTTTTGCGATTTCTATACTTTATTTGCCGCCGCGACGGTCGATTCGAAATGCAAAATATTAGGCGTTGAGCCGTATCGAAAATTCGGCGTGGTTCCCTCCGTTCGTCCACTCTTATTAGGTTACGGTCAGAGGAGTATGAACTCCGGGTACGCGTCTCAAACGCACAATTGCAGTATAAATAGGATTTTACGTTTAACGCGGTCGCTAAGTAAACTCTGAATTGTAGGTGTATGTGTGTGTGTGTGTGTGTGTGTGTGTGTATAGTGGAAAAACAAAGAAGTCGCGCGAATGTCCGCAAAGTCAGTTTTACGTACACATACACGTTATACGCGCATAATATAACAACAACGCACACACATATTATTACAGTGTAATATTTGCGGCGTTTGTTCCGGCGGCGCGGGGTTTTCAGTGACAAAAGAATGGGTATTGATCGGATCTTGTAGGTGAATATCCGAGCAGCGAGCGAGTCGTTCGGGGGAGGGTGCCGTTAAAGTCCACACGCTTAAGTTTGAATAATTAGCTCGGTGAGGGTATAGTAGCAGCAGCAGCGGCGGCGGCGGCGGCGGTAGCGCGTAGCGACGGTCGCGCGCGGAGTCGGTGGCGTGCGGTGGCATGCGGTGGCGGCGATTGTGGGCCTAGCGGGCGGACAGCCGGCCGGCTTGGGCTTAGGACACGGAGGAGTAGGAAGAAGAGGAGGAGGAGGAGGTGGTGGAGAATGACTGGAAGGAGCGGCGGCCAGTGCGGCGTGGGGCGGCGGCGGTCCGAGGTCCGGCGGCGAAACGTTCGTTCGTGTATGTATATATATGTATATACGTACACGTTTATGTATGTATATAATATGCATATATATACGGCCGGGAGTTGTGTGTGTGTGTGTGTGTGCGGACGAGCAAAAAGCCGGTGGCAACGGCGGCGGCCAGTCTCTCCGTCTCTCTCGCCATTTATCAATATGCTCACGTGGTCGTCCGGCGGCGGCGGCGGTCCACCCCGTTTTCTTGACACCCCTTTATTGAAGAATCGATTAGGTTAGAGAGAAGGGAAGCTGTGCGCGCGGCATATATATATATATATATATATATGTGTGTGTGTGTGTGTGTGTGTGTGTGTGTGTGTGTGTG